>JAQPPZ010003102.1:0-354148 GCA_028583015.1 Wollemia nobilis
TCTTGGCCCAAGAGGGAGTTTTCGTAAGAAAAGAAAAAGGAGAAGTTTTTGAGTAAAGGGCTCAAGTTGCGTTGGGGTCGCGATTTCGTGACATGTCGCGATTTCGTGACCCCAAGGCTTCGGAAGGGCAATGGCCAGTTTGAGTCACGATATCGCGGCTTCTTTTTTCCTTGGTGAAGGCAAAGGGGCAGTGGGTCGCGATATCGCGACATGTCGCGATATCGCGACTTGTTCTGCCAAGGTGAGGGCAAAGGGGCAGTGGGTCGCGATATCGTGACTATTTCTGCCAAGGTGAAGGCGAAGGGACCGTGGGTCACGATATCGTGACAAGTTTGAAGACAAGCTTGTGACATGCGTCAAAGCAGAAACATAAGTTAATTAAATGCAGACACGTGTCCTCCACGTGTATTAAAGTGACATTGTCAGCTGAAGACAAAGCAGAAGAGGAAATTAATTAAACACGCGGGCTGCCACGAAGATTGAAATTGAATTTCGTGACCGCGTGTATTAAAGATGGGGATGGTCTTCACAACAGTACAGAGCATGGATGTTATGGGCGAAACAGAGGCCCAAAAGGACGATCTAACCAAGGCGGTGTTTGCAGGTCAGAGAAGAGCTTTAATGAGGGTTTCATGGTGGGTAAGGCAGGGGCATTTATTGTGAGAAAATTTGAGGAGTTCGACCGAGGGAGGGAAAAAAAAAAAAATTGAATTTGAATTTGTTAGGCAGGGCTTTAATGGATGAGAGGATCAGGGGGGCCTCGTTAAAAACCCGAAATGCTGTAAGGATGGGGATGGTGAAGTTCGGGATTGGGGGGGGAGAAGTGGTATATTGGAGAGAATACTGTAACCCGTATGATGCTATTTTTTTTTAATGAAATTACCATGAAATTACTGTGAATGTGTTTGTGTGAATCCCGGCTTGCCATCATACCCCTAACTTCATACCCATAAAACCTAAACCCTAAACTCTAAACTCTAAAGCCTAAACCCTAAATCCTAAAACCCTAAAACCCTAAATCCAAGACCTTATAAACCCTAAACCTTGAGACCTTAATTGATTAAAGTTAGGGGTATGAAGTTAGGGGTATAAAACATTAATTGATTAATGAATTAGTTTTTATAGGTATTCAATCAATGAGGGGTATGAAGTGAGACATTATGAAGTTAGGGGTATGAAGAAAGGGATATGAAGTTAGGGGTATGAAAAAATGGGTATGAAGTTAGGGGTGTGAAGAGAGGGGTATGAAGAAACTTTGACTTTATTTTTTGAAAAAAAACATTGATTTTTTTTTTGAAGTTTTTGAAAAAAAATTGATTTTCTAACATTTTGATTTTTTTTTTCAAAGGATAAAAAATTAAAATTAAAATTTTAAAGTTCCTAAGAAAAAATTAAAGTTTAAAATTAAAAAAATCTAAAAAAAAAAAAACACTTCTTTAATCAATTAAGGTCTCATACCCCTAACTTCATACCCTTAACTTCTTACCCCTCAATTCATACAACTCAATTCCTACCCCTAAATTCATACCCATAAAACCTAAACCCTAAACCCTAAACTCTAAAGCCTAAACCCTAAATCCTAAAACCCTAAATCCAAGACCTTATAAACCCTAAAACCTAAACCCTAATCCTTAAACCCTAAACCCTGAGACCTTAATTGATTAAAGTTAGGGGTATGAAGTTAGGGGTATGAGACATTAATTGATTAATGAATTAGTTTTTATAGGTATTCAATCAATGAGGGGTATGAAGTGAGGCATTATGAAGTTAGGGGTATGAAGAAAGGGATATGAAGTTAGGGATATGAAAAAATGGGTATGAAGTTAGGGGTGTGAAGAGAGGGGTATGAAGAAACTTTGACTTTATTTTTTGAAAAAAAACATTGATTTTTTTTTTGAAGTTTTTGAAAAAAAATTGATTTTCTAACATTTTGATTTTTTTTTTCAAAGGATAAAAAATTAAAATTTTAAAGTTCCTAAGAAAAAATTAAAGTTAAAATTAAAATTTTAAAGTTTCTAATTTTTTAAATTAAAGTTAAAATTAAAATTTTAAAGTTTCTAATTTTTTAAATTAAAGTTTATAATTAAAAAAATACTTCTTTAATCAATTAAGGTCTCATACCCCTAACTTCATACCCCTCACTTAATACCCCTAACTTCATACTCCTTTCTTCATACTCTTTTCTTCATACCCCTAACTTCATACTCCTTTGAGGGGTATGAGACCTTAATTGATTAAAGAAGTATTTTGTTTTTTAATTTAAAATTAATTGTATGAATTTAGGGGTATGAAGAAAGGAGTAAGAAGTTAGGGGTATGAAGAAAGGGGTATGAAATTAGGGGTGTGAAATGAGGGGTATGAATAACCATTGATTTTTTTTGAAAAAATATTTTTTTTTTTGGATTTTCTAAAGTTTTTGAAAAATTTTGATTTTCTAACGTTTTAATTTTTTTTACTAAAATTTTAAAGTTCCTAAAAAAATAAAAAAATTAAAGTTAAAATTAAAATTTGAAAGTTCCTATTTTTTTAATTAAAATTTAAAATTAAAAAAATCTAAAAAAAAAAAACACTTATTTAATCAATTAAGGTCTCATACCCCTAACTTCATACCCCTCACTTCATACCCTTAACTTCTTACCCCTCAATTCATACAACTCAATTCCTACCCCTAACTTCATACCCATAAAACCTAAACCCTAAACCCTAAACTCTAAAGCCTAAACCCTAAATCCTAAAACCCTAAAACCCTAAATCCAAGACCTTATAAACCCTAAAACCTAAACCCTAATCCTTAAACCCTAAACCCTGAGACCTTAATTGATTAAAGTTAGGGGTATGAGACATTAATTGATTAATGAATTAGTTTTTATAGGTATTCAATCAATGAGGGGTATGAAGTGAGGCATTATGAAGTTAGGGGTATGAAGAAAGGGATATGAAGTTAGGGGTATGGAAAAATGGGTATGAAGTTAGGGGTGTGAAGAGAGGGGTATGAAGAAACTTTGACTTTATTTTTTGAAAAAAAACATTGATTTTTTTTTTGAAGTTTTTGAAAAAAAATTGATTTTCTAACATTTTGATTTTTTTTTTCAAAGGATAAAAAATTAAAATTTTAAAGTTCCTAAGAAAAAATTAAAGTTAAAATTAAAATTTTAAAGTTTCTAATTTTTTAAATTAAAGTTTATAATTAAAAAAATACTTCTTTAATCAATTAAGGTCTCATACCCCTAACTTCATACCCCTCACTTAATACCCCTAACTTCATACTCCTTTCTTCATACTCCTTTCTTCATACCCCTAACTTCATACTCCTTTGAGGGGTATGAGACCTTAATTGATTAAAGAAGTATTTTTTTTTTAATTTAAAATTAATTGTATGAATTTAGGGGTATGAAGAAAGGGGTAAGAAGTTAGGGGTATGAAGAAAGGGGTATGAAGTTAGTGGTGTGAAATGAGGGGTATGAATAACCATTGATTTGTTTAGAAAAAAAAAAAAAAAAATTGAATTTTCTAAAGTTTTTGAAAATTTTTGATTTTCTAACGTTTTAATTCTTTTTACTAAAATTTTAAAGTTCCTAAAAAAATAAAAAAATTAAAGTTAAAATTAAAATTTGAAAGTTCCTATTTTTTTAATTAAAGTTTAAAATTAAAAAAATCTAAAAAAAAAAAACACTTCTTTAATCAATTAAGGTCTCATACCCCTAACTTCATACCCCTCACTTCATACCCTTAACTTCTTACCCCTCAATTCATACAACTCAATTCCTACCCCTAACTTCATACCCATAAAACCTAAACCCTAAACCCTAAACTCTAAAGCCTAAACCCTAAATCCTAAAACCCTAAAACCCTAAATCCAAGACCTTATAAACCCTAAAACCTAAACCCTAATCCTTAAACCCTAAACCCTGAGACCTTAATTGATTAAAGTTAGGGGTATGAAGTTAGGGGTATGAGACATTAATTGATTAATGAATTAGTTTTTATAGGTATTCAATCAATGAGGGGTATGAAGTGAGGGGTTATGAAGTTAGGGGTATGAAGAAAGGGGTATGAAGTTAGGGGTATGAAAAAATGGGTATGAAGTTAGGGGTGTGAAGAGAGGGGTATGAAGAAACTTTGACTTTATTTTTTGAAAAAAAACATTGATTTTTTTTTTTTGAAGTTTTTGAAAAAAAATTGATTTGCTAACATTTTGATTTTTTTTCAAAGGATAAAAAATTAAAATTTTAAAGTTCCTAAAAAAAAAATTAAAGTTAAAATTAAAATTTTAAAGTTTCTAATTTTTTAAATTAAAGTTTATAATTAAAAAAATACTTCTTTAATCAATTAAGGTCTCATACCCCTAACTTCATACCCCTCACTTAATACCCCTAACTTCATACTCCTTTATTCATACCCCTCACTTAATACCCCTCTCTTAATACCCCTAAATTTAATCAATTAAGGTCTCATACCCCTAACTTCATACCCCTCACTTCACAACCCTTTCTTCATACCCCTCTCTTCATACCTCTTTCTTCATACCCCTTTCTTCATACCCCTAACTTCATACCCCTTTTTTCATATCCCTTTATTAATACTCCCTAACTTCATACCCCTAACTTTGTACCCCTTTCTTCATATCCCTAACTTCATACCCCTTTCTTCATACCTCTTTGTTCATACCCATCACTAAATATCCCTCACTTCATACCCCTAAGTAATTGAATACTTACAAAAACCACTTCTTTAATCAATTAAAATCTCATATCCCTTTTTTCATACCCCTCACTTCATACCCCTTTCTTCATACCTCTAACTATTTGAATACTTACAAAAACCACTTCTTTAATCAATTAATGTCTCATACCCCTCACTTCATACCCCTAAATTCATTCACTTCATACCCCTTTCTTCATATCTCTAAATTCATACCCTTAACTTCATACCTCTTTATTCATACCCCTCACTAAATACCCCTCACTTAATACCCCTAAGTAATTTAATACTTACAAAAACCATTTTTTTAATCAATTAATGTCTCATATCTCTTTTCTTCATACCCCTCACTTCATACCCCTTTCTTCATACCCCTAAATTTATACCCCTTTATTCATACCTCTTTCTTCATACCCCTCACTTCATACCCCTAAGTAATTGAATACTTACAAAAAACACTTCTTTAATTAATTAATGTCTCATATCCTTTTCTTCATACCCCTTACTTAATACCCCTCACTTAATACCATTTTTTCATACCCCTAACTAATTGAATACTTACAAAAACCACTTCTTTAATCAATTAAGGCCTCATACCCCTCACTTGATACCCCTAATTTCATTCACTTCATACCCCTTTCATCATATCCCTAACTTCATACCCTTTACTTCATACCCCTATCTTCATATCCCTAACTTTATACCCCTTTATTCACACACCTTTCTTCATACCCCTCATTAAATACCTCTCATTTTATACATGTAAGTAATTGAATACTTACAAAAATCACCTTTTTAATTAATTAATGTCTCATATCACTTTGTTCATACCTCTCACTTCATACCTATTTATTTATACCCCTCACTTCATACCCCTTTATTCATTAACTTTATATCCCTTTTTTCATATCCCTAACTTCATACTCCTAACTAATTAAATAATTATAATAACTACTTTAATCAATTAATGTCTCATACCCCTAACTAATTGAATACTTACAAAAACCACTTCTTTAACTAAACCCTGAACCCTAAACCCTAATACTTGAAGTTAGGGTTATGAGACATTAATTAATTAAATAAGTTGTTTTTGTAAGTATTCAATTAGTTAGGGGTTTGAAGTGAGAGGTATGAAGTTAGAGATATGAAGTTAGGGGTATGAGACATTAATTGATTACATAATTAGTTTTTGTAAGTATTCAATTAGTGAGGGGTATGAGTGAGGGGTATGAAGAAAGGGGTATGGAGTTAGGGGTATAAATTTAAGGGTATTAAGAAACTGGTATGAAGTTAAGGGTGTGAATTGAGGGGTACGAAGAAACTTGATTTTTTTTTTTGAAAAAAAAATTATTTTTTTGGATTTTCTAAATTTTTTGAAAAAAATTTGATTTTTTTTCTAAGGTTAAAAAATTAAAACGAAAATTAAAATTTTAAATTTCCTAAGAAAAAAAAGAAAAAAATTAAAGTTAAAATTAAAATTTTAAAGTTCCTATTTTTTTTTTTTAAATTAAAGTTTACAATTAAAAAAATTAAATTAAAAAAAAACCACTTCTTTAATCAATTAAGGTCTCATACCCCTAACTTCATACCCCTCAATTCATACCCCTCAATTCCTACCCCTAACTTCATACCCCTCAATTCATACCCATAAACCCTAAACCCTAAAATCTAAACCCTAAAACCCTAAACCCTAAATCCTAAAACCCTAAAACCCTAAACCCTAGACCTTATAAACCCTAAAACCTAAACCCTCAACCCTAATCCTTAAACCCTAAACTCTAAGACCTTAATTGATTAAAGTTAGGGGTATGAAGTTAGGGGTATGAGACATTAATTGATTAAAGAATTGGTTTTTAAAACAAACATTGATTTTTTCTTCTAAAGTTTAAAAAAAAAAATTGATTTTCTAACATTTTGATTTTTTTTGTTTTTTTCTAAGGATAAAAAATTAAAATTTTAAAGTTCCTAAGAAAAAAAGAAAAAAAAAAATTTAAATTAAAATATTAAAGTTCCTAATTTTTTTAAATTAAATTTTATAATTAAAAAAAAAAATTAAAATTAAAAATATACTTCTTTAATCAATTAAGGTCTCATACCCCTAACTTCATACCCCTCACTTAATACCCCTAACTTCATACCCTTCAATTCATACCCCTCACTTCATACCCCTTTCTTCATACCCCTCTCTTCATACCCCTAACTTTAATCAATTAAGGTCTCATACCCCTAACTTCATACCCCTCACTTCACACCCCTTTATTCATACCTCACTTCATACATTTTTATTCATAGCCCTAACTTCATACCCCTTTTTTCATACTCCTTTCTTAATACTCCCTAACTTCATACCCATAACTTTGTACCCCTTTCTTCATATCCCTAACTTCATACCCGTTTCTTCATACCTCTTTGTTCATACCCCTCACTAAATATCCCTCAATTCATACCCCTAAGTAATTGAATACTTACACAAACTACTAATTTAATCAATTAAAATCTCATATCTCTTTATTCATATCGCTCATTTCATACCCCTAACTATTTGAATACTTACAAAAACCATTTCTTTAATCAATGAATGTCTCATACCCCTCACTTCATACCCCTAATTTCATTCACTTCACACCCCCTAACTTCATACTCATTTCTTCATATCTCTAAATTCATACCCCTAACTTCATACCTCTTTATTCATACCCCTTTCTTTATACCCCTCATTAAATAGCCCTCACTTCATACCCCTAAGTAATTTATTACTTACAAAAACCACTTTTTTAATACACCTAACTTCATACCCCTTTATTTATACCCCTAACTTCATACCCCTTTATTCATACACCTAACTTCATACCTCTTTATTCATACGCCTTTATTTATACTTCTTTCTTCATACCCCTCACTAAATACCCCTAAGTAATTGAATACTTACAAAAACAACTTCTTTAATCAATTAATGTCTCATATCTCTTTCTTCATACCTCTCAATTTATACCCCTTCCTTCATACCCCTTTATTTATATTCTTAACTAATTGAATACTTAAACAAACCACTTATTTAATTAATTAAGGTCTCATATCCCTCACTTCATACCCCTAACCGCGTTCACTCCATATCACTTTCTTCATATCCCCTAATTTTATACCCCTAACTTCAAACCAAATTTTTTATACCCCTAACTTCATACGTTTTTCTTCATACCCCTCACTAAATACTCTTCACTTCATACCCCTAAGTAATTGAATACTTACAAAAACCACTTATTTAATCAATACTTCAAACCCTATACTTCATACCCCATACTTCATACCTCTAACTTTATACCCTTAACTAGTTAAATATTTACAAAAACCACTTCTTTAATTAATTAATGTCTTGTATGCCTAACTTCATACCCTTAACTAATTATATACTTATTAAAATTACTTATTTAACTAAATCCTAAACCCTAAACCCTGAAGTTAGGGTTATGAGACATTAACTAATTAAAGAAGTGGTTTTTGTAAGTATTCAATTAGTTAGGGGTATGAAGTGATGGGTATAAAGTTAGGGGTATGAGACATTAATTGATTAAAGAATTGGTTTTTGTAAGTATTCAATTAGTGAGGGGTATGAATTTAGGGGTATGAATAAATGGGTATGAAGTTAGGGGTGTGAAGTGAGGGGTATGAAGAAACATTGACTTTTTTTTTTTAAACATTGATTTTTTTTTTTTCTAAAATTTTTGAAAAAAATTGTTTTCCTAATGTTTTGATTTTTTTTTGTTTTTTTTTCTAAGGTTAAAAAGTTAAAATTAAAATTAAAAATAAAAAAGAAAAAAATAAAGTTAAAATTAAAATTTTAAAGTTCCTAATTTTTTAATTCAAGTTTACAATTAAAACAATTAAAAAAAAAAAAACACTTCTTTAATCAATTAAGGTCTCATACCCCTAACTTCATATCCCTCACTTCATACACCTCACTTTATACCCTTCACTTCATACAACCAACTTCATACCCCTCACTTAACACCCATTTCTTCATACCCCTCACTTCATACCCCTTTCTTCATACCCCTAAATTCATATCCCTAATTTCATACCCCTTTATTCATACCCCTTTCTTCATATTCATTTCTTCATACCCCTCACTAAATACCCCTTAGTTCATACCTCTAAGTAATTGAATACTTAAAAAAATAACTTTTTTAATTAGTTAATGTCTCATACTGCTTTCTTCATACCCCTCACTTCATACCTTTAACTAATTGAATACTTACAAAAACTACTTCTTTAATAAATTAATATCTCATACTCTTCACTTCATAACCTTAACTTCATTCACTTCATACCCATAATTTCATACCCATCACTTCATACCCTTAACTAATTAAATACTTACAAAAAGTACTTAATTAATATAATAATATCTTATACCCCTAACTTCACACTCCTATCTTCATACCCTTATCTTCATTCACTAATGCAACATATTTTGGGTTCATTCTATATGGTCTCCTCCTTACGGGTTGTGCTCCCAACATTAGTGTTATCTTGTGGACACATAGCTCAGGTGGTACTCCCTTCAAGTCCTTGTATATCCATGTAAATACATCCTTATATTCAAAGAATATCTTAAAAGCTACCACTTTTAGCACAAGGTTCCAATCGTCACCACAGTGTGTCATCATAAGTTCATTCTTCACCCCTAGATTGATGTCCACTATCTGAGGTCCTTCATATTTGATATTCTCTGGCTCACTTGATGCTTTCTCCATATTCTTTGGGTGTGCTAATATTGTATCAATTTCTACATCTCCTACTGTATACTCTGCAAATTTTTTTGGAAATGTCCATTTCTCTTCCACCTCCTTCTTAGGTTCTTGGTTAACTTTGGTTTTGTCTTGGTTTTCCTTGATCTCCTTTGAGTCAATAAAAAGGCATTTGGGCTAAAAAAATTTGTACTACTCTATTTTCCAATGAAGAAGTCCGCTATCAGATTGAGCTTCATGTTCATCATATTCATCCATGTACAACATTCCTTCTCCATCTAGTTCATATCCTTCATCTCTCGAGGAATTGTTTGATTCATCGATGGTGGCTACATCTTCACTGACCTTATGATTGGTTAAGTTAATCATATATTTGTGTTGTCCCTTCTTGAAAGTGATCTGATTCTTTCTCCAATTGTGATTAAATTTGGCTACACGTAGCCATCCCCTTCCTAATAGAGCATCATATGCAGACTTTTGCATAGTAATCAAAATGAAATCCAAGACAAACTCTTACTTAGCTATCACCACTTGTTGTGCTATCAAGACTCCCTTTGTCTTGATACCATACTGATCAACACCATATAATCGAAAGCTCGATGCCCATAGAGATGGAGAATCTAGTTCTAGCCACGTCCTTTCAGGTAGCACATTGATGTTGGATCCTTCATCCACAATGACTTGAATTTGTGCCCTAGGATCTCCATATGAACTAATGCAAGTTTCTTTCCCACATAAATCATCAATATAGTAGGATCCATGAATTGGTATTTTTGTTCCTTCTCTTAAATCGGTTGGCTCTGCACTTCCACCACCTTATGTAGTTGTATTTCTTCCACAATCACTTTATATAATTATGGAATAGCTTCCAATAGGTTTGCCACTTTGATCTCTACTGTGGTGTCCAAAACCTGTATTGCCAAACTCTACACAATCACCATCTATTTTGATGGATTTTTTAGTTCCTTTTCTTTTGCTAACTTCACTTGTTTAACCTTTTGTGCTCTAACTTGTAGTATTTTCTTTGCTACTTGCTAGCGCTACTTTTATTTTGCTAGCTCAAGATACTTGTTATTTTTAGCTTGATTCCATGTCATAGCTAAAAATTCCTTGGTTTCCTTCTTAACTTGAGGAACCTCAATATCTAAATAATTTACATTCTACAGGTTACTCGAACTCACCTGCTTGAGATAATTTGCCTCCTTGTGGTTACCCAGACCACACCACCTACACATTTGTGTAGTGTTTGCTTGTTGTGTTTCTTGTCTCTGAGGTGAAGGATAGTTTTTCACAAAATTTCCTCACTCTTGGCAATTACGATATTGTATAATCGATCTCCCTTTCGAATCATACTGCAAATAACTTTATCCTCCTTGCTGATTGCCCTAGTTCTACCTTCCACCTCGTCAACTATTTATATAATTGCCACTTGTTGCTTGTTGCTCACTTCCTAGGGTCTTTGATTTCTCTTCCTGCTCCTAGATTATCAAGACCTATGGATGTACTCTTGCATTATATGAACATAACATCACCTCATGTCCTATCATGTTACAAATATGACAATAGTCATTCCATGGACACTTTACATTTGTATGACCTTCAGTATTGCATTATGTGCACCAAATGTATTTTTTTTAGGTTTGCTTCTTTGTTCTTTCATGATCTTATCAAAATCCTAACAAAATGATGCCATTATCCTCTGTATAGTGTCATCTTCTCCAGTACCTGAGTCATTGAACTTGGAATGAGATAAAAATCCTATGTATGTCTGTTTTGATTCACTTTCAAAATTCTTTATACTGTTTACAGATTCCTCATACGTCTTTGATGGTACTACCTTTATATTTTTCTTATACTTTGGTAGCAATCCATCTACAAACCATCGCTTCACCAAGTACATCTACCAAGGGTATTTACATCTTATCAACTAACTATTTTAGTCTGTGATTGTATGATTTTACATCTTCGTATGGATTTTGCTTCATCATACAAAGTTTCATAACAATGTTACCATCATCCTTCAAAGGTCAAAAATATTCAATGAATTTCTTCTTCACTTGATTCCAAGTCCAAAAATCTACTGTATTTTCTCTCTTTAGATACCAATCTATCGCCAATCCTCTCAAGGTAGTAGGAAATAAATTCAACCAATATTCTAGCTAGTCTATGTCATTTGCTCTCCAAATGATTATAAATGTTTGAATATGTCTTATGGGATCTTCCTTACCCTAACTTGTAAAATTTGGACATCTCTATTTGATTGTCCTGTTAGCCATCTTCAAAGAATCATCCTCGTCACTTGAGGTCTCCCATGGAATCTCTGTTTGATGTTAATGTTGTTCACTTAATACCACTTTCTTCATACCCCTAACTTCATACCCATTTCTTCATACCCCTAAATTCATACCCCTAACTTCATACCCTTTCCTTCATACCTCTTTCTTTATAGGCCTAAATTCATGCCCCTAACTTCATACCCCTTTCTTCATGCCCCTCACTAAATATCTACCACTTCATAACATTAAGTAATTGAATACTTACAAAAACCACTTCTTTAATAAATTATGGTCTCATATCTCTTTATTTATACCCCTTGACTTCATACCGCTTTCTTCACACCCCTCACTTCATACCCCTTTCTTCATATCCATAACTAATTGAATACTTTTAAAAACAATTTTTTTAATCAAATAAAGCCTCATACCCCTCACTTCATACCCCTAAATTCATTCACTTCATACCCGTTTCTTCATACCACTAACTTCATACCCCTTTCTTCATAACCCTAAATTCATATCCCTAGCTTCATATTGTTTTATTCACACCCCTTTATTCATACCCCTTTCTTCATACCCATCACTAAATACCCCTCACTTCATACCCCTAAGTAATTGAATACTTACAAAAACCACTTCTTTCATCAATTAATATCTCATATCCCTTTCTTAATACCCTTTACTTTATACCACTTTCTTCATACCCCTCACTTCATACACCTTTCTTGATACCCCTAACTAATGGAATACTTACTAAAACCACTTCTTTAATCAATTAAGGTCTCATATCCCTTACTTCATACCCCTAACTTCATACCCCTCACTTCATACCTCTTTCTTCATACCCCTAACTAATTGAATACTTAGAAAAACCACTTTTTTCAATCAATTAAGGTTTCATACCCCTCACTTCATACCCCTAACTTCATTCACTTCATACCCCTTTCTTCATATCCCTAACTTCATACCCTTTACTTCATACCCCTTTCTCATACCCTTTCTTCATATCCCTAACTTTATACCCCTTTATTCACACCCCTTACTTCATACCCCTCACTAAATACCTCTCATTTCATACATCTAACTAATTGAATACTTACAAAAATCACTTTTTAATTAAATAATGTCTCATATCCCTTACTTCATACCCCTAACTTCATACCTATTTCTTTATATCCCCTAACTTCATACCCTACTTTCTTCATCTCACTTTATATCCCTTTCTTCATACCCCTAACTTCATACTCCTAACTAATTAAATACTTACAAAAACTACTTCTTTAATCAATTAATGTCTCATACCCTAACTTCATACCCTAACTAATTTAATACTTACAAAAACCACTTCTTTAACTAAACCTTGAACCCTAAATCCTAAAGTTAGGGTTATGAGACATTAATTGATTAAAAAGTGGTTTTTGTAAGTATTCAATTAGTTATTAATATGAAGTTAGGGGTATAAGACATTAATTGATTAAAGAATTATTTTTTGAAAGTATTCAATTAGTGAGGGGTATGAAGTGAGGGTATGAAGAAAGGGGTATGAAGTTAGGGGGTATGAATTTACAAGTATGAAGAAAGTGGTATGAAGTTAGGGGTGTGAAGTGAGAGGTATGAAGAAACATTCATTTTTTTTTAAAAATATTAATTATTTTTTTGGATTTTCTAAATTTTTTGAAAAAAATTGATTTTTTTTTCTAAGGTTAAAAAATAATAAAATTAAAATTTTAAAGTTCCTAAGAAAAAAAGAAAAAAATTAAATTTAAAATTAAAATTTTAAAGTTCCTAATTTTTTTTAAATTAAAATTTACAATTAAAAAAATTAAATTAAAAAAAACACTTCTTTAATCAATTAAGGTCTCATACCCCTAACTTCATACCCCTCACTTCATACCCCTAACTTCATACACCTAACTTCATACCCATAAACCCTAAACCCTAAAATCTAAACCCTAAAACCCTAAACCCTAAATCCTAAAACCCTAAAACCTAGACCTTATAAACCCTAAAACCTAAACCCTCAACCCTAATCCTTAAACCCTAAACTCTAAGA
The DNA here is from genome assembly GCA_028583015.1 of Wollemia nobilis. Taxonomy (NCBI): domain Eukaryota; kingdom Viridiplantae; phylum Streptophyta; class Pinopsida; order Araucariales; family Araucariaceae; genus Wollemia; species Wollemia nobilis. Next base: position 13,779 of record JAQPPZ010003102.1, read on the forward strand.
CCTTAATTGATTAAATTTAGGGGTATGAAGTTAGGGGTATGAGACATTAATTGATTAAAGAATTGGTTTTTATAGGTATTCAATCAATGAGGGGTATGAAGTGAGGGGATATAAAGTTAGGGGTATGAAGAAAGGGGTATGAAAAAAGGGGTATGAATTTTGATTTTTTAACGTTATGATTTTTTTACTTTTTTTCTAAGGTTAAAAAATTAAAATTTTAAATTTCCTAAGAAAAAAGAAAAAAATTAAAGTTAAAATTAAAATTTTAAAGTTCTTAATTTTTTTAAATTAAAGTTTACAATTAAAAAAATTAAAATTAAAAAAATACTTCTTTAATCAATTAAGGTCTCATACCCCTAACTTCATACCCCTCACTTCATACCCCTAACTTCATACCCCTTTCTTCATACCCCTTACTTCATACCCCTTTCTTCATACCCCTCTCTTCATACCCCTAACTTTAATCAATTAAGGTCTCATACCCCTAACTTCATACCCCTCACTTCACACCCCTTTCTTCATACCTCTCACTTCATACCTCTTTCTTCATACCCCTTTCTTCATACCCCTTTTTTCATACCCCTTTCTTAATACTCCCTAACTTCATACCCATAACTTTGTACCCATTTATTCATATCCCTAACTTCATACCCCTTTCTTCATACCTCTTTGTTCATACCCCTCACTAAATATCCCTCAATTCATACCCCTAAGTAATTGAATACTTACAAAAACCACTTCTTTAATCAATTAAAATCTCATATCTCTTTCTTCATACCTCTCACTTCATACCCCTTTCTTCATACCCTAACTATTTGAATACTTACAAAAACCATTTCTTTAATCAATTAATGTCTCATACCCCTCACTTCATACCCCTAATTTCATTCACTTCATATCCCCTAACTTCATACCCCTTTCTTCATATCTCTAAATTCATACCCCTAACTTCATACCTCTTTATTCATACCCCTTTATTTATACCCCTCACTAAATACCACTCACTTCATACCCCTAAGTAATTTAATACTTACAAAAACTACTTTTTTAATCAATTAATGTCTCATATCCCTTTCTTCATACCCTTCACTTCATACCCCTTTCTTCATACCCCTAAATTTATACCCCTAACTTCATACCTCTTTCTTCATACCCGTAAATTCATACTCCTAACTTTGTACCCTTTTATTCATACCCCTTTCTTCATACCTCTTTATTCATACCTCTTTCTTCATACCCCTCACTAAATACCCCTTTCTTCATACCCCTAAGTAATTGAATACTTATGAAAACCACTTCTTTAATTAATTAATGTCTCATATCCTTTTCTTCATACCCCTCACTTAATACCCCTTTCTTCATACCCCTAACTAATTGAATACTTATAAAAACCACTTCTTTAATCAATTAAGGCATCATACCCCTCACTTGATACCCCTAACTTCATTCACTTCATACCCCTTTCTTCATACCCCTAACTTCATACCCCTTTCTTCATATCCCTAACTTCATACCCATTTATTCACACCCCTTTCTTCATACCCCTCATTAATACCCCTCATTTCATACACGTAAGTAATTGAATACTTACAAAAATTACTTCTTTAATCAATTAATGTCTCATATCACTTTGTTCATACCTCTCACTTCATACCCCTTTCTTCATTCACTTCATACCCCTAACTTCATACTCCTAACTAATTAAATACTTACAATAACTACTTTAATCAATTAATGTCTCATACCCTTAACTAATTGAATACTTACAAAAACCACTTCTTTAACTAAACCCTGAACCCTAAACCCTAAACCCTAAAGTTAGGGTTATGAGACATTAATTGATTAAAGAAGTGGTTTTTGTAAGTATTCAATTAGTTAGGGGTATGAAGTGAGAGATATGAAGTTAGGGACATGAAGTTAGGGGTATGAGACATTAATTGATTAAAGAATTAGTTTTTGTAAGTATTCAATTAGTGAGGGGTATGAAGAAAGGGGTATGAAGTTAGGGGTATGAATTTAAGGGTGTGAAGAAACTGGTATGAAGTTAGGGGTGTGAAATGAGGGGTATGAAAAAACATTGATTTTTTTTGTTGAAAAAAATATTGATTTTTTTAGATTTTCTAAAGTTTTTGAAAAAAAATTGATTTTTTTACGTTTTGATTTTTTTTCTAAGGTTAAAAAATTAAAATGAAAATTAAAATTTTAAAGTTCCTAAGAAAAAAAAAAACAAAAAACATAAAGTTAAAATTAAAATTTTAAAGTTCCTAATTTTTTAAATTAAAGTTTACAATTAAAAAAATTAAATTAAAAAAAAACACTTCTTTAATCAATTAAGGTCCATACCCCTAACTTCATACCCCTCACTTCATACCCCTTTCTTCATACCCCTCACTTCATACCCCTAACTTTATACCCCTCTCTTCATACACCTAACTTCATACCCCTAACTTCATACCTCTTTATTCATACCCATTTCTTTATACCCCTTTCTTCATACCCCTCACTAAATACCCCTAAGTAATTGAATACTTACAAAAACAACTTCTTTAATCAATTAATGTCTCATATCTCTTTCTTCATACCCCTCAATTTATACCCCTTCCTTCATACCCCTCACTTCATACCCCTTTATTCATATCCTTAACTAATTGAATACTTAAACAAACCACTTATTTAATCAATTAAGGTCTCATACCCCTCACTTCATACCCCTAACTGCATTCACTCCATACCCCTTTCTTCATACCCCCTAATTTTATACCCCTAACTTCAAACCAATTTTTTATACCCCTAAATTCATACCCCTAACTTCATACGTCTTTCTTCATACCCCTCACTAAATACTCCTCACTTCATACCCCTAAGTAATTGAATACTTTAAAAAACCACTTATTTAATCAATACTTCATATCCCATACTTCATACCCTATACTTCATACCCCATACTTCATACCTCTAACTTTATACCCTTAACTAATTAAATATTTACAAAAACCACTTCTTTAATCAATTAATGTCTCGTATGCCTAACTTCATACCCCTAACTAATTATATACTTACCAAAATCACCTTTTAAACTAAATCCTAAACCCTAAACCCTGAAGTTAGGGTTATGAGACATTAATTGATTAAAGAAGTGGTTTTTGTAAGTATTCAATTAGTTAGGGGTATGAAGTTAGGGGTATGAGACATTAATTGATTAAAGAATTGATTTTTGTAAATATTCAATTAGTGAGGGGTATTAAGAAATGGGTATGAATATAGGAGTGTGAAGTGAAGGGTATGAAGAAACATTGATTTTTTTTTAAAACATTGATTTTTTTTTTCTAAAGTTTTTGAAAAATTTTGATTTTTTAACGTTATGATTTTTTTGTTTTTTTCCTAAGGTTAAAAAATTAAAATTAAAATTAAAATTTTAAAGTTCCTAAGAAAAAAGAAAAAAAATTAAAGTTAAAATTAAAATTTTAAAGTTTCATTTTTTTTTTTTAAATTAAAGTTTACAATTAAAAAAATTAAAATTAAAAAAAAAACTTCTTTAATCAATTAAGGTGTCATACCCCTAACTTCATACCCCTCACTTCATACCCCTCAATTCATACCCCTAACTTCATACCACTAAATTCATATCCCTTAATTCATACAACTTTCTTCATACCCCTAACTTTAATCAATTAAGGTTTCATACCCCTAACTTCATACCCCTCACTTCATATCCCTAACTTCATATACCTAACTTCATACCCCTTAATTCATACCCCTTTCTTCATACCCCTAACTTCATACCCCTTTCTTCATACCCCTCACTCCATACCCCTTTCTTTATACCCCTAACTTCATAACCCTAACTTCATAACCCCTTTCTTCATACCCCTTTCTTCATACACCCTAACTTCACACCCCTAAATTCATACCCCTAAATTCATACCCCTAACTTCATACCATTTTATTCATATCCTCTTTTTCATACCCCTTTCTTCATACCCCTCACTAAATACCCCTCACTTCATACCCCTAAGTAATTGAATACTTATAAAAATCACTTCTTTAATCAATTAAGGCCTCATACCCCTCACTTGATACCCCTCACTTTACACCCCTTTCTTCATACCCCTCACTTCATACCCATTTATTCATACCCTTAACTAATTGAATACTTATAAAAACCACTTCTTTAATCAATTAAAATCTCATACCCCTCACTTCATACTCCTTACTGCATTCACTTCATACTCCTTTCTTCATACCCCTTAATTTCATACCCTTAAAGTCATACCTCTTTCTTTATACCCCTAAATTGATACTCCTAAATTCATACCCCTTTATTCATATCCCTTACTAAATACCTCTCACTTCATATCCCTAAGTAATTGAATACTTACAAGAACTACTTATTTAATCAATTAATATCTCATATCCCTTTCTTCATACCCCTTACTTCATATCCCTTTCTTCATACCCCTTTATTCATACCACTTTATTCATACCCCTTTCTTCATATCCATTTCTTAATACATCTCATTAAATACCCCTCACTTCATACCCCTAAGTAATTGAATACTTAAAAAAACCACTTCTTCAATCAATTAATATGTCATATCACTTTCTTCATACCCCTCACTTTATACCCCTTTCTTCATACCCCTCACTTCATATCTCTTTCTTCATACCTATAACTAATTGAATACTTACAAAAACCACTTATTTAATCAATTAAGGTCTCATACCCCTCACTTCATACCCGTCACTTTATACCCCTCACTTCATATTCCTAAATTCATACCCCTCACTTTAAACCCCTCACTTCATTCCCCTAATTTCATACCCCTTTATTCATACCCATTTATTCATATCCATTTATTCATACCCCTTTATTCATACCCATTTCTTCATACCCATCACTAAATACCCCTCACTTCATACCCCTAAGTAATTGAATACTTAGACAAACTGCTTCTTTAATCAATTAATGTCTCATTCTCTTTCTTTATACCCCTAAATAATTGAATACTTACAAAAACCACTTCTTTAATCAATTAAGGTCTCATACCCCTCATTTCATACCCCTAACTTCATTCACTTCATACCCATTTCTTTATACCCATAACTTCATACCCATTTTCATACCCTTAAATTCAAATAACTAAATTCATACCCCTCACTTCATACCCCTAATGTCATAATCCTAAGTAATGGAATACTTACAAGAACTAGTTTTTTAATCAATTAATGTCTCATTCATCTTCCAAATGGGTGACAAAGATAATCACCCTTTGTACTGGGTGAACACAATAGTTGCCACATTTTTACCTATGAAATCGCCCTTGACATAAAATGCCTTCACCCGAATTAATCTTCATCAAAATCACCTTTTGAAATGTCTTTGCCCAAATTAAAAACTTTAATAAAGTTCGTCCCCAAAAGGGGTAAATGCAACCTTTACTCAAAACTACCTTCGAAACGCTTTCGCCCGAACTCAAACTTTGTAGCGCTTTCACCCGACGTCAATCTTTGATATGCATTCGCCTCTAAAAGGGGCAAAATGCAGTTTCGCCCATACACAAGGGCGAAAGAGATTTTGAATTTTCTCTATTGCTTGAATATATTTTCAATTATATTCTTAGGATGTTCGTCCCCAAAAGGGGTGAAAACGGCTTTCGCCCACACTCTTGGGCAATCTTATTTTTGGGGTCCTTCGATGAATCTAAAAGTTTTTAAAACACGTTTGCACAACAAGGGGGAAAACATGGCTTTCGCCCTACCCTTGGGGCAAATGCGAATGTGTCTTAGTTCCTTTTTTCTCACAAGATTTTTTAGAATACATTTTCCCAAGCAGTGGGGTGAACACAACTTTTTTCCCATGCTTGGGGTGAACACATTTCTCACACCTTGGGCATCTTCAATACTTAATAAAATTTTCCCTTGTTTTCCTATTGCTCATTTGTTGCTTCTTCCAATATAGGCGCACGATGCTTTCACCCCACCACTAGGGCGAAAGTGATTTGGCTTCACTTTGACGTCTTCACTTAATTTTTTGTGGGTGATGCAATCGTTTGATTTTCAAGCCATTTGATTAGAATGCTTCAAAATATTTATTTTTCAAACCCAAAAATTACATAAAAATAAAAAGAAAATAAAAAGGATTGCAATGATTAAAATTAAGCAGAATGCTACATCATGAATATTTTTCATATTACAGTAAAAAATTATTATGACTCCAATGTGGCATGGTGCAAAACTGCCAACATTTATGGTAGCTCACGGGGTATCCAGCTTGCATGGATGCAAGCGATCCTAGGCCTTAATCTATTGGGCAATCATGGAGTCTTCTTACCAACCACCTTGGCTGGTGTCTTTGATGTAGATGCCTTTCGATGCTTCTCCTCCTCTACTTTCTCAGTGGCTTTAGCTTCAGCTGCAACCTGGAGCACATCAACTAGTTCTTGTTCTTATGTTGCTTTCTCATCCACTTTCTTTTTTGTTGTAGCTTATTCTGCTTATTCTTTGAGACTCTCAAAAGTGACCTCATAAACTGCAATGGCTACCTCCCAATATTGTGTGGTGAACAAGGAAGGGGTACTCAAGGACTCATATACAAAGTATAGATTCTAAATATCATCCCAACTGAGGCAACGTGCTCGCTTAGCTTTAACAGTGAAAGCTCCATACGGGTGTAGTTTTGCATGAATGGTAGCACATGGGATTCTATGATTGGCTCCTTCCACTTATCAATCTCCAAAGTATCCTCAACAAACTTATTCCAGGTTGCTTCCAATTGGTATTTCAGAAGAGGTTCACCCTATTTGTCGATAAAATTTGGAAAATCCATATCCCACATAGTATCAAAATGATTCATAGAAATAGTGTGTTCCCACTCTATGGTATTAAGAATCTTTCGACCTTCCTGTACTAGATCCATCTACTAAAAATAGCTATGCAATGTAACTTTGGCAGCTAACCAGGAATGGTCCAGCTCGCTCAAGGGTTTGACATACATGCTAGAGTTAGCCAATGTTTGGATCTTCACTACCATCTCTATATAGAGCTCCAACATCTCCTTCGTGGTGTCAATTATTTGCTACCCCATATGAATATGAATGCTAGCTACCCATAAATAGTGCAAAACCTGAACTACTTTTGAAGCCAATTTTTTTAGTTCTAGGCAGAGCGAAGGCATGTTTCCTTGATGTTATTTGGTAAAAAATCTATAGCTTGAGTAGTCTTCTCTACCAACTAAGTCTGGATGGCTTTGAGCTTCTAGCGAAGGTTGTGCATCTCTATTTATGTTGCATCTCTTTGTTTCAAGTGCACACCTACCTATCATCGCAAGTGCTCATTTTTTGTAGCAGTCCTCTCTTCTTGCACTTTGCTTTTAGCCAAGGTAGCCTCGAGTTTGATGATCCTATATGCTTGATCAAAATATTTTTGCTTATAGTGCTCACCATATAGGTAAACCGAACTCATGTCCACCTATATGTTTCCCATTCACTCTACAAGATCAATCCTCATGAGATCTTCTATTATGGTCTCAAAAATGTAATCACTCGGCAACATTTCTCCTTGAGGCTTCTGAACCAATGGAGTCATTCTAGTGACATGGGCCTCCATTGCAACAATATTAAAAGCAACTTTCTTGAGAGGACGTGCGGGAGTAAGAGCCTCTTTTCACCATTTGCTTTTCAGCCACTACAACGAACTCAAGTGGGCCTGATTGATATTTTCCACATTAGACTGCTTGAATGCCATATGAACATCAGGAAAATATTATAGTTCCAAAAATGAGGTGAAGGGGATGAGGGATTCTGAGTGGTTAGGCTTAAGGGAAGTCGACATGGATGTTAAAAGTGGAAGAATAAAAACAATGGAATGAATAGATGAATATGATTTAGTTGTAGCTACACTCACTCTAGGAGGAGCTTGTGTACTTACAGCTTTGGTTAAAGTGGTAGTAGCAATTGATGATTTTGCCTTGACACAAATGAACTAAAAGAAAGGGAGGACAAAGAAAAGGAAATATAAGGAGCAATAGTGAATTCATGAGGGGAAGAAGAAGGAAGTGAAAGGGACACGGAGGGCATGCCAAAAGGTGGAGAGACAAAAATAAAAACTGATGGAAGTGAATCATAAGTAGCCACTATTTGCTCTGGTAAAGAAGAAGGGAGGAAAGACATACCTTCAAGTGCGAGCACTGTGTGATGCGGTGATGAAGGTAGTTGTGAAATAATTTCCTCTTGTCACTATTTCACTATCTCCTCAACATTTACTTGGGTCTCTACTACCTCCTCCTGAGATAGCTCCAACTACTTATCTTCCTCTTGTCCTTGAACCATCAAAAATAATTGTGTAACCATTGTCAAAGCCTCGGTCACTAGGGAAGGAGTAAAAACTACTATCAAGACAACTAGAGCTATGGAAACCACAACAACTGAAATGTCAGTAGTAGAAATGGCGATGACACTAGTCATTGGTATTTTTGCCACCTTGGGAAATGGTGGTGCCTTTTGCACATCCTACTTCTTTGACGTAGGTGCCTCCTTAATTATCTACTTTATCCATTGCAATCTCTGTTTAAACACATACTATTTCTCTTCTTACTTGGGAGTCTCCTCTTCGTCCAATGGATATTTTTCTTTTGATTTGCTTTCACCACTATCAGAATGTTGAAAACTATGCGGTAAAATATTGGTGAAAGAAACCATATGATATGAATCAACATATTCATCATAGATTTATAAAAATGACTCATCCAACTTGAGCCCGTAAGGAGTTGTGGGCTTCCCTCGGTGAACTCGTATTATCCACCAATTCATTATTTTCTCTTTGGACCATTCAGGCTCACTCACTTTAACTTGGCCAAACAAACCTGGTGGAGGGACTTGAGATCTATACTCCACCTCTTACTCATAGCAATCATGCCAAGGTGGAAGTGTAGTCATCTTCTCAATGTGCCAATTCATGTCAGGCCCATCAAAATTATTTTGGTTCCACTCAATATCAGGCTGAGGACAACAATGAAATGATTTAGATTTTATGATTGCTAAAAACTTACCCAACGGGTCATACCTCCAACACTGCAACACTTCTATTAGTCCCAAATATTGTAGTGCTATAGTAAGGAGCCAATTTTGTCCAACTTGGCTCACTTCTATACTATCAAACTTAAATGGCATGTTGCATTTTATCTTTTTCCAGTGCCCAGCTCCATATACATTGTTCACATAATCCGACTGGTGCACTACCTCCATAGCAAAAATGTGCTCAGTAGAAAAATAGGGCAACAAGAATGGCTTACCCGTAAAACCAAAAATTCTTACAACTACGCCCTAGGTAAGAAAAAAATATCACCCATTTCTTGGGTGACCACTACGTCTCTTAATTCCTGTGACACTCTTTCACATGTATTGCAAAGTAATTCTTTTGTCGGCCCCAAAAACCAACTATTGAAACTATAGAAAGACTCCCTTCTCGATAAAATTAAAGTCCACTTATAAATCAACAAAGATTCATCTTTTTCATCTATTTGCGTAACTACAATAAAATAAAAATACCTTTGTAGCTGGAAGAAGAAATACCATACCAAAAATAAAGTGTGCTTGAATGATTTTTCTTCTTCAGTTTACAACTTCTCCAACTGAGAATTCATCCTTCAAGAAATATAATCAGCCCAATCAAAGAAAATTGGATTGGTACCTTATCTCATGGCTAAAGGAGAATAAAATTCTACACAACAAATACATTGTACTAAGGTCGTCTGCCACTTATGAACCATGTCATCTGAAGGTAAACCTGTAATCCATGCTAGCATTAAATAGATATCAAATCTTTTAAAATCTTTAAGTGGTCTAGGCAAGTTTAGAAGCTATCCCATTGGTGGCTCTTTGGTTAGTTGAGTCTCCATAAATTGATGCATCATTACAGTGGAGACATATCTTTCCTCCTATTCATTAGTATGTATGTTCTTATGAACCCCATAAGGAGGAGTTTGTAACCCACAAGTAAATGCCTCACAAACCTCATTTGGGGTGATGGTGAAGAGAATATCCCTCTTCAAATTTCTTACAACCCTAGTGCATGGGTCATAGAATTTGGTAATGAGTAGCATGAGCTCAGGATAAGGATGCACTGGCGAACACAGATACCAAAAAAGTTGTGAATGGTACGACACTATCAACTAGATTTCTGACATCAACTTTTGTTGCACTATGAATTCAACATCTTACCACAACTTATCCACTCCTTTATGGTAATTATGTAGTTGCCAATCTCTACCATCGTATCATCGTATGGGTCTAAATTGACATAATAATTTTTTTGAACTTTTTAGACCTAATCCCTCCTTTTTTCTTTGACTTCTTGGATTTTATGGCCTTTGAAACATATTTGGGCTCTTTACTGTGCCTTCCCATTATTTCATCCTCCATGTAAATTTTTTGAATGCACTCTGGGCACTTCTTCAATGATAGTTCAAAGTACACGATGGTAGAAAAAATTTAAATAAAAAATTAACTACGAGCTTTTACCTTATCTTCTTTATATAAAGTTCTCTCCCAACTACCGTAATAAATTCCAAGTTGCTCCAGGTATCTTCAGGAAAAATGTGCCTTGATCCACTCACTTGGTACCACTCCCAACATTTTAATGGCATTTTCTTTTATTTGTTGCCAAATCATTCTAGGAAATAGTGCCCTTCTTGCCACGTAAATTCATTATAAACCATGCCCTCACTACTGCAACTTGCTTGGAAAAAATAAATCGATCATTCTAAAACCAATGAAATGTCTTCTTAGCTCCTTGGGAATGCAAATTTTCATATAGCACACGCTTGAACTGATGGCTTTTTAAAACACCCTTCCACCGGCCTGCATGCTCTCCAATAACTATCGCATTTACAAAGGCACGATTCTTCCTTTAATATGCTTCCGAAATTAAAAGAACACATTTGTTCTTTCTCTCCAGCGAAAACATCTCATAGCACCCATTATTCTTTTACGTCCCAAAAAATTCACTGCATTTCTTCTTTCTTCATCCTAGGGCACCTTTGATTTGCTTGAGAAATACATGGAGAATGGGTTCCTTTTATAAACTCTTTCTTTTGCCATTTTGCTTATACTTAGAAAAACTAATTTTCTAAGAAAAGCAATTTTTTTTAAATAGCTTTTTCTTTCTTTTTTTTTCTCTTAGAAGAGCGCCTTTAATAAAAAATAATACGAATGCATTTGCCCCTTTGTTTGTTTTCTCTTCTTTTTTTTTTACTTTTTTTTGAAAAGGGCACCTTCGATTTAAAATTCCAACACATTGCATTCACCCATTTTTTTCCATTTATAACCTTATCGCTCCACCCAAAAAAAATTCGAAGCATTTTTTTAAATAATTCAACGCATTCACCCAAGTAGGGGGTCAACGACTGTTTCGTTCCCACTCAAGGGTGAACACGAGTAAAATTTTAATGTCACGCCATTGATGTGTTCGCCTCTCCTTAGGTAAAATGAATGCATCACCCTATATTCAGGGTGAATGCAATTTTGACCTCACTATCGTGCCTAGGAGGGTAGCCCAAGGCTTTTTATTTTCTCTTTCACGTTCACCCCCTACTTGGGCAAACACATCTTTCGCCCAACTCTTGGGACAAACACAATTTTTTCGTTTTCTTTTCTTTGGTACCTATATATACATATATATATTATTATATATTTTTTTGCTATTTTTCTTTTTCTTCTTGTTTTTTTATCTAATACATATATATATTATGATTTCAAAATCATTAAAATACTTAGAAAAATAAATATATACATATTTACAGAGTTGTACCTTATTGAAATATCGTTACTGAATATAAGCCTTCAAATGGAGGCCATTCACTGGAATAGGAAGATCCCAACCTTCTATGTCTCAAAGGTGATAGGCGTTAGCTAAGTTCACTACAGAGATTTGAAAAGGCCCCTCCCAAATAGCATCAAATTTGTGATGCTTCCTTGGCTTGGCCTTCTTTTCATTCCACTTGAGAACTAAATTTCCCACCTAAAAACCATGCTCAGTTGCTTTCTTCCCAAACCACTTCTGCATGTCTTTAGTATGCTCGACAAACTCCTAGTAATACTTTTCTCTATCCTCTTCCAACTACAATAATTGTTCCAATCGTGCACTCATCGAATTGTACTCTTCATCTTCCTCCTAAAACAACTGCAATATTTGGAGCACCAAAAGCTCAATGTGAGTGGGCAAAATTACTTCTTTTCCATACACCAAGGCGTACAGAGAAGTTTTAATGGATTTTTCTATGAAAATGCAATCTTCCCAAAGTGCCTAGTTCAACAACAAATTCCAGCTTCTTTTGTTATTTCCTAGTGTCCTCTTCAAAATTTGTAGTAAATTTTTATTGGTGGATTCGGCCAAACCATTCCCTTACGGGTAATAATTGGATGATATCTTAAGATAAATCACATATTTTCTAGCAAACTCTGTGATCTTGGCCCCAATAAATGGAGTTTCATTATCGATTACAATTGAGTTTAAGACACCAAAACAAGTAATAATTTATTCTAGGAAAGAGATGATGGTTGCTTGATCTACATTTTTGGTAGAAATAGCCTTTACCCACCTGGTGAAATAATAGATTGTCGTTAGGATATTTTATGCTCTACAAAATAATGTGGATCAATAACTCCAACGAAGTCAAGACCACATTGCTAGAAATGTGCTTCCACTTGAATTGGGCAAAGAGGCAATGCTCCCTTCCTGGTTCTGCCAATGTATTGCTGACAGCTATCATAGTGCATACTCACTTTATATGCATCGATGAATAGAGTAGGCCAATAATATCCTCAGATAATTTTCAAGGCCATATGCCTTCCTACATAATGACCACTAGATAGCCTAGAATGAAATTCATCCAATATTTTCTCCTTCTTTGACTCCTTCACACATCTGAGGAGAACTTCGTCAACATTCTTGTGAAACAGTCCATTAGAAAACAAAATATATTTGAGAGCTTGCAACCTGAACCTCCAATGCTGTGAAGCATCAAGGCATGATGGAAACTTTCCTGAAGTAAATTAGTCAACCAACTCCTCAGTCCAGTCATGATTTCTCATAGTATGGTTCACACAAATGCTTTTGTTGGCAACTTCCTCCTACACAACATCCAATAGTTTAGGTACTACACTTTTGGACAACTCCTATCATAGATATCTTTCATGAACTAACTTCGTTGATCAGATCTCCATGTCATATTATTGAATTTTTGAGATCCAACCCGCTCTCTTTTTACCTAGTTCTCCTTGGAGAATGAAATTTTGGACATTCGGGTGTATAACGTAAACAATTGTTTTACTTTGAGAAATGAAGTGTCAAAATTTCTTCAAGGACTTCATTATAGAATACACTTGCTTCTCAATAAAATTGTATTTCTCTTGATGTGGCACAATGACCTAGCTTAGGAAAGCGATCGACTTTTCATCTCCATCCTCTTACTTCTGTGTTAGAACTGCATCATAGCTCTGTTGTTCACCCATCGTATAGAGAATGAAATATTTGGAATAATCAAGATTAACCAATATTGGAGATTGGGTGATCCTTTCCTTGATCTTCTTGAAGGCCTATCTTCTCACCCTAGTCCATTTGAACTTGGTATCTTTTTTTAATAGCTCTATCATAGGTTTCATCACCTGAGCAAAGTCAACAATAAAATTATGAATGCAATTTATTTGGCCAAATAAATATTGCAAATATTTTTTATTATATGATAATGGTAGCTTTAGGATCACCTCAGCTCGTGTGGGATCAAATGCCAACCCTTCTTGTGAGATCACATGACCCAAAAGCTTCCCTTCCTTAAAAAAAAATATTGACTTCTTTAGATTAATTGAAATCCTAAACTTACGATATTTTTTAAACACCTACCTTAGATGGGAAACATGGTCTTCTCTATGATGTGAAAACATGGTCATGCCATCAAGATAGATTACAATGATATTATTTAATAACTCACTGAAAGCAAGGTCCATGGATCTTTGAAAAGTAGCACTAGCATTCGAGAGACTAGATAATATTTTTTGATAGGAGAACGTGCCCCATTTTGTGGTGAATGCGGTCTTATATTGGTCCTCATATTTGATCCAGATTTGATTGTATCCAAAGAAACCATCCAATAATAAAAATATTTGCACCCAAATGACCACGTGGAGAATCTAATAAATCTACGATAGAGGATAATGGTCCTTTAATGATGCCTGGTTCAAATTCTAGAAATCAACACACAATCGAATGTCTCCATTATTCTTTTGTACTAGAACCAGGTTTTTCACCCATGTTGAATGCTTAATCGGGTAAATAATATTGGATTCAAACATCTTCAATAGTTTTGCTTTCATAAGGACTTAAATCTTGGGATTGACATACCACTATTTCTACTGAAAAGGTTTCATCCCTTCTTGTAGTTCGATGGTATGCTGGATCACCCTTTTATCGTATCCTTTCAAATCATGGTACCTCCAGGAAACATTATCAGGATACTCATAACACAACATTTTTATATCTTCTAACTCTTCTGGGATGTAATCAATTCTGACCTTGATGATATTTTTAGGCTCCAAATGCAACTCCTTATATTCTTTCGCATCTACTTTTATCATGTGCTTTTTAGCCTGATCATTTTGGTCGAATAGGCTTTCCAGTGTAATCAAGCCCCTAGGGATGTGATTATTCTTTAGCTGGATCATCCCTTCCCTCTCTTCCTCGACAAGAAGCCCATCATCTACACTTGCAATTTCTTTGATCAAAACATTAACTATCTTCTCATCATTGTCAAATACTTACTAGTAGAGATTTTTATCAGGGACTAAGGGTCTATAAATTACCCTAACTATCTTAGGCTTTCTAACTACTTTCTCCACAGAAGAGTAGTTCACACCAAGAGAGGCTAAAATATCAGCATATTTATTTAGATCTCTCGAAATTACCTGAATATTCAAAGTAGTAAAATATTCGAACAAGTCCCATATCTTAGGCTTTCTATCTTAGGTATGAAGTGAGGGATATGAGACATTAATTAATAAAAAAATGGTTTTTGTAAGTATTAAATTACTTAAGGGTATGAAGTGAGGGGTATTTAGTGAGGGGTATGAATAAAAGGGTATGAAGTTAGGAGTATGAATTTAGGGGTATGAATTTAGAGGTATGAATAAAGGGTTATGAAGTTATGGGGTATGAAGAAAGGGGTATGAAGTGAATGAAGTTAAGGGTATGAAGAAAGTGGTATGAGACCTTAATTGATTAAAGAATTGGTTTTTATAAGTATTCAATTAGTTAGGGATATGAAGAAAGAAATATGAAGAGAGGGTTATGAAGAAAATGATATGAGACATTAATTGATTAAAGAAGTGGTTTTTGTAAGTATTCAATTACTTAGGGGTATGAAGTGAGGGTTATGAAGAAAATGATATGAGACATTAATTGATTAAATAAGTGGTTTTTGTAAGTATTCAATTACTTAGAGGTATGAAGTGAGGGTTATGAAGAAAGCGATATAAATAAAGGGGTATGAATAAAGAGGTATGAATAAAGGGGTATGAAGTTAGTGGTATGAATTTAGAGGTATGAAGAAAGGGGTATGAAGTTAAGGATATGAAATTGGAGGGTATGAAAAAATGGATATGAAGTTAGGGATATGAAGAAAGGGGTATGAAGAAATGTGTGTGAAATGAGTGGTATGAAGTTAGGGGTATGAGACCTTAATTGATTAAAGTTAGGGGTATGAAGAGAAGGGTATGAAGAAAGGGGTATGAAGAAAGGGGTATGAATTGAGGGGTATGAAGTTAAGGGTATGAAGTGAGGGGTATGAAATTAGGGGTATGAGACATTAATTGATTAAAGAAGTGTTTTTTTTTTTTAATTTTAATTTTTTTAATTGTAAACTTTAACTTAAAAAAAAAAAATTAGAAAATTTAAATTTATTTATGTTTTCTTTTTTTTCTTAGAAACTTTAAAATTTTAATTTTAATTTTTAATTTTTAATCTTATAAAAAACTAACAAAAAAATCAAAACGCTAGAAAATAAAAAAAAATTCAAAAACTTTAGAAAATCCAAAAAATCAATATTTTTTCAAAAAAAAATCAATGTTTCTTCATACCCCTCACTTCACACCCTTAACTTCATATCCCTTTCTTCATACCCCTAACTTCATATCCATAACTTCATACCCTTTCTTCATACCCCTCACTTCATACCCCTTAGTTCATACCTCTAACTAATTGAATACTTACAAAAACAAATTCTTTAATCAATTAATGTCTCATACCCCTAACTTCATATCCATAACTTAATACCCCTCACTTCATAGCCCTGAATAATTGAATACTTACAAAAATAACTTCTTTAATAAATTAATGTCTTGTACCCCTAACTTTAGGGTTTAAGTTTTAGAATTTATGATTTTGTTAAAGAAGTAGTTTTTGTAAGTTTTCAATTAGTTAGAGGAATGAGACATTGATTAAAGAAGTAGTTTTTGTAAGTATTTAATTAGTTAGGGATATGAAGTGAGGGGTATGAAGTTAAGGGTATGAAGTGAATGAAGTTAGGGGTATGAAGTGAGGGGTATGAGACCTTAATTGAATAAAAAAGTCATTTTTATAATTATTCAATTAGGTAGGGGTATGAAGTTGTTACAAGTGTGAATAGGGTTGTTTCGAAACTGGCTTAGAAAAATCTTTTTCTACGTTTCAGTGTGAAATCTCCTTATATTTGTCGGCAATTTTTTGTCGGCAAATTTCCTGAACTTCTCTCCTAATATCCCTCCTATTTTCCCTCTTCCTTATCCCTCCGTTAATCCTTCTTCCCCCTTATCCCTCCAACTTCCTTATCCCTTCATCTCCTAATCCTACTCTCCCGCCTCCGCTCTTATTCCCTATTTTTTCCTAACTACTCTATCCTATTCTTCCTATTCCCTATACACTATATAATATTATTTTGCATATGAATGTAAGGTTGACGAGGGGTGCAAATAAAGTTTTGAATTCTTCTGTGATTACATTTTTGTTTTTTGCTGCATTCGATTGGCCCTTGACTTACATCTGGTATCAGAGCCAGACTTCGTCATCCGTCGGGCACGGTTCCCGAGGCGAAGTGAGGTCAGAATGGGCACGGTTCCCGAGGTGGGCACGCATCCCGAAGCAGTTCACAGCAGGGCTCGGATCCCGAGGCGGATCGCGAGCAGGCTCGGGCACGGATCCCGAGGCAAAGTTTGACCCAGGGCACGATCCGAGGAGGCATGATTTTGAGGTAGCGCAACGATCGAGGAGGATCAGTTCGGCACGGATCCCGAGGCGGATCGCTGACTGGACGTGACACGTGGTAGCATGCGGATCGAGGTGCGACACGTGGCAGTAGCACGCGGATCGAGGTGCGACACGTGGCGGCTGACCTGGCAGAGAAGCGAATCACGGTAGTTAAAATTGTGCCACGTGGCAGAGCGGCATTGGTCAACGTGTGCAGACGTGGCAGATTACGGTTTGTCCATTTGGCGGCAAAAGACGGCATCTGTGACCGCCCGAAGGCAGTCAATAAACGTTGCGAGGGTTTCAAGTTAAAAACCCTCGCTGCGCGATTGCATCGCGCATGTGGGATAATCCCACGCCAATTTTTTTTTTTTAAAAAGTGCCCGCCATTGATTTAAAACCCCCCTCGCTCCCGTCAATTCACATCCGCTCGTTTGGCGTGGCGGTCAGGGTGGTTCGTTTGTTGGGAGGAGGTACGCGGGTCGAATCCCGCGAGCGCCGCACGAAAGACAATTTTTTTTTTTTTTTAAATTTCGGCCGTCGAGAAATAAAAGGGCGGTGGCCCTTGTTTGTTTCTGTCGGCCTATTTGGCACAGCGGCTAAGGTGCCCGCGTAGTGGTAAGGAGGTAGCGCGTTCGAGTCGCGCTAAGACTAAAAGGTAATTTTTTTTTAATTTTTTGTTTTTTAAAGGTTTAAATTTATTTAATAATTTTTATATTATTTATTTTTTAAATTTATCTTTTTTAAATAAATTTATTTTTTAAAAAGGGTAATTTAAAAAATAATAAAAGGTTATTAAATTTATTTTAAAAACCTTTAGAAAACATTTAAAGAGAATTTGTGAAAGGAGAAATAATGTGCTTGTGGAAATGTTAGATGTTCCGATCTGAAGGGTGCTATCATGCACTTCTCTCTCTTTTGAAGAGAGAAACGCCAGAATCCTTTGATGAAAGGGTTCGTCGAACTAGTCTGCATATTGTGTTTTGTCAGCTGGAGAATCAGGTGATTGCTCACCTGAGAAAGCCGGATTCAGGATACGAGGCAGATTCAGAAGACAATATCTTCGGACAGAGAATTGAAGAATCCGAAACCGTGCAATTTGTTTCGGACGTACAATCTGGTGCCAGTTATACACCGGGTGTGCCAACAGATGAATTGAGTGTGGGCTATACACCACGCTCTCCTGAGCCTGAACCTGAACCAGCGGAAGCAGAAGAAGAGGAAGAAGAAGAAGAAGAAGAAGAAGAAGAAGAAGAAGAAGAAGAAGACGAAGAGAAGCGACGAGCGAGATCCAGTGGAAGTGAAACACGAGTTCATCATCATTAGCAACAGTTCGAAGCAGAACATGAATGTACTAAGAAGGCGAGATTTGATTTAAATTATTAAATCATTTTGTACTGCTTTGTATTTCCAGTTTGCCTCAATAAAAGTACTTGTTTGCTTCGAATAAAGATTGTTTTTATTCTGCAATGGCTGCAAACACTAGTCTACCAATCCCTGAATTTAATGGTAGTGACTATGAATACTTGTCTATAAAAATGAAGACTTTGTTGATAGGAAAAGGTCTTTGGGATGTAGTTGAAGAAGGTTATACAGAACCAACTAGCTGCTGAATGGGCAGCATTTTCTAATGCTGATAAAAAGACAAGAAAAGAAGCACAAAAGAATAATGCTTTTGCCTTATATCACATTCATGCTGCTTTAGATAAAACTATCTTCCCTAGGGTTGCATCATATGTAATTGCACAAGATGCATGGAATGCCTTAAAAGAAAGCTATAGAGGCAGTGACCAAGTGAAGCGAGTAAAACTGCAAACCTTGAAACGAGATTTTGAGAATCTCAAGATGCAAGAGAATGAAAGAGTCGGTGATTACTGTGTGCGAGTGAAAGCAGTAGTCGACAAAATGGTCACACTAGGGGAGGATATTAAGCCAGAGATGATGGTGAAGAAAGTGTTGAGAACACTTCTTCCAAAATGGAATTCTGTTGCAATAATTATTGAAGAATCAAAAGACTTAACCACATTGTCTTTTGATGCATTAAGCTGGTTCACTTCTCTCACATGAAGAGAGGTTGCAGGAAACTCCTACCACCGGTTATGGAGGAGATGACAAAGCTTTTGCCACACATGAAGGAAGAGGTAGAGGCCGTGGCGAGAGGTCAACAAAGAGGCAGAGGCGGGAATAATCAAAGAGGGGGAACTCCTAACGAGAGGAGGATCATCCAACGAGAGGTGGAAACCAGAATAGAGGAGGACATCAGCAATATAGAGGGAAACAATCTGGAAAAGGAAAAGGAGGAGACAAATCAAAACAAGTTTGCTACAATTGTGGCAAACCTGGCCATTATGCTCGAGATTGTTGGTCAAAGACTTCGCAAGGAAGCAGCAGCAACCAGAGCAGTAGTCAGTTTGGGAATTTTGGAGAAGAGGAAGAGTCCTCAAATCTCTTTCTCTCTTATGGCCAGACAGAGCAAAATTTGAATGATACATGGATTTTGGACACGGGGTGTTCAAATCACATGAGTGGCAAAGAAGAACTCTTTGCTAAGTTAGACTCCTCATACAAATCCAACATCCGGTTGGGAGATGACAAGTCATTGGCAGTTGAAGGCATTGGAGCCATGGAGGTTCCAACAAAAGAAGGCATAAAACATGTAAGTGATATCTATTACACTCCTCATCTTCAACACAATCTGTTAAGTGTTGGTCAAATGCTTGAAAAGAATTATAAGTTGATTTTTGATGAGGGTAAATGCACCATTTTTGACAAAAACAATAGTAATAGAATCATTACACAAGTGCCAATGTCGAAAAATAGATTATTTCCTTTGAAGTTTGGCCAGCCAGGAGGAAATAAGTTAGCAAATGTAGCTATTACCAATCCAAGTGTCCTATGGCACTTGAGATATGGTCACTTGAATTCGACAAGTTTGAAATTGCTAACTTCACAAGCAATGGTGACTGGACTTCCCAAAGTTCAAGATAGTAAGGAAGTCTGTGAAGGGTGTGCCTTGGGCAAGCATGCCAGATCGAAATTTCCTCGTGGACAAGCATGGAGGGCCAGCTATCCTCTTCAGTTGGTACATTCAGACATCTGTGGTCCGATGCAGACCAAGAGTCTAGGTAATCACTCTTACTTCCTACTTTTCATTGATGATTGCACAAGGATGTGTTGGATATATTTTTTGAAGCATAAGGATGAAGCATTTGCATGCTTTGTTGATTTTAAAGCAAAAGTTGAAAGTGAGAGTGGATATTCAATAAAATGTCTTAGATCAGATAGAGGAGGAGAATACTCCTCTAATCGGTTTTTGAATTTTTGTAAACATCATGGCATCAAGAGGCAGTTCACAGCTGCCTACACTCCACAACAAAATGGTGTAGCAGAAAGGAAGAATCGCACCATTGTGGAGATGGCGAGATCAATGCTTCAGACAAAGCATTTGAGTAATGCATATTGGGGAGATGCAACAAGGACTAGTGTTCACATCTTGAACAGAAGTCCTACTTCGAGTTTGAAAGGGAAGACACCTTACCAAGCCTGGTATGGTAAGAAACCAAATGTGAAGTATTTCAGAGTATTTGGTTCATTGGCATATGCTCACATTCCAGATGAGCTGAGAAAGAAGTTGGATCCAAAGAGTCAGGCTTGCATTTTTGTAGGATATTGTGAAAACACAAAGGGTTATAGACTCTACAATCCTACAACTCGAAAGATAGTGGTTTCAAGGGATGTGATTTTTGATGAAGGGGGAGAGTGGGGTAAGCCCCAAATATTCAATGATGTTGAAGCCACTGATGTAGTAGCTCAGCAGGTGCAACCACAGCTACCACAGAAAGGAAAGCGGTCTCCGCCCACACATCCACCAAGTCCATCTTCTGATTCAACTGCTTCACCAAGTCCTTCTCCACAGCGATCAGTAAGTTCCTCACCAATGGATATTGATGTTCCATCCAAAGGTAAGAGAACTTTACGAGTATCATCCATCCTCTCGAGATGTTGGATAAGAATTTTTCAAGAAGATATACTAGGAGTCAAGCTAGTGAAATGGAATCTGTTTTACACAGATTAGAAAGTATGCACTTGTATGGTGATGATGAATCCCAACAAGAACCCAGAGGAGATCAAGTTAACTATGCTTTGTTAACTAGTGCACAACTTGAACCTTCTAGTTATGAGAAGGCATGTACTCAGAAGATTTGGCAAGATGCCATGGAAGAGGAGATAACCTCTATAAAAAACAACGACACTTGGGAGCTCGTGAAGCTTTCGAAAGGAAAGAAATGTGTTGGCTGTAAATGGATCTTCAAGACCAAGTTTAATGCTGATGGAAGCATTGAGAAGCATAAGGCAAGGTTAGTGGCAAAGGGTTTTACTCAGAAGTATGGAATAGATTATGAAGAGACTTTTGCTCCTGTAGCCAGACAGGAGACAATCAGAACAGTTCTTGCCTTAGCTGCACATAAAGGATGGAAAGTCCAACACATGGATGTGAAGAGTGCATTTCTCAATGGTTACTTGACAGAAGAAGTGTATGTTGAGCAACCACAGGGATTTGAAGTGCAAGGTAAGGAACACCTTGTTTACAGATTGAAGAAGGCACTCTATGGCCTTAAACAGGCACCAAGAGCTTGGTACTCACGCATTGATGGGTACTTCAAAGAATATGGGTTCACAAGGAGCAAAAATGAACCCACACTCTACTACCTCAAGCAAGGTAAAGACATCCTCATAGTTTGTTTGTATGTGGATGATCTTATTTTTATGGGTAGTAATGAGAAAATGAATAGGGAGTTCAAACACTCCATGATGACGCAGTTTGAGATGAAGGATCTTGGATTAATGCACTACTATCTTGGAATGGAGGTTCATCAATCAGATACAGGGATCTTCATCTGTCAACATAAGTATGCTCAGGACATGATCAAGAAGTTTGCTATGGAGCATTGCAAACCAGTTGCAACTCCGATTGGACATGGGATCCAATTAAGCAAAGATGATGGAGCACCAAAAGTTGATGTGACCACTTTCAGAAGCATGGTTGGGAGTTTGATGTTTCTCGCCAACACCAGACCAGATATTCAGTATGTTGTATCTCTTGTTTCTAGATTTATGTCTAACCCCTCTAAGTTGCATTTGCAGGCAGCTAAAAGAATTTTGAGATATGTGAAGGGTACATTGGATTTTGGAATCCAGTACCATAAATGTAACACTATCAAGCTTGTAGGCTTCAGTGATAGTGATTGGGGTAGCAATATTGATGACAGGAAGTCAACATCGGGAAACTGTTTTAGTCTTGGATCAGGACTAATAACTTGGAGTTCCAAAAAGCAGACAGTAGTAGCGCTATCTTCAATAGAAGCAGAGTATATAGCGGTTACTTATGCTAGTACTCAAGCCTTGTGGCTAAGGAAAGTACTAGAAGAGATTGGAGAACAACAAAGTGGTCCGACCAGAATCTACTGCGACAACATCAGTGCCATTCAGTTGGCATATAATCCTGTCCACCATAGCAGAACGAAGCATTTTGATATGAAGTACCACTTCATCAGAGATATGGTGGAACATGAAATTGTTGAGCTTCAATATTGTCACACTTTGGAGAACGTCGTTGACATCTTCACCAAGGCGATGACAAAAGCTCAATTTGTAAAGCTGAGAGACTGTGTAGTCAGTCCTCTCAACTTTAAGGGGGAGAATGTTACAAGTGTGAATAGGGTTGTTTCAAAACTGGCTTAGAAAAATCTCTTTTCTAAGCTTCAGTGTGAAATCTCCCTATATTTGTCGGCAATTTTTTGTCGGCAAATTCCCTTAACTTCCCTCCTAATATCCCTCCTATCTTCCTCCTATTTTCCCTCCTCCTTATCCCTCCGTTAATCCTTCTTCCCCCTTATCCCTCCAACTTCCTTATCCCTTCATCTCCTAATCCTACTCTCCCGCCTCCGCTCTTATTCCCTATTTTTTCCTAACTACTCTATCCTATTCTTCCTATTCCCTATACACTATATAATATTATTTTGCATATGAATGTAAGGTTGACGAGGGGTGCAAATAAAGTTTTGAATTCTTCTGTGATTACATTTTTGTTTTTTGTTGCATTCGATTGGCCCTTGACTTACAGAAGTAAAGGTATGAAGAAAAGGATATGAGACATTAATTGATTAAATAAATGGTTTTTGTAAGTATTCAATTACTTAGATGTATGAAGTGAGGGATATCTAATGAGAGATATGAAGAAAGGGGTATGAATAAATATGTATGAAGTTAGAGGTATGAAGAAAGGGATATGAAGTGAGGGGTATGAAGAAAGAGATATGAAGTGATGGGTATGAATAAAGGGATATGCGACATAAATTGATTAAAGAAGTAATTTTTATAAGTATTCAATTAATTAGGGGTATGAAGTGAGGACTATGAAGAAAGGGGTATGAAGTTATGGGTATGAATAAAGGGGTATGAAGTTAGGGGGTATGAAGAAAGGGGTATGAATTTAGGGGTATGAAGTTAGGAGACTGAATAAAGAGGTATGAAGAAAGGGGTATGAAGTGAGGGGTATGAAGAAAGAGGTGTGAAGTGAGGGGTATGAAGTTAGGGTGTGAGACCTTAATTTATTAAATTGGGTTATGAAGAGAGGGATATGAAGAAAGGGGTATGAAGTGAGGGGTATAAAGTGAGGGGTATGCAGTGAGGGGTATGAATAAAGGGGTATGGAGTGAGGGGTATGAAGTGAGGGGTATGAAGTTAGGGGTATGAGACCTTAATTGATTAAAGAAGTTTTTTTTTTTTTTTAATTTTAATTTTTTTTACTATAAACTTTAATTTAAAAAAATAAAGAACTTCAAAATTTTAATTTTAACTTTAATTTTTTTCTTTTTTCTTAGGAAATTTAAATTTTAATTTTTTAACCTTAGAAAAAACAAAAAAATCAAATGGGTATGAATAAAGGGTATGAAGTTATGGGTATGAATAAAGGGGTATGAAGTGATAGGTATGAAAAAAGGGGATGAAGTTAGGGGTATGGAGAAAGGGGTATGAAGTTAGGGGGTATGAAGAAATGGGTATGAAGTGAATGAAGTGATGGGTATGAGACCTTAATTGATTAAAGAATTGGTTATTGTAAGTATTCAATTAATTAGGGGTATGAAGGGAGGGGTATGAAGTGAGGGATATGAAAAAAGGGGTATGAAGTTAAGGGTATGAAGAAAGGGATATGAAATATTAATTGATTAAAGAAGTTATTTTTGTAAGTATTCAATTAATTAGGGGTATGAAGTGAGGAGTATTTAGTTAGGGGTATGAAGAAAGGGGTATTAAGTTAGGGGTATGAAGTTAGGGGGTATGAAGAAAGGGATATGAAGTGAGGGGTATGAAGAAAGGGGTGTGAAGTGAGGGGTATGAAATTAGGTGTATGAGACCTTAATTTATAAAATTTAGGGGTATGAAGAGAGAGGTATGATGAAAGGGGCATGAAGTGAGGGGTATGAAGAAAGGGGTATGAATTGAGGGGTATGAAGTTAGGAGTATGAAGTTAGGGGTATGAAGTGAGGGGTATGAAGTAATGGGTATGAATTGAGGGGTATGAAGTTAGGGGTATGAGACCTTAATTTTACTAAAGAAGTAGTTTTTTTTTAATTGTAAACTTTAATTAAAAAAATAGGAACTTTAAAATTTTAATTTTAACTTCATTTTTTTTTTCTTAGGAACTTTAAAATTTTAATTTTAATTTTGATTTTTTAACCTTAGCAAAAAACAAAAAAATCAAAAAATTTGAAAATCAATTTTATTTTAAAAAATTTAGATAATCCAAAAAATCAATGTTTCTTCATACCCCTCACTTCACACCCTTAATTTCATACCCCTTTATTCATACCCCTAACTTCATACCCCTTTCTTCATATCCCTAACTTCATGTCGCTCACTTCATATGCCTCACTTCATACCCCTCACTAATTGAATACTTAGAAAAATCAATTCTTTAATCAATTAATGTCTCATACCCCTAACTTCATACCCCTCATTTCATACCCCTAACTAATTGAATACTTACAAAAATCACTTCTTTAATCAATTAATATCTCATACCCCTAACTTTAAGGTTTAGGATTTAGAGTTTAGGGTTTAGAGTTTAGTTAAAGAAGTGGTTTTTGTAAGTATTCAAATAGTTAGGGGTATGATGTTAGGGGTGTGAGACATTAATTGATTAAATAAGTGGTTTTTATAAGTATTTAATTAGTTAGGAGGATGAAGTTAGGGGTATGAAGTGATGGGTATGAAACCTTAATTTATTAAATAAGTAGTTTTTGTAAGTATTCAATTAGTTAGGGGTATGAAGAAAGAGGTATGAAGTGAGGGGTATGAAGAAAGGAATATGAGACATTAATTGATTAAATAAGTGATTTTTGTAAGTATTCAATTACTTAGGGGTATGAAGTTAGAGGGTATGAAGAAAGGGGTATAAAGTGAATGAAGTTAGGGATATGAATTTAGGATTATGAAGAAAGGCGTACGAAGTGAGGGGTATGAAGAAAGAAATATGAGACATTACTTGACTAAAAAAGTAGTTTTTGTAAGTATTCAATTACTTAGGGGTTTGAAGTGAGGGGTATCTAGTGAGGGGTATGAAGAAAAGGGTATGAAGAAAATGTTATGAATAAAGGGGTATGGATAAAAGGGCATGAATAAAGGGATATGAAGAAAAGGATATGAAGTTAGGGGTATAAAGTTAGGGAGTATGAAGAAAGGATTATAAAATGAATAAATTTGGGGATATAAAGTGATGGATATTAGATCTTAATTGATTAAATAAGTGTTTTTGTAAGTATTCAATTAGTTAAGGGTATGAAGAAATGGGTATGAAGTGAGGGGTATGAAGAAAGGGGTATGAAGTGATGGGTATGAATAAAGGGATATGAGACTTTAATTTATTAAAGAAGTGGTTTTTGTCATTATTCAATTAATTAGGGGTATGAAGTGAGGGGTATTTAGTGAGGGGTATGAAGAAAGGTGTATGAATAAAGGGGTATGAGGAAAGGGGTATGAATAAAGGGGTATGAAGAAAAGGATATGAAGTTAGGGGTATAAAATTAGGGATATGAAGTTAGGGGTATGAAGAAAGGGGTATGAATAAATGGGTATCAAGATAGGGGTATGAAGAAAAATGTGTGAAGTGAGGGGGATGAAGTTAGGGGTATGAAGAGAGGGGTATGAAGAAAGGGGTATGAAGTGAGGGATATGAAGAAAGAGGTATGAATTGAGGGGTATGAAATGATGGGTATTAAATGAGGGGTATGAAGTTAGGGGTATGAGATCTTAATTGATTAAATAAGTGTTCAATTAGTTTTTGTAAGCTTTTTTTGTAAGTATTTAATTAGTTAGGAGTATGAATAAAGTGGTATTAAGTTAGTGGTATGAATAAAGGGGTGTGAAGTGATAGGTATGGAGAAAGGTATATGATACATTAATTGATCAAAGAAGAAATTTTTGTAAGTATTCAATTACTTAGGGGTATGAAGTGAGGGGTATATAGTGAGTGGTATGAATAAATGGGTACGAAGAAAGGGATATGAATTTAGGGGTATGAAGAAATAAATATGAAGTTAGGGGGTTTGAAGAAAAGGGTATGAAGAAAGGGGTATGAAGAAAGGAGTATGAAATGAGGGGTATGATGAAAGGGCTGTGAAGTGAGGGGTATGAAGTTAAGGGTATGAGATATTAATTGATTAAAGTTAGGGGTATGAAGAGAGATTTAGGAAGAAGGGGGTATGAAGTGATGGATATGAAAAAAGAGGTATGAATTGAGGGGTATGAAGTTAAGGGCATGAATTGAGAGGTATGAAGTGAGAGGTATGATGTTTGGGGTATAAGACCTTAATTGATTAAAAAAGTATTTTCTTTTTAATTTAAATTTTAATTGTAACTTTAATTTTTTTTCCTTTTTTAGGAACTTTAAAATTTTAATTTTACTTTTTAATTTTTTGACCTTAGAAAAAAAACAAAAAAATCAAAATGTTAGAAAATCAAATTTATTTCAAAAACTTTAGAATTTTAGACCTTGTTAGCAAGAAAGAATGAGCTGATTTCTTCATGCTCAAATTTAATTGTTTATCTTTCCCCTTGCAAGATTTTGGATTTGTTGATGAAGTTTATGCAATTATGTTTTTTGGTTACTTCATGTGAATGTCTGGATCTGAAAATTTATTTTGAATCCTAGGAGCTAGCACTTAGTTTATTTCGGTTGTGCAAACTTGTAGGTCGAATAAGCTAGGTTGCATGTATGAACTTCTCACATATTCGGTTTTGCAGGACGGGGTGCTATCAAACTGATGAGGCTTTGCATTTCTGCGTTTTCAGCATTTGATTTGATGCAGATTTTTTTTTTCAGTTTTCAACTTTTAAAATGCAGATTTTTTTTTTATAGCCACAGGCCGAATTTATCAGATCGAGAAATATTAGCAACAGATAACCTCAAGCACACGAACAAAATATAACAAAAGATAGCAACGTAATCTACTTACAACCTTGCATAGATAACCTTCAGAATCACATTCCAGAACTCACTTCCTCACTAGCAATATAACAAAATCAATGTTCCTTCATACCCCTCACTTCACACCCCTAACTTCATACCTCTTTATTAATAACCCTCACTTCATACCCCTAAATTCATACCCCTAAGTTCATACCCCTCACTTTATACCCCTCACTAATTGAATACTTACAAAAACCAATTATTTAATCAATTAATATCTCATACCTCTAATTTCATACCCCTAACTAATTGAATACTTACAAAAACCACTTCTTCAATCAATTAATGTCTCATACCCCTAACTTCAGGGTTTAGGATTTAGGGTTTAATTAACAAAGTGATTTTTGTAAGTATTCAATTAGTTAGGGGTATGAGACATTAATTTATTAAATAAGTGGTTTTTGTAAGTATTTAATTAGTTAGGAGTTTGAAATTAGGGGCATGAAGTGAGGGGTATGAAGAAAGGGTATGAAATGAATTAATTTAGGGGTATGAAGTGAGGGGTATGAGACCTTAATTGATAAAAAAATGGTTTTGTAAGTATTCAATTATTTAAGGGTATGAATAAAGGGGTATGAATTGAGAGGTATGAAGAAAGGGGTATGAAGAAATGGATATGATATATTAATTTATTAAAGAAGTTTTTTGTGTAAGTATTCAATTACTTAGGTGTATGAAGAAATGGGTATGAATAAAGGGATATAAAGTTAGGGGTATGAAGAAAGGGGTATGAAGTGAGGGGGTATGAAGAAAGGGGTATAAAGCAAATGAAGTTAGGGGTATGAAGTGAGGGGGTATGAAGAAAGGGGTATAAAGCAAATGAAGTTAGGGGTATGATGTGAGGGGTATGAAAAAAGGGATATGAGACATTAATTGATTAAATAAGTTATTTTTGTAAGTATTCAATTACTTAGGGGTATGAAGTGAGGGGTATTGAGTGAGGTGTATGAAAAAAGGGGTATGAAAAAATGGATATGAATAAAGGTGTATGAAGTTAGGGGTATGAAAAAAGGGGTATGAAGTTAGAGGCATTAAGTTAGGGGTTATGAAGAAAGGGGTAGGAAGTTAGGGGTATGAAGTTAGGGATATGAAGAAAGGGGTATGAAAAAAGGGGTATGAAGTGAGGGGTATGAAGAAAGGGTGTGAAGTGAGGGATATGAAGTTAGGGGCATGAGACCTAAATTGATTAAATTTAGGGGTTTGAAGAGAGGTGTATGAATAAAGGGGTATGAAGTGAGGGGTATGAAAAAAGAGGTATGAATTAAGGGGTATGAGGTTAGGGGTATGAATTGAGGGGTATGAATTTAGGAGTATGAATTGAGTGGTATGAAGTTAGGGATATAAATTGAGGGGTATGAAGTTAGGGGTATGAAGTTAGGAGTATGAAGTGAGGGGTATGAAGTGAGGGGTATGAAGTTAGGGGTATGAGACCTTAATTGATTAAATAAGTATTTTTTTTAATTTTTTTAATTGTAAAATTTAATTAAAAATAAATAGGAACTTTAAAATTTTAATTTTAACTTTAATTGTTTTTTTTTTGGAACTTTAAAATTTTAATTTTAATTTTAAATTTTTAACCTTAGAAAAAAATAAAAAATCAAAACCATAGAAAATAAATAAAAATCAAAAGCTTTAGAAAATAAAAAAATCAATGTTTTCTCAAAAACAAAAAACATAAATGTTTTTTTATACCTCTCACTTCACACCCCTAATTTCATACCTCTTTATTCATCCCCCTTATTTCATACCCCTAACTTCATACCCATTTCTTCATACCCCTAACTTCATACCCCTCACCTTATACCCCTCACTTCATACCCCTAATTAATTGAATACTTACAAAAACCAATTCTTTAATCAATTAATATCTCATACCCCTATCTTCATAACCCTAACTTCATAACCCTCACTTCATACCCCTAACTAATTTAATACTTACAAAAACCACTTCAATCAATTAATGTCTCATACCCCTATCTTAGGGATATGAAGAAAGGGTATGAAGTGAATGAAGTTATGGGTATGCAATGAGGGATATGAACAAAGGGGTGTGAAGTGAGGGGTATGATGAAAGGGATATGAGATATTAATTGATTAAAGAAGTGGTTTTTGTAAGTATTTAATTACTTGTGGGTATGAAGTGATGGGTATTGAGTGAGGTGTATGAATAAAAGGGTATGAAGAAAGGGATATGAATAAAGGTGTATGAAGTTAGGGGTATGAAGAAAGGGTTATGAAGTTAGGGGTACAAAGTTAGGGGATATGAAGAAAGGAAATGGATAAAGGGGTATGAAGTTAGGGGCATGAATAAAGGAATATGGATAAAGGGTTATAAATAAAGGAATATGGATAAAGGGTTATAAATAAAGGAATATGGATAAAGGGGTATGAAGTTGAGGGTATTTAGTGAGGGGTATGAATAAAGGGGTATGAAGTTAGGGGTATTAATTTAGGGGTATAAAGAAAAGGGTATAAATTTAGAGGTATGAAGTTAGAGGGTATGAATAAAGGGGTATAAAGTGAATGAAGTTAGGGATATGAATTTAAGATTATGAAGAAATGGGTATGAAGTGAGGGGTATGAAGAAAGAAATATGAGACATTACTTGACTAAAAAAGTGATTTTTGTAAGTATTCAATTACTTAGGAGTTTGAAGTTAGGGGTATTTAGTGAGGGGTATGAAGAAAATGTTATGAATAAAGAGGTATGAATAAAAGGGTATGAATAAAGGGGTATGAAGAAAAGGGTATGAAGTTAGGGGTATGAAGTTAGGAAGTATGAAGAAAGGGTTATGAAATGAATGAATTTGGGGGTATAAAGTGATGTATATTAGATCTTAATTTATTAAATAAGTGTTTTTTGTAAGTATTCAATTAGTTAAGGGTATGAAGAAATGGGTATGAAGTGCGGGGTATGAAGAAAGGGATATGAGACATTAATTGATTATAGAAGTGGTTTTTGTAATTATTCAATTAATTAGGGGTATTAAGTGAGGGGTATTTAGTGAGGAGTATGAATAAAGGGGTATGAATAAAGGGGTATGAGGAAAGGGGTATGAATAAATGGGTATGAAATTAGGGGGTATGAATAAAAGGATATGAAGTTAGGGGTATGAAATTAGGGGGTATGAATAAAAGGATATGAA
The DNA here is from genome assembly GCA_028583015.1 of Wollemia nobilis. Classification (NCBI taxonomy): domain Eukaryota; kingdom Viridiplantae; phylum Streptophyta; class Pinopsida; order Araucariales; family Araucariaceae; genus Wollemia; species Wollemia nobilis. Next base: position 44,723 of record JAQPPZ010003102.1, read on the forward strand.
GTTAGGGGTATGAAGAAAGGGGTATGAAGAAATTGGTATCAAGATAGTGGTATGAAGAAAAGGGTGTGAAGTGATGGGGATGAAGTTAGGGGTATGAAGAGAGGGGTATGAAGAAAGGGGTATGTAGTGAGGGGTATGAATAAAGGGGTATGAATTGAGGGGTATGAAGTTAGGGGTATGAAGTGATGGGTATGAAGTTATGGGTATTAAATGAGGGGTATGAAGTTAGGGGTATGAGACCTTAATAGATTAAAAAAGTGTTCAATTATTTTTTGTAAGTATTTAATTAGTTAGGGGTATGAATAAAGTGGTATTAAGTTAGGGGTATGAATAAAGGGGTATGAAGTGATAGGTATGGAGAAAGGTATATGAGACATTAATTGATTAAAGAAGTGGTTTTTGTAAGTATTCAATTACTTAGGGATATAAAGTGAGGGGTATTTAGTGAGTGGTATGAAGAAATGGTATGAATAAAGGGATATGAATTTAGGGATATAAAGAAATAAATATGGTGTTAGGGGGTATAAAGAAAAGGGTATGAAGAAAGGGGTATGAAGTTAGGGGTATTAATAAATGGGTATGAAGAAAGGGGTATGAAGTGAAGGGTATGATGAAAGGGGTGTGAAGTGAGGGGTATGAGATCTTAATTAATTAAATTTAGGGGTATGAAGAGATATTTAGGAAGAAGGGGGTATGAAGCGAGGGGTATGAATTGAGGGGTATGAAGTTAAGGGCATGAATTGAGGGGTATGAAGTGAGGGGTATGATGTTTGGGGTATAATACCTTAATTTATTAAGAAGTCTTTTCTTTTTAATTTAAATTTTAATTGTAACTTTAATTTTTTCCTTTTCTAGGAACTTTAAAATTTTAATTTTAATTTTAATTATTTGACCTTAGAAAAAAAACAAAAAAATCAAAATGTTAGAAAATCAAATTTATTTCAAAAACTTTAGAAAATAAAAAAATTATTTTTTTTTCAAAAAAACAAAATCAATGTTTCTTCATACCCCTCACTTCACACCCCTAACTTCATACCTCTTTCTTCATAACCCTCACTTCATACCCCTAACTTCATACCTCTTTCTTCATAACCCTCACTTCATACCCCTAACTTCATACCCCTCACTATTTGAATACTTACAAAAACCAATTATTTAATCAACTAATGTCTCATACCTCTAATTTCATACCCCTAACTAATTGAATACTTACAAAAACCACTTCTTCAATCAATTAATGTCTCATACCCCTAACTTCAGGGTTTAGGGTTTAGGGTTTAGTTAAAAAAGTGATTTTTGTAAGTATTCAATTAGTTTGGGGTATGAGACATTAATTGATTAAAGAAGTGGTTTTTATAAGTATTTAATTAGTTAGGAGTCTAAAAATAAGGGTATGAAGTGAGGGGCATGAAGTAAGGGGTATGAAATTATGGGTATGAAGAAGGGTATGAAGTGAATTAATTTAGGGGTATGAAGTGAGGGGTATGAGACCTTAATTGATTAAAAAGTGGTTTTTGTAAGTATTTAATTAGTTAAGGGTATGAATAAAGGGGTATTAAGAAAGGGATATGATATATTAATTGATTAAAGAAGTTGTTTGTGTAAGTATTCAATTACTTGGGTGTATGAAGAAAGGGGTATGAAGAAAGGGAGATGAAGTTAGGGGTATGAATTTAGGGGTATGAAGTGAGGGGGTATGAAGAAAGGGGTATAAAGCGAATGAAGTTAGGGGTATGAAATGATGGGTATGATGTGAGGGGTATGAATAAAGGGATATGAGATATTAATTGATTAAAGAAGTTGTTTTTGTAAGTATTCAATTACTTAGGGGTATGAAGTGAGGGGTATTGAGTGAGGTGTATGAAGAAAGGGGTATAAAAAAGGGATATGAATAAAGGCATATGAAGTTAGGAGTATGAAGTTAGAGGTGTTAAGTTAAGGGGTATGAAGAAAGGGGTATGAAGTTAGGGGTATGAAGTTAGGGATATGAATAAAGGGGTATGAAAAAGGGGTATGAAGTGAGGGGTATGAATAAAGGGGTGTGAAGTGAGGGATATGAAGTTAGGGGTATGAGACCTTAATTGATTAAATTTAGGGGTTTGAAGAGAGCTGTATGAATAAATGGGTATGAAGTGAGGGGTAGAAAAAAGAGGTATGAATTGAGGGGTATGAGGTTAGGGGTATGAATTGATGGGTATGAATTGAGGAGTATGAATTAAGGGGTATGAAATTAGGGGTATGAATTGAGGGGTATGAAGTTAGGGGTATGAAGTTAGGAGTATGAAGTGAGGGGTATGGAGTGAGGGGTATGAAGTTAGGGGTATGAGACCTTAATGGATTAAATAAGTATTTTTTTTTTATTTTTTTACTTGTAAACTTTAATTAAAAATAAATAGGAACTTTTTTTTTTTTTGAATTTACATGGTGGAATCGGTAGCCGCAACGAATCCGGGTAGGCTATCCAGCTTTTATGGCTGCCACAGTATTCTACACTGTCCACCCCAGAAGCCACCACATAGATCTTCGTGCAGTCCACCCCTATAACCACCATGCCACAATCATTTTAAACCTTTTACGCCACTAAAAGCACCAGGAAAGGTACAAGCGTTCTGTCAGACGAGGCTCGAGATTTGAACCTTGGACCTCGCCCCCCTTATGGGGTTTGGATGATCCAATTGGTCTACACCTCGGACCTTAAATAGGAACTTTAAAATTTTAATTTTAACTTTAATTTTTTTTAGGAACTTTAAAATTTTAATTTTAATTTTAAATTTTTAAACTTAGAAAAAAACAAAAAATCAAAACCATAGAAAATAAAAAAAAATTCAAAAGCTTTAGAAAATAAAAAAATCAATGTTTTCTCAAAAACAAAAAACATAAATGTTTTTTCATACCCCTCACTTCACACCCCTAATTTCATACCCCTTTATTCATCCCCCTTAATTCATACCCCTAACTTCATACCCCTTTCTTAATACCCCTAACTTCATACCCCTCACCTCATACCCCTCACTTCATACCCCTAACTAATTAATTGAATACTTACAAAAACCAATTATTTAATAAATTAATATCTCATACCCCTAACTTCATAACCCTAACTTCATAACCCTCACTTCACACCCCTAACTAGTTTAATACTTACAAAAACCGCTTCAATCAATTAATGTCTCATACCCCTATCTTAGGGATATGAAGAAAGGCTATTTAAGTGAATGAAGTTATGGGTATGAAATGAGGGATATGAAGAAAGGAGTGTGAAGTGAGGGATATGAAGAAAGGGCTTATTTAATCATTTAAACTCTCATATCCCTTTCTTCATACCCCTAAATAATTGAATACTTACAAAAACCACATATTTAATCAATTAAGGTCTCATACCCCTTATTTCATACCCCTAACTTCATTCACTTCATACCCCTTTCTTTATACCCCTAACTTCATACCCCTTTCTTCATACCCCTAAATTTAAATCCCTAAATTCATATCCCTCACTTCATACCCTTAAATTCATACCCCTCATGTCATACCTCTAAGTAATTGAATATTTACAAGAACCATTTTTTTAATCAATTAATGTCTCATATCTCTTTCTTCATACCTCTTTATTCATATCGCTTTATTCATACCCCTTTCTTCATATCCATTTCTTCATACCACTCACTAAATACCCCTAAGTAATTGAATACTTACAAAAACCACTTATTTAATCAATTAATGTCTCACATTTCTTTCTTCATACCCCTCACTCTATACCCCTTTCTTCATACCCCTTTTTTCATACCTCTCACTAATTGAAAACTTACAAAAACCATTTTTTAATCAATTAAGGTCTCATACCCCTCACTTCATACCCCTTTCTTCATACCCCCTAGCTTCATACCCCTAACTTCATTCCCCTTTCTTCATACCCCTTTCTTCATAACCCTCACTAAATACCCCTCACTTCATACCCTTAAGTAATTTAATACTTACAAAAACCATTTTGTAATCAATTAATGTCTCATATCCCTTTCTTCATACCCCTCACTTTATACCCCTTTCTTCATACCTCTCACTTCATACTCTTTTATTCATACCCCTACCTAATTGAATACTTACAAAAACCAAATTTTTAATCAATTAAGGTCTCATACCCCTCACTTCATACCCCTAACTTCATTCAGTTCATACCCCTTTCTTCATTTCACTAACTTCATACCCCTTTATTGATAGCTCTTTCTTCATTACCCTCACTAAATACCCCTTACTTCATACCCCTATCTAATTGAATACTTACAAAAACAATTTTTTTAATCAATCAATGTCTCATATCCCTTTCTTCATACCCCTCACTTTATACCCCTTTCTTCATACCCTAACTAATTGAATACTTAAAAAACCCACTTTTTTAATTAATTAAGGCCTCATACCCCTCACTTGATACCCCTAACTTCATTCACTTCATACCTCTTTCTTTATACCCCTAACTTCATACCCCTAAATTCATACCCCTCACTTCATACCTCTTTTTCATACTCCTCACTTCATACCCCTTTTTCATACCAATAACTAATTGAATACTTACAAAAACCACTTCTTTAATCAATTAGTGTCTCATACCCCTCACTTCATACCCCTAACTTCACTCACTTCATATCCCTTTCTTTATACCCCCTAACTTTATACCCATTTTTCATACTCCTAACTTCATACCCCTTTATTCATAACCCTTTCTTCATACCCCTTTCTTCATATCCCTTACTAAATACCCCTCGCTTCATACCCCTAAGTAATTGAATACTTATAAAAACCACTTTTTTAATCAATTAAGGTCTTATAAAAATGGTAGTTCAAGTTCACCACTTACAGGACAGTCTAGGAGGAATGCATCAAGATTGTAACTAGTCCCTAAGCTAGAATGGTGATTGAGTTTGTTCTAATTGGGTAACACATATGGTTATATGCCTTGCAGTAAATGCACTTGAAGTTAATAAAAAAATGATCTAGTTTTCTCTCTTTATCATTGGAGAAGACAATTCATCTAGAATGTTTCTTGCAAGACCATTGGTCCTCTGAAGATATATTAGGCCATCCAATTTGATAGTGATGCATACTAGATGCAAAGTAGACTAGTCTCCCTATGTGAGTAGTCATAGAAGCAACATTGGTATCTAAAATTGAATATTCATAGTGCACCTAAAATTAGCCACTTAAATCTAATACAACTTAAATGACGATGGTTTTAAATTTTATAAATAAAAAATTTTAAATATTGGATTTTTGATGAATAAATGTAGGATCAAAGTGGAGAATTGTGCCTAACATTAAAAGAAAATTTTGTAGCAATCTTGATCTTGCAAATTTGGTATAGAAATATTTTATTTTTAATTTATTTGACTTAAAAAGAAAAGCTAAGGAAAGATCTTGAGTGATTTGCAATGGAAGAAATGGTTCTAATGTATAATAGTCAAGTTGTTGTATGGTCACTATGTGGTCATACGATAATACAATTCACATAACAAATTTTAAAAAATAATCAATGTTATAATAATATAAAATATTAAACACTAGAAAATATATTATTGTAAATAATTAAATAATAATAAAAAAAAATTAAAAAAATAAATCCTTAGGTACTCCTCACAATAAGTTTTAGGACATATTGTAGCCCAGATACTTCCCCCAGTTGAGCAATGAATATATATATATATATTAGAATTAATTAACTAAAATAATATATTATAATTATTATAACTATAAAAATAAAAATAATATATATATATATAATTGAAAATACCTAGTCATTCTTTTGTATTTATGCCGAGAGGCATTCCTACAATGCGAGAGGGGGGGGGGGGAAGAGGTCATAAAGAGTGTCCTAAAAAATTTAAAAAAAAAAAAAAAAAAAAAAAAAAATAAACAAAAACAACCGACTAACCAACCATTCCAAACATTTAAAATATTTAAAAATTTTAAAATATTTTAAAATATTTAAAATAGGTGCCTCAAGATTGATAACTCTCAGCGTTTTTAGATATATATCCTTTATATCTAAGCTAGTTATATATTATAGTGGTAGTATAACAAGATAAGAATTGTGTAAAACATAAAAAAACCTAAATTTCCACCTTAAAATTTTAAAAATTAATTTATTATACTAACATCATTAAATATAAAAACATAATTTAAATTTAAAACCATAATTTATTATAATAAATAACTTAAATTACATAGTTAAAAATGAGGAACATACCTTATAGGTGCTATGTTTGAGATATATCCTTATAGTGTTCATGATTTTAAAATGAATATGATGCTACAGTCCAATTTTTTTTATATAGAAGATAATTCTCAACCTGACAGAACACCCTATATCCCATCCATAATTGTTGAGGTTGCAAGCAGTGGCATCATGCTTGCAACATAATCAACAACTTCCTGCTCATTGCTAAAAGCATAGCCCCAAAAATTTTGTATAGAGAATAAAGTGCATCCCATGAGGGCAGCCTCCGTGATTGCCATAGAGACCGCAACATACACTGCTAGACGTGCAACACGTGAGTGTGCAGCTCCTAGTTCATTTGAAACTCGTGTACTGCGATGCAAAGTTATGAAAAAATCTAATTGGACCATATTTGGCAACAACATTGATGATCTGACATTTTAAAAATTAAGCTTCAATAGCTGAGATGACTAACAAAAACAGAGCAGAGATTTACTAGTTAGCCATACTAACCTTACAACAACACCAAGTCCAAAGGGAATCATATATGAAAGAGAAGTAGGCTGCAAAATATCAAAGCTAGCTTAAGGTGAAGTAAAGTAAATCCATACAAGTCACATTATTAAGCTTCATTCAAAATTAAAACTCTAGTATTACATATACATACCATATTTAAATAAGGGATGTCTCAAGTTTTGGATTAGGCAACAAACCAGATAAGAGAATAAGCATTTCAAAGGACCAATAGTCCAAGTTGTTGACAGATATAAAAGTATGAATAGAACATAATCAATGGCATTGTATTATATGCAATGCATTGTTAACAACTTGCAGTATAGTATAGTATGATAAAAAAAATGACTAGTGTTTTTCAAGTTCCATATTACACCCCCATTGCACTTGACATCATCCCAAGGGTCTACAACCTTAGTGCTCTCCAAACAAAAAATCAACTCATTATTAACTATTGATGAGGCCCAAGAATGCCTCATTATTGCACAATGTTTGACTCATTATTGCACAATGTTTGACTACCATATGATAAGTTAATTGCCAAATAGTTGACTAGAATATACTATTTGTTAAGTGTTTGCATGATTTTATGTTAGGAATACTATATCTCTGTTTTTGACTATTTTCAGCATTTTGTGACTGATTTTGCTTGATTAAGTAGCAAGTAATAACATGCATTTCAATTAACCAAATGTGGTATGCTGATATCCATTAACTTCTCAATGGTTTTTGAATGTTTTCCTGCCCTTCAACTTGTTTCAAATCCACATTTAAGCCAAAAGTTTAGGACTGTCATAAATCTGAAAATCTGAGAAAAACAGCCATATAAAAATCAGCAAGTTGTCACTTTATAGGAACACCTTGAAGTTGTCAAGCAAAGCATGAGGATATGGATGGAATGAGTTCAGAAGGACTACAGAAGACATCTGACCTATTTAGAAGCATTCCCACATGATCTAAATAGGCAGCAACAGGGTATAACAGAGCAGGGACAATTGTGTAGCATTGTTGCACTATTTCAGCATGGTTACTTGGTGAATGAAGTGTATAAATTCAGTAGCAACTTGATGTACTCCTTCATGTTGATACTTGAATAATTTTTCCATGTTCTAATTTGTTTGAATTTGCAAGAAATGCCAATATTTTACAACTGTGCAGCAGAACTGGAAAATGCAGTAATTTACCATGTAAATTCTAGCAAGCTACAAATGAATGGCAAGGCATGGAATTCACACATGGAGAGGAATGAAGGCTATTGCAATCTGATCCTGAGGGCTAATCCACCTGAGAAATGCAGCCAAAACCATTTGGAGTCAACACAGTTGTTCATTCTAAAGATCTTCGGAATGAACAGATATCTTCGAAATGAGAAAACACAGTGTCTTCGGAATGAACAGATCTTCGGAATGAGAAAGAAGTATCTTCGGAATGAAATCTTCGGAATGAGAATTGCATTATCTTCGAATGAGAATTGCATTATCTTCGGAATGAGCCACTTATCTTCGGAATGAAAACAAAATGTGCTTTTTGACTTTTTGACTATTTTTGATGGTGGAAAAAGGGAAAGAAGGTTGAGAAGGTTAAGGGAAAATATCTCCCATATGATTTTGCCGTCCTTGCCATCCAAAGCCACCATTTATGGAAAAGATCAATTTTGATCCTCTTCTAGGATTAACACAGAAATAACTACAGCATAATAGGAAGTTGTTTGCAAGATAGAAATGGAATATTATGAAGTGGAGAAATATGTGTGAGATATTTCTAGACTCCTCCCACGTACTCCCACCACTGAAGATGCTTTCTAAGGGCCAATGACTACTGCTGCAACACAAACTATCCAGATTTGCATTTATTTTAGATCCAGAATTATTGGCAAATGACTGTAAAATAGCACATAGGCTGATTTGAGCATGGGATATATTGTAAATATTTATATAAATAACACAGCTCCCTCCTTGGTTGAGCCAGTTAGGAATTAGAATAGAGGAGAGTTTTCAGTAGCAGCAATTAGGACTGTACAGTGATTTTCTGTAATAGTTTTCAGCATGTTTTGTCATCAATAAAAGTGCAGTATTTTATCATTTTATGTTCTGAGTGTTAATTAGTTAAGGAGTGCTTTTCACCTCCTTCTAGATCAGGAAGTATGGGCCCACTTTCAGATCTAGAAGGAGGGATTTTATGGCAGGTTTTAATCTGTAATTTTGCTACAGCAGAATTAATAGATTGCTTGCCAGATTTCATTTTCTTGTTTTTATTTTGTATTGTGTGATTTATGTTTCCTATTATGTTTGTGTACAACATTTGTGTGTATGTCAGCTGAAAAATTATATTAAGCATTTTCCTTTATGTTTTCCCTGCTTTCTATTTTAGCAACTTTCCATTTTCAGCATATTTCATTTTGCTGTCAATTCCTATAGCAGAAGCTTGACGACCTTTTGTGGCAGGGCATTGACAGGTGTTTTAGAATAAGTTTCAATTCTACAAAAGTAGATTAGATTTCAATTCTAGCAAAGTAGATTAGATTTCAATTCTGCAAAAGTAGATTAGATTTCAATTTAGCAATTTCAATTCTGTCATTTCAATTCTGCAAAAGTAGATTAGATTTCAATTCATGCAATTGTAGTTAGATTTTCAATTCTTGCAATTTAGATTTAGTTTTCAATTCCTGTAATTTATTTCAGTTTCCATTCTTCAGACTAGGTTTAGTGTGACACCAAAAGGCTAAACCAAATCTGCTTCACCAATAAATGCTTGAAATCTGAATGCCTGAATTGTACTCTGCCCTAGCCTTCTATCATAGACAGCCTTGGACACCACCCCAGATTGATAAATCATTGAGATTAAATGATGAGATTCAATGACACTCATCATTTTGGCACCGTTGTTAGGGAACATGGTGTTGTTAGAGGGTAAAAGCAGTCAAATAATTATTATTGTGCTAAGTTATGAAGTTCAGAGTTAAATCTGAATGTAATAGTTGGTATAAATAATAATTATTGATAGTTGCATTTCAGTCCATTTAGAAAACAAGCAACCACAGGGAGGTGATCTTCACACTTGGGGGTTAAATTGCTTATGTTTGAAATTCTTGATAAAAATTGAAAGAATTCATCATCCTCATTATCAAGAAACATAAGATCTCTTAGAGGAGCCATCTGCTAGTACTACTATTTTTATATCCATATCATCAAGGTAGTATAAACAAATTTGTACTAGGTGTTGGGAAGATATCATGGTAGATATACAAGACTATCCCTTGAACAAAATAGCCATATCAACTACCTGTAGCATTTGTTCACAAGGACATATCATTGATGAATGCCATTTACTTCCACAACTTAGAGATGCAAAATCTATTGCCTAGTCTGAATTCTTCTCAAAAAGAGATCCCAACAACAACAAACAGGGCAAGTAAATCAACCACCACCTTCAGCCCAACTTGTGGCCAATATGAATAATACAGGACAGGCAACCCCTGTCTATGTAAGCTGAATCTATAAAAAAAAAAAATCACAAAAACTTTTGCACAATCAAAATAGGAGTTTACAACTTAATGATGATCCTAGAGTTTTCCATTATTACTTAAAGATTGTTAGGATTTTACCGTGCTAAACCGCAACCTAGCAATTCTTAGCCTACACAGACAATAGTTGATCTCATTAGAGGTGATCCTACCGACAAGTAGTTGATCTGCTAAAGTTGTACACTTCTTGTCTTATTGTGCAAACCAAAAATATTTTTTTAGCCCAACCTATGATCAGTCTGAATAATACAGGATAGGCAACCCCTGTCTATGTAGCTGAATCTGGTATAAAAAAAAAAAAACCTACAGGAAATGTTATTGACTGCAGCAACATCCAACTGTGCTCAAACAAGAACTTACCTGAGCTTGAAGAGACAAAAATCAATGGAGATACACAGAAAACCTTTAGTCCAAACACACAGAAATTAGCCTTGGATAAAGGAGAAAAACTAGAAAAACTGCACATAGAAAATTTACTTCCATTGAACTCCTTAGTAAGAAATTACAAAGGGGTAAATTCTGTCCTCCTAGGAATGAAACAAATTGAAGTGCAGCCAAGAAAATACTTGAACATTATTAGCTGGCTGACTTATAAACAAAAAGCAAAATTGTTGCTATTTTGAAACAATATTTCAATCCCTTTACATAGAATTACAAGGGTATATCAAGATTTTATCTTGATGTAAGCACTTAACATCTTTTGGGAATTGGTATTTAATTGTTTCAAGAATAGATTGACAAGATTTTGCAGACTAGGAGGCATGGACAACACTTGATTGAAGAAGTTTTCAGATATGGAGCAGTGCTTCTTTCTCCCATTGGTAATTCATGGAGGATGTTAGTGGTGAATGGACATTGCCTTCGGGTATACCATGCACCATTAACTAAGGAGGAGTTCTTGAAGGAGATTCCATTGGATGTACACATAATGGAAGAGAATTTCTCTTCAATATCAGATTCAGAGTGATGATAAAAAGTCTGAAAAAAAGAAAAAATATACAAGAAAAGAAAAAAGAAGAATAGTCTTGTTTGTGAACTTCCTTCTTGGGTACAAGCAAGACAAGAAAAATTGAAAAAAAAAAGAGAAAAAGAGAGAGAAAAAAAATTGCAGCAAAGGCATGTCCCACAAAATGGGGATACATGAGGACAAGCATCAATTTCAGCAAGAAAGAGGAACAATGGAGCCAATACTTCATTTCCAGCAATAAGGAGGCAATGATGATGTAAGAAGATTCTTACCGGTCATCTAGTAAGGAAGGTTGCATCAATGTTGCAGGTTTCAACAGAAAGAGATGGTGTTTTCATACAACAATTGACATGTTTTTGCAGAATAAGGATTGGTCTTATCCAAATAAGAGTGAGAGATGTTCTCTCTGATTGAAGCACTTGAAAAAAAAAAAAGGACAGAAGTTGGTTGAAAACCAGAAATGGCAGCCTCTTTTGATGAAAAAAATGAAAAAAAGGAGATGAAAAAAAAAATGATGAAAAAAATAAAAAAATGAATAATTCAGTAGTGAAAACCTTCTTGGAGGCGCTACTGAGTTGGCTTGCATGAAAACCGATTTTTCGGCATGCATTGCCTTGTTGATCTACCCATCATTGTTCCACCATTGTACAAATCTCACACTGCACATGTGTTATGTTTGTTTATGTTTTCAGATAACCTGCTAACAATCATCAAAAGCAACTTGTAAGGTGCATGACCAATTTTCAGGACGGTAAGGTATGTGTTTCTTGCATATAATTCATAGTAAACATTTAGCATTTAGTGTATGATAGTCGGTATTTGGCATAAACTATTCATACAATAGTGACAAGTTGAAAAAGGAACATGTTCAAGATGTCAAGAAACACCCCCTTATGCCATTAATTGCATGGAAATTCCAAAACTGTGCAAAAACCTGATTTTGGGACAGACATGGCAACAATTCTATTTCAATTTGTAGGGCAAATTTTAGAAGGAGAACTGCAAGTTTATATCTCACAATTGTCTGATAAATTGAAGGAGGATAATCAACAAAATGCACCTGAAGGTTCTATTTTAGTACTACTAGAATAAAATAGCAACATACAAAACAAAGAATAGCATCTAAACAAAAGGATGAAGAAGGGATTTTTGATGTTATGGAAGGCTTATACACTCTAGAGATGGACCCACAATAGAATCTGTAGCTAACTTTTGCATAGGAGGTCATTTCTGCATTTTTTGAAGATCTTCGGAATGAGAAATGCAGTCTCTTCGGAATGAACAGACATCTTCAGAATGAGAAATGCAGTCTCTTCGGAATGAACAAACATCTTCGAAATGAGAAATGCAGTCTCTTCGAAATGAAAACATCTTCGAATGAGAAATGCAGTCTCTTCGAATGAGCAGACATCTTCGGAATGAGAATTCAGTCTCTTCGAAATGAGCAGGATATCTTCGAAATGAGCAAAAATGTACCAAAATTGCTGAAAATGCTACAGAATAGCAAAAAGAGTAGGGTACATCAAATATTGAGGTTTATAAGGCTCTACCACAAGTAAGTACATCCCTCAAGCATTTCAAATCAAATATTTTATCAATTTTGTTCAAAAGGTGCAAACAACAAAAATAAGCATTCGGGCTGAAATGTTGTTAAGAACAAAAAATTCCATCAGTAGTAGTGCATCTGCCAAATACGGTTCCACAATAAGACTATTGCAAGATGAATCATATGATATCAAGCCTTTAAGAGGTACCTTGCAGCACTAAAACTTGTAGAAAAATAGAAAAAGAGTCATACATGTGCTTAATTGCAAAATACTTGATATAGTGCAGCAAGGAGGAATTTCTCAGTTAGCAGGTAGCAAAGGATGTTGTTCACAAGAATAAAACCTGCATATTACTATGGCCTACTAAGATGCATGAGGGCATGCATCAGTTCAAGTTGGGGGGGATGATGAGGCCCAAGAATGCCTCATTATTGCACAATGTTTGACTCATTATTGCACAATGTTTGACTACCATATGATAAGTTAATTGCCAAATAGTTGACTAGAATATACTATTTGTTAAGTGTTTGCATGATTTTATGTTAGGAATACTATATCTCTGTTTTTGACTATTTTCAGCATTTTGTGACTGATTTTGCTTGATTAAGTAGCAAGTAATAACATGCATTTCAATTAACCAAATGTGGTATGCTGATATCCATTAACTTCTCAATGGTTTTTGAATGTTTTCCTGCCCTTCAACTTGTTTCAAATCCACATTTAAGCCAAAATTTTAGGACTGTCATAAATCTGAAAATCTGAGAAAAACAGCCATATAAAAATCAGCAAGCTGTCACTTTATAGGAACACCTTGAAGTTGTCAAGAAAAGCATGAGGATATGGATGGAATGAGTTCAGAAGGACTACAGAAGACATCTGACCTATTTAGAAGCATTCCCACATGATCTAAATAGGCAACAATAGGGTATAACAGAGCAGGGACAATTGTGCAGCACTGTTGCACTATTTCAACATGGTTACTTGGTGAATGAAGTGTATAAATTCAGTAGCAACTTGATGTACTCCTTCATGTTGATACTTGAATAATTTTTCCATGTTCTAATTTGTTTGAATTTGCAAGAAATGCCAATATTTTACAACTGTGCGAGCAGAACTGGAAAATGCGGTAATTTACCATGTAAATTCCAGCAAGCTACAAATGAATGGCAAGGCATGGAATTCACACATGGAGAGGAATGAAGGCTATTGCAATCTGATCCTGAGGGCTAATCCACCTGAGAAATGCAGCCAAAACCATTTGGAGTCAACACAGTTGTTCATTCTAAAGATCTTCGAAATGAACAGATATCTTCGGAATGAGAAAACACAGTGTCTTCAGAATGAGACAGATCTTCGGAATGAGAAAACATAGTGTCTTCGAAATGAGCGGATCTTCAGAATGAGAATTGCATTATCTTCGGAATGAGCGGATCTTCGGAATGAGAATTGCATTATCTTCGAAATGAGCCACTTATCTTCGAAATGAAAACAGAATGTGCTTTTTGACTTGTTGACTAATTTTTGATGGTGGAAAAAGGGAAAGAAGGTTGAGAAGGTTAAGGGAAAATATCTCCCATATGATTTTTCCGTCCTTGCCGTCCAAAGCCACCATTTATGGAAAAGATCAATTTTGATCCTCTTCTAGGATTAACACAGAAATAACTGCAGCATAATAGGAAGTTGTTTGCAAGATAGAAATGGAATATTATGAAGTGGAGAAATATGTGTGAGATATTTCTAGACTCCTCCCACGTACTCCCACCACTGAAGATGCTTTCTAAGGGCCAATGACTACTGTTGCAACACAAACTGTCCAGATTTGCATTTATTTTAGATCCAGAATTATTGGCAAATGACCGTAAAATAGCACATAGGCTGATTTGAGCATGGGATATATTGTAAATATTTATATAAATAACATAGCTCCCTCCTTGGTTGAGCCAGTTAGGAATTAGAATAGAGGAGAGTTTTTAGTAGCAGCAATTAGGACTGTACAGTGATTTTCTGTAACAGTTTTCAGCATGTTTTGTCATCAATAAAAGTGCAGTATTTTATCATTTTATGTTCTGAGTGTTAATTAGTTAAGGAGTGCTTTTCACCTCCTTCTAGATCAGGAAGTATGGGCCCACTTTCAGATCTAGAAGGAGGGATTTTATGGCAGGTTTTAATCTATAATTTTGCTATAGTAGAATTAATAGATTGCTTGCCAGATTTCATTTTCTTGTTTTTATTTTGTATTGTGTGATTTATGTTTCCTATTATGTTTGTGTACAGCATTTGTGTGTATGTCAGCTGACAAATTATATTAAGCATTTTCCTTTATGTTTTCCCTGCTTTCTATTTTAGCAACTTTCCATTTTCAGCATATTTCATTTTGCTGTCAATTCCTGTAGCAGAAGCTTGACGACCTTTTGTGGCAGGGCATTGACAGGTGTTTTAGAATAAGTTTCAATTCTGCAAAAGTAGATTAGATTTCAATTCTAGCAAAAGTAGATTAGATTTCAATTCTGCAAAAGTAGATTAGATTTCAATTTAGCAATTTCAATTCTGTCATTTCAATTCTGCAAAAGTAGATTAGATTTCAATTCAACAATTTCAATTCATGCAATTGTAGTTAGATTTCAATTCTTGCAAATTAGAATTAGTTTTCAATTTCTTAATTTATTTTAGTTTCCATTCTTCAGACTAGGTTTAGTGTGACACCAAAAGGCTAAACCAAATCTGTCTCACCCAATAAATGCTTGAAATCTGAATGCCTGAATTGTACTCTGCCCTAGCCTTCTATCGTAGACAGCCTTGGACACCACCCCGGATTGATAAATCATTGAGATTAAATGATGAGATTCAACGACACTCATCAACTATAAGCGGTTTCTTCAACATATCACGATTCTCACAGCCATTAGCCTGAATTGAATCATGGCTCTCCATTAGCCATTATCCTAAACTAGCGATGGATAGAGATATATCATGGACTTATTTAGATCTGATACTTCGACCTCAATTGTTAGGAGAGATTAGTTTCTAGGGGTTCTTGGAGCTTACCTCTCCTAGGTAACTCCCTTCCCCCTCTCTCTCTCTCCATTCTTCTTGGTGTGTACTCCACTCTTCTAGACTACAACCCTCCCCTCCTCTTCTTTCCCTTCTCTTTTTTCTTTCTCTTTGGCCCAATTATTGGGTTACATCTTGTATTTATCTTAGTTTCTTTTCTTTGTTGGGATTTTTAGCCTACTAGCTAGCAGTCATTATTATCCTTCTTATAGTCCCTTGAGTCTTTTTTTGGCCCACCATGAATATTAATAATATTTTATTTTATTTCTCCTATGGGAGCATCACTTGATGGTGGTGAGTGTGGAGTTGTCCCCATATATGGTTTTCATTAGTTGATTTCTCTTATGGGTCCCATGTTAACTTTAGGGTCCATTATCTACAAAAACAACCCCATGTTAAGTTTGGAGTTAGTTCTCTACAAAAAATAATCCCATGTTAGCTTTGGGGTTTGTTCTTTACTCATCTCATACTACCTTGTTCTCATACTTTCATGCATAATCCCTACATACCTTATGAGTAGTTTTATGAGAGTCTTGAGTCATTATCCCACATGTATCCTTGGATGACCCTAGAGCTTTGGAAGTTAGGAAGAAATTTTTTGGGTGAAATGCCCTAGTGGTAGCTTGATGAATGATGACCCAACCATTTGCTCCATCCTCTCTTGTGGGAGCATCGCTTAATGGTGGCGAGTGTGGAGTTTTTCCCATATGTATTTTTTGGTAATTACTTTTCATTTTAGACCTCATGTTAACTTTGGGGTTCATTTTTTATAAAAAACAACCCTTTGTAAAATTTGGGGTTCATTTTTATAAAAAAATAACCCTTTGTTAACTTTGGGGTCAATTCTCTACAAAAAAGTCCTATGTTAGCTCTAGGTTTCATTATCTGCTCCTCTCATACTACCTAGTTATCCTACTTTTTACATAAACCCTAAACACCTTGAGAGTAGTATTGTGAGAGTCTTGTTCCAATATCCCACATGTATCCCATGATGGCCCTCATGGTGTTATATACAACACAATAGACACCTAGAGATTTGCAAGTCAAAAAGTAGGCTTTTGGGTGAAATATTCTAGTTGTAGTTGGTCAACAATGACCCAACCCTCAAATAGGTGAATCATGGCCCAACAATCTTGTGGTAGTATCTCTCGATGATGGTGAGTGTGGATATCTCCCCATGTGTGGTTTCCATTGTTGATTTTCCTTATGGACTCTATGTTAACTATGGGGCTCATTCTCTATAAAAAATAGTTCCATTTTAACTTTGGGGTCAATTCTCTACAAATAAAATAGCCCTAGAGGAGGGGCTCATGACATAAGTGAAAATGGTTGAGAAGAGGGTGATGGCATAGTGGGAAACAAAAATTACCTAATGATGGAGAAATTTATGGCATGACAAGCATCTGTGGAAGAGAGAATTAAATCCAAGTGACTGGATCTTGAGATATAATGGTAAAAGAGAGATCAAGCTAGGAAAGTTGAAGACTTTATGGCTTAGACCCTTTTGAGTGATTGAGATGATGGATAATGGTGTAGTGAAATTGCAAGAATTGGATGAGACAATCATTCCCAAAAAATTAATGGGTTGAGATTGAAACCATATCAAGTGAAAGCATAAGTAAATATGGTTACTTTCAATCCAAGGAGGAAGGATGATAAACGTAAAGGAAGGTTGGTGATAGCACCACATAAATATTCACAAGAATTTGAAGGGATGGTGCTTCAAGAAGGAGAATCAAGTCAAACCAAGCAAGAAGAAGGTGCAAATGTAGAAGAAGATAAAACCAACAATGATCTAGAACTAAGGCTATTATTTGAGAATTTAGGAGAGCAGCTTGTGATAAAACAAGAGGAGTTGGAACCTCTTCCTACTGCAAGAAGACATGTACATGTTCATGTACAATTCTTGATTACAAAAGAGGAAATATGGATTAGATCATCGATAGATGATGATGTGCAATGATTAGAGTATGAACCATAAAATGATGGAAATAAGCATGAGAAAATGAGCCCACTAGCAAAAGTTGGTATGCAACAACAAAGGATACACCTTGAAACACATATGTTTCAAGAGTATGAGGAGTGCAAATTAGGGTATAGATTGCTCATGATATTGGAAGGATTATTTAAAACTTGGACATAATCAAAGCAAGTAGACAATAGGTGTTGAAAAAAATGGAGCAATGAAGGTGGAACAAAGAAGAAATGGCTCAACTATAATGGAGAGATTTTTTGAAACACCAACATCATAGGGAGAACATGGAAGACCCTGGTGGATGTATACCACCAGTGTTTCCTCCACAAGATCTAGTGATTTGAGCAGTAGATCTCACTCAATTTCACACACAAGAAATGGTAGTTCAAGTTCACCACTTACAAGGCAATCTAGGAGGAATGCATCAAGATTGCAACTAGTCCCTAAGCTAGAATGGTGAATGAGAAGATGAATAAAATATATGCTAGAAAATGCCATAGAAGTGTAAGGTCAGAGTAGTTTGCATGAACTACTAGACATTGTCACATCAGTACTAGAAAGAGGTAATATAGGAAATATGGGAAGATCATTAGGTCTTCCTCATTGTCCATGGTTGCCTAGCCAAGGGAGGCATTTGGTTGGATCCCTCTTGGTAGTTTGCAGGGAAGAATATTCCCTTAAACTATCCCTATGCCACATGATTAGTGGGAAGGCCAACAAGGACCTTTTCCTGTTCATGTACGAAACAACTAGAGACGATGTAACTAGTAGGTTGGTCTATCAAGACCACCTCTTAGTTCACTTCTAAACTGAAGATGCCACAATAGATAGTTGAGGAATCAAGAAAGAGTACAAATGGACCTTAGATAGCCTGGAGGAAGGAGTAGGAAGTTCCAAGTCATGGAGGCCTACCTAGAAGGGAGAATTGATGGAAGGAACATGCTTGAAAGTGGATTGTTACGAAGGAGCAGGTGATGACAAGGACCAAGGAAGGAGCAAGAGTTAAAAAATAAAGTACCTGATTAGATGTGATAGGTAACAAAATGAACATGCATTGTTGAAAGAAGCAATAGGATGAACAAAATTCATACCAATGAAGGTTGTACTAGTGAAGGCTATACTAATGAAGGTTGTACCAATGACTATCTTACTAATTCAGGCCATACAAATAATGCATATGATGGTTCGATAAAAGTAGGTAATGGAACAACATGGGGAAAAGATCACCATACAAGTCAGATGGAAAATTAGGTAGATGCTCATCCATAGTAGGAAGAGAGATCCATTAATAGACTACGTGATCAAAGTGGTAGTTCCCATCATTGTACAAATCATATGGTTCATTTAGCTACAAAAAGGCACATTTTAATTTAAAAAATAAAAATAGAAAAAGAGAAAAGAGAACAAGACAAAAAGATAAAAGTATATGAAGTAGTTACATGCAAGGTGGTGAGGTGGTGACCAAAAAATAGTTGTATGGGCAGCAACTATCTCCAGTAAATCTTATAAATAAATGCATACAGGGGGTCTTGAGTCATTCATTTGTGCTTAGTATCTGTAGGAAAGGGAGAACGTATTGCATCAAGGGTGAATGATAGAGCAACAAGTTGTAGAGAAGCAACAAGAGGAGCCACTAATGAAGGAATATGCAACTACCACTGATGAAAGAAGTGAACAAGAATGAATCCTTAAAAAATTACTATGCAAGAGACTAAAGGTACAAAAGGATTATTTTGAAAAAATTGTACAAACAAGAGAGGGCATGAGAAAATTTTTAGTTGCAACCAAGAGAAGTTACAGATACAATCAACATAAATGACGTAGACTACGTAAATATATGCAAGGAAGGTTATCATACGAGTGGTACGTAGAAGCTATTGAGTGAACTAGAAACCTTGTGCTAAACAAGTCATTAGTAGACAAAGGTTATCATACTAGTTAGAGGAAGGGGGTCATACTAGTTAGAATAGGGTGTTGTACCAATTAGAATGGGCTGCCATACCAATCAGAGCAAACTACCATGCTAGTTGGAAACAAGATGATAGGTGCCCTACTAGTTGGAAGTAAGATGACAAGTGTTCTACCAATACGAGCAACATAAAGTAAAGGTCGTACAAGTAGTAGTAGACATCTAAAATAGCAGTTGTAATTCAAGATGCAAAAAAGACCAAGCATCTAGGAGAGGATGGAGTAGGTGAAACTAGAGCCAAGAAGGAAATCCATCCAACTCAAGAAGAAGAGAATAAGGTGCTAGAACAAGTGTAATAAGTCTTGTGGACCACATACAAGAATGAGAAAGAACATGGTTTTGACATGAAGTGGAGTAGGAGTAGGTAGCATACTAGACACTCACTAGAATGACCTCGAGATACTCCATATGAGCAACAAGTGGAGGCTTTGTCATAGAAAGGAAAGGAATGAATACCAATACATCTAAAGAACATTACATGGCAACAACTAGTGGGAGAATATTGCCACAATTGGTAGAGGGTAAGTTTAGATGATCGCTCACTTAAAGCTATGTTTAAGAAAGCAGGTGTAAGTTGCATACTACAAATTGCAAATTTTGACAAGGAATTCTTTAAGAGCTACTTGTTGCAGATGTTGGAGACATACAATCCACTATAGAACACCAAAAAAGTGAATATTGATGATAAGAAAGTATAGGTAATATTTTCACCTAACAACTTTCAAAATTTCAAAGAACATTTGGATTACTGAGTCATGGAATGCCAGTTAAAAAGGAGTTAATATATTAGATCTAGTAGAATAAAATGATCCTCGAAGTCACCAATATGACCCTAAATGAAGTGGTAAAGATGACAAAGCATGGGAATAATGGAATAAAGCAACAACAACTAAAGATAATTACACCATGAAAGTGATAGTGTCCAGGTTACAAGAAGAGCAATGATGTTCAAAGATACCTACTTGGCTTGTACCATATGTGCAAGGCCTCATGAAAGGTGTCAAATATGATTGGGCATCATAGCATATTAATAATTTCTTGATGCAATTTTTGAAGAACTTTTCAATGGTATTTCGCACTATTGCATTGTTGATGAATGTTGTAGCATAAAAAAAGTTGTAGTTTTTGGACTAGATCCTCAAAGGAAGATAGTAGAGTAGGATCCAATGATCATGGCATGTTTCAATGTAATGCATTTGCAAAGGCAAAGGCAAGTACTCTAGTAAAACATAAAATATATTGAAGAAGGACTTGCTAGATGAGGAGGCAAGTGAGGATTTAGAAAATGAAGAAAAGCAACAATCAGTATGAGAGAAGAGGTAGAGGATGTTGGTACATTTTATTGAAGAAGATGCTAAAGAGGAAGAGTAGCAGTCTATGGAGTAGACTGCACAAGGAGGAGCTATACCATAGGCATAAAATTTGGCAAAAATTATGGATATGGAGAAAGAGGTATGGGATGTAGTGGGTGTAATTTAGGTGGAAGCAGTGAGTGAGATGTAAATGGAGTGAGTGGGAATAATTTGAGTAGCATATAAACCCATGTGCATCACCTCAATTGTGAGAGGAACCATTATTTTAAATCACATCCATAATAGAGGAGCTATCAAGGGAAGAACTAGTTCCATCCAAAGTACGAGAAAGATGAAAATGACTAGCAAGGGAGGACGTAGTTCCAATAGAAGCAAAAATGGAGAAAGAAAGGCAATCCTCAATAAAATATAAATTGATAAAGAGAGGAGGTAGTAGCCAAAGGATGGAATAGTTGGTTGATACTATGGAGTAGCTGATATCAGGAGGTAAGGTAGAAAAGAAGACTATAAATCTACGGGGTGATGGTGAAGGAGTTAGAGAGAATATTCTTATCGAGGAAGATATTGAGGTTGAAATTTGAGTAGAAACAAGTGAGCATTTTAGGGTTGAAGTGTCAAATATCAAACATCCATCAAACTTGGGAGAGCATGTGGAGGAACAAATTGATGTACTCTTTGACAAGATGATGAAGATTCTAGATCAAACAAGATTGGAATTTAGGATGGATTGTATGGGATAGTTGAAGAATTGACAACTGATGGTGTATGAAGAGATGGATAAAAGTGATATAGTGGGTTCAAGATGAAGAAATAATGAACTCATGGAAATCTATTAGAAGGAGCCATGGGAATCGTAGGTTGATAACATCTAAAGGATAGTTGAAATAAAGGAATTACCAGTAGGAACCATGAGGATATATAGACAACCAACCCGAATATATATTGATGAAGCCAATCTAGTGCCTTATTCATAAGATGCAATAGGTGTGGAGTATAGGAGAATTGCACATGAACATGTAAAGACGTATGCAAGAATCAATTTCTTGGCATATTGGATACAGTGGTTAGAGGAGAATAACTAAGGTAAAACTAGTTACCTTGAAACAAGTAGTTGAAGAATAATTAAATACTTTAAAGTAAGAGGTTGAGGAGAATAATAAGATTCAAGAAGAATAGAGCTAATTGGGAAACTAAAATATGAGTGCTCAATCAGAGAGCAAATATTGGAAGGAAAGACCAAGTAATTAGAATGCAAAGATCATATAATTACATAAAGAGATAAGCAACTTGTAGGAGCAACACAAAAAGCTAAGAAAGAAGTCGAAGATACCTTTATGAAGAGGGTTAAATATCTCTTAACAAATTTGGTTGAGATGGAGCAGAGGGTCAATAATTATAGAATAGAAGGAGCTTGATACCATAATTATGCCAAAATACTAAAGGATGAGAATGAGGCATTAAAGTTGCAAATCATAGAAATGCAAGGAGCACCTACTCTAGCACCTCAACACCAGTAGCCAAGTTCCCAAGAATAAAAGTAGATGTTGACAAGGATGTCGATCAAAGTAGAGGGAAGGGAAGGGAAGATATAGACACAGGTTCTAGATTTCAAAAGAAAAATAGTGCAAAATGCACTAAGTATAAATAATTATAAATGTAATGTATTATAAATAAAAGTCAAATGCATATGTAATGAAATGAAATGTAGATAAAATAACAATGTAATGCAATTTGATCATTTATTTTATGAATAGAAAATAGACTATAGTGCATTAAGGGTAATGTGAGAACGTCGAATACAGAGATAGTTGGGTAGTGTGCTATCCTCAAAATTTGTTGTTGGTAATGACTAGGACAACGCTTTAATAGACCCCCCTTATTCATTCAAGATGATGGTGAGTGTAGCACAGGAGTGAAGTATTCCTAATAGGGAGGTGGTTTTTAAGGCTTAGAATGATCAATTTGCTATTCTTAACTGATGGACCAAATCGTACAGTCTTTACAACTAGTAATGTGTGATAACAAAACAACTTGTGCGAAACCCAAATCATACCACTGTACGATCCCAAATTGTATAGTGATAGAGTTTGTACAATTTAACACTTAGCCAATCATTCAAATTCAGTTTTGCAAGCTATTGTACACAATTTTATAACTAAACTATTCGATTTCCCAATACTACCAAATCAGGTAAGTTTTCCTCAATCGCATAAACTACCAAATCGGGTAAGTGCCTTTTGTACAATTTGTAAGTGCTCTGGTGTACAATTTGTAAGAAAATAAAGTACAACCAAGTGCCAAATTGGATATTATTCTGGACCAATCTCTCTCAGATAAGTTTTTTAAGGGTTTAATATGGTAATTAATCCAATTCCACTAACATGCAAGGTACATCAACAGGGCTAGAGAGAGTTCTATATCCAATGGCGACGTCCAAAAATTGTACAATAGTGTTCAATACATCTCCCTTGATATCATCATCATCATAGATCATTCATCAGGTCCACACTAGTGTTGGTTTAATCCAATTCCTCCATAGCAATGCATTAACTAGTAATAACAACAAAAAAGTAGTACATGCAATAGGGATAAACTATAAATTACTATTCTACCATTCAAGAATCATATAGTACGTGAGAGAAACTATGAGTTGTGATTATTATTCATCACTATTCAACAATGGCATACAACAATCATAGATATGCAATAACACTTCATACTAGAACATAGCCAGAACTCCTAACACTTCCAGATTAACCAGAATGTATTCAGACTATAACCAGACTATCAAAATTGAAAATGGGGCCTTATATAATATTGCCCAAGCCATTCCAAAGAGGTTCTTGAGGCAATTCATTATCCACAACTACCCATGCATAACGAAATACATAATTAAGACTTTTACTAAGTCTAAACACCTTATTTATCAAAATCATGCACAATTACAACTTAATTCACATTTCCCATGCATTTCATTTCATTTTATTGCACATTGTATGATTTACCTTCACTTTGTATGGTTTTCCCTTCTAGTTGTATGGTTTAATCCTACCTATACGATTTAAAAAACTTGTCAAAATTATCAAACTTGAGCAACTCCTTTATCATTTCTTCTTCTTTTGGGAGGTGGATTTGTTGCCTACATCTACCCTCCCCTTTACTTTGGTCGATGTCCTCGTTGACTCATATTTTTGTTTCAGCTATGCCTCATAGTATGTGACTACAAATTTCAGGTCTTCCACTTGGATTTGAAGAATTGCACGTTGGTTCTTCAACTTGGCTACGTAGTTACCCATTTCTACTACTTTCAACCCATGCTGATTGGTCTTTGGTAGTCTTCAGGAGTTTCCTCAATTGTTTTTCATGATCAGTGGCACTCTTCTTTAACTTCTCTAGCAAATGTGCTTCTATTTTAATTACTACTTGAAGATCTTCATTTTTATCTATAATGGTCTTAATATGGTGATCAATATCATTCTCCAAGGCATGAATAGTCTCTTCCTTAGCACTCAATTGTGTTTGCTTATCCAGGACCATCTCATTATATCATTTATTATCCTGTGTGAGCTCTTCTATCTTCTTAGCCTACATTGCTAGTTGCTCCTCTTTCTCAGTCAACTGCATTTTTAGTTGTTCATCCTTTGTTCTGAGTTGAGCTTCCAACTTCTTAATCTTATCTTCTATCATCTGTGAGACCTATCGCTTCTCCTCTTCAAGCGAACTAATTTTGGCTTCAAAAATAGCCTTGGTACTTAGCATTTTTTCTTCCACTTTCTTTAGTTTCTATTCTACTACAACCTTACTCTTCTACAATTATTTCTCCATTGCAATCATTTCTTTTCGAGTGGCCTCAACATCATTTTTCTAAGCCTCCTTGATCTGATAGATCTTCTCCAATCCTATGCTCAACCACTTAATCCAATGTGTTATAAAGTTTAACTTTCTCAAAGTGATTGTCAATCCTGTAGTAACCCTCTTGTGTTCCAACTCCACTGTATTCATGGGACAAGTCGAATGATTGGTTCTATCTAGTTACAACCTTAGATTCTACCTGTAATTGGTTCTCACTCCGTCTAGAGAGTCATCCCTTTCTAACATCATTGTTACCTCTTCCCTAGGTAACTTCCATGGGTTTTGTACATGAATATCCATAATTTTTCTTGTGCACTCCTCACTGCTCACCCATTTTGTGATCTTATCCAACTTGATAAACACTTGTTCTTCCCACAACTTCAACTCTCCCATGCATCCAATACAAAACTATAATTTGGTGCTAGTTATGGCATTGCCTATCTGAGAGAATAAATGTTCCACCTTATCTTCTACTCGTGCATCCTCCTTTGTTTCAACCTTTTAGAATTATGGTACCTCCAAAAGGTAACTTATTTTCATCCTCCATAGTTCTTCCTCTTCTTCCATGTAGTGGCTAGAGCTTCCTCCCAACTCTAGTAGTGCTATTTCTATGTTTATATTTTCTTGTGGTGGAGTTTGTTCCACAGTCCTCTCCACCTCCACATCTTCTTCCATATCCACAATATCCTAATAGGATTGCTACTATTATGTCGATTCTTGGGCTTCTTTTTGTTTGGTTAAGCCCTATTGAGTGTTAATTTCACCCAATTGTGAAATTGCACTCTCCCTTAAGATTTATTTCCAAAATTCCCTCTTGCAAAGAAGTTAGACAAAAAAACTTCTCCAAGGTCTCCACTATATTAGCATTTGCATATGTGTATTAGTAATCTCAAATAAAGATGTATCAATTTAATGCTTGGAACACCTTAGTGATTGCAAGTAACTCTAAACAAGGGGCATGTGTTGGTTTATTTTACCATGCTACTTTAATGAATGTTCTTTGAACAAAAATAAAGCAAATATGATTTGGCCCTCATATGACCATGATGTAGTGCCTTAATTCATTTTATCTTGAGGATTTTAAAGTAGATTTTATCTTCCCTTATTAAGTAGATTTTAATCAAATTTTATCTTGCATTAAATCTTACTTTAAAGCATGAAAGTAAAGATCAAATCTATTTATGAATATAAATCTGAAATGGTGAATGGGATCCTTGAATATAGCTTCTGATCATGAAGATAAATATAGCTATCAATGTGATTAATAAACTATCCCTCTTTGGTGAAATTGATTTTCACAAAGAGGCAATAATTTATGGCCTTAAAATAAGGGCTTTAAAATGTCACCTCAATAGAAGCTCAATGATAGAGAGAAATCGAAACTCGTCAAATCCAAGAATAAGTTTCAAATATTGACTTAGTTGCATGGGGCAATTTCCCTCACAAAGGCTATGATAAAAGCTAACTCATATTATGGATTCTTGCCTTATAGTGGTCGCCATTTTTTAATTCTTGTAATTCTAATTTTGCCAATGTTTAAGAGGTACTTTATGGGCTCTTACTAAATTTTGATTTCAAGTTGGCAAGTCATAGATGGTTACAAATATCATACTAAATTTTTAATAATAGCATCCTCTAAGTTACGTAAATTGCATGACTCTATGAACAATAGTGAGAGTGGGAATCCAAGATATGAATAAGAAGAATGGGAATACAAGATATGTAGAAGATATAATAAGAATATATGTTTATCAAGAAAATATTATTAAAAATTTAAGATAATCATTAATATGATGAAAAAAGAAACTCCCAAATTGTTTAATTGATCAATTATTCAGATTTCATATTCAAGTTATCTCAAGGACTAAAAGTATAGGTTTGTATTACTTGATAGAACATAAATTTCAATAACATTTAAATGTGTTTCGTATAAAGTTAAGAAGTATTGTATCATCTCAAGATATCTAACACTAAAAGGATTTTGTTTTCATGAAATCAAACCATAAAAAGTAACCAATATAGCCTTTACAACAATAATAGAGATGCAAGTAGAATATTTGGTGTTATAAAAATCTTCAAAGCAAAAGTAAAATCAATAGTAGTCATTGAAAGGACAATAATAATAAAAATTAAATATTTGGTATTATAAGAATATCAACAAATCTAAACTAGATAATTTTACCTACCTTCATAAGGCAAAACCCCTTAAGAAGAAAACCATATTTGCAAAACCAAGAACTAACCCGCATGAACTACATGATGAAACCCTTAGACAGATCCACCCACAAAAACCTTGGGAAATAAAATTTGCAAAAGTATTAAGTAGAGAAAGAAACAAACTTTATTTTAACTTGCAAGTTATATGATGATATAACTAATAAAAAATAGATATTTGCAATTACAGACTATTGTATGAAACCTTGAATAAAATAATCAAAATAATCAAACAAATCTTGGAAAATTTATTTCAAAACTAGAATGATAGGAGAGATCATCTAAACAAGTAGTGGAGAAGACCCAATAGTTAAAAACCCTATGGTAGCACATGTGCCAAGATCATATAATGCATTTTTAGCTCATGAAAATTTATGAACAACATGTTTATCATATTGTCATATTATATATTTCATTTCAGCATTGTCAAATCATGATAGATGCATTTCTAAATAGATATTTTCAAATGTGTCAAGTTTGGGATATCTACATTCTCTTTATGGGCTTGGTAGGTCTATAGACCTTGATAGTGAGCATAACCAAGAACAAAGTAACCAAATATGTTCTCCAAGTATCATTAAAAAAAAATAGACACGATAGCAAATGCAATAGTATATTTACTAACCCACTTTATACCATAATAGCAAATGCAATAGTATATAGTAGAATTAAATCAATTTAGCAGTAAAGCTTAACCATCACTGTAAAGAAGAAAATAGAATAACTTGAATCTTTATGATAGCAGATTATAGCAGTAGTGAAATAGCTTAGTACATAGGACTTTTGAAGCTTTTCAGCAATACATAGCAATATGGAGCAAATTCTAATGTATAGATATAATTTGACATAGCACATTGTTGACTAACTGGTTATAGTAGCATCCCCAAACCTTAAGTATTTTGCATCCCCAAACCCTAAACCCTCAACATCCCCAAGCCCATAAAGGACTATTCTTAGTATGTGTCATTATATGTTCATTGTTGTTGTCACATTGAAAATTTTATTCATAATTTATGGCTTCAAAAACTTTGTCATATCCTTCTTACCAATATTTTCTACTAAAAATCAACATGCCCTAAAAGAGAGTTTCAACAAACAACTAAATCATCTATAGTGGAGAGATATATTGACATGCTAAGTGTCAATTTTAGGACATCCACATTCTATTTATGGGCTTGGCGAATCCATAGACCTTGACAATGAGCATAACCATGATTAAAACATCCAAATATATTCTCCAAGTATGTAAGAATGGCTCTAATTTCCATTTTCTAAAATAACCATCATATAAAAAATAGATATAATAGCAAACACAATGGTACATTTACTAACCCACTTTATACCATAATAGCCAATGCAATAGCACATAGCAATTTTTAAAATCAATTTAGAAGTAAAGTTTAACCATCACTATAAAGAAGAAAACATATTAACATGAATATTTACAATAGTAGATTACAACAGTAGTGAAACTCCTTAGTAGATCAGGAGTTTTGAAGCTTTTCAACAATACATAGCAAGATGGATAAAATTCTAACTCATAGATATAATTTTACATAGCACATCGTTAGTTAACTTTTTACTGTAGCATCCTCAAAACCTAAACCCTCTACATCCCCAAGCCCATAAAGGACCATTCTTAGTATATGCCATTATATGTTCATTTATGTTGTCACATTAAAATTTTTGTTCATAATTCATGGCTTCAACAACTTTGCCATATCCTTCTTACCAATATTTTCTACTAGAAATCAACATGCCCTATAAAGAGAATTTCAACAAACATCCAAATAATTTATAGTGGAGAGATAGATTGACATGCTAAGTATCAATTTTGGGATATCCACAATCTCTTTATGGGCTTGACAGGTCCATAGAACTTGACAATGAGCATAACCAAGAATAAAGCAACCAAATATATTCTCCAAGTATATAAGAACAACTCTAATCTTCATTTTCTAAAATATTCATTATTTAAAAAAAAATCTTAATCTTCACTGTAATGAATAAAACCCTAAATTTTAAATATAATTTCTCCCTACATCCTCAAACCCTGAGTAGTGCATACCACTTAAAATTTTGAGCTCTCTATCAAGCCCTAGCTCAAGCTCTCTATCTAGCTCTAGCTCAAGCTCTTTATCCAAACCTAGATCGAGCTCTCTATCCATATAACAACCCAAATCTAACACACATGACTATCCATTCAAGTTTTGCACACTAAAATCACAAACTAAAAATTTCAATACGTTTCAAGGTCTAGACATGTCATAAGGTGAAAGTTTGAAGTAAATAGTATGTTGTTCACCCAACATTTTATTAATACGAGGTATAGAAAATTCCACATTTGGAAATTTTAACCGCTGCAACCGATCTCCCAAGTGGTCAAGATTGGCTAGATCCGTTAGAAAATGTACCTTTTATAAATTTGTTTGCTCCCTTACTAAATTTCATAGGTTTACAATTGGGGTTATCCTATAGGGTCCATAACACCTAGATGGTGGATGCATAATTCCTCATCCCTTAGCATGGAGGACTTAGGCTCTTTTGACATAATTTTTATCTTGTATTTTTAAACATGCAAGGGGGTAGCATGAATATATATGTCTTGTGCCTAGTTGAGAGTCCT
Source organism: Wollemia nobilis (assembly GCA_028583015.1). Taxonomy (NCBI): domain Eukaryota; kingdom Viridiplantae; phylum Streptophyta; class Pinopsida; order Araucariales; family Araucariaceae; genus Wollemia; species Wollemia nobilis. Next base: position 74,478 of record JAQPPZ010003102.1, read on the forward strand.
ACTTTACTAGAGTCAACTAGAGCCCACCATTATACTATCTTAGGTCTATGTATCTCTTGTCATGGCATGATTGATGATGAATTATCCCATACCAACTTGTCATTGAGTCTACTAGCACCTGTATCTAGCTATCTTCTAGTACCGATATTCTACTAGTTATCTCCCAATCGTATAATGAGCAAGGGATCCCTCATTGTGCTACTCATCAAAAAATCTAGAGATGACATCCCATACTGGCCCTCATTACCTTTATGTCTTGACCTTACTTGTCAAGATTACAACTACTACCAAATCATAGTGATTACCTTCTTGTAATCACTAGTGTTGGGTGGATGCTCATCCTACTTTATGAGACATCAAAATGACTTAATAATTCATCCTCCTTGATGAATTTAAATAAAGAGTTTTTATGAATCATCCCCTTAAAGAAAATGTTTCATTATAGGATTACTAAAGGTATTTACGGATAATAATGTTTTAGTGGTAAGTAACATGAAATCTAGCCAACATTTCCATTTATTTCTTACTCATCATTTCCAAAATCAGGTTAGATAGAAGATACATTTAATTTATTCCAAATAAAGCAATAAAATTATGACCAAATATAACTATAACTACAATTATTTAAAATTATGGATATTACCATGGTAAAACAACATTAAAAAAAAGACATATTTTTCACAATTCTACTTTTACTAAGTAAATTAGCAAATTAATATTCCTTTATGAAAATATTTCTATAATGATATATTTGGTCAACTTCTTTCTAAAAACTTTTAATAAAGACAAATCACCATACTAAATCAATTTATTATAATCCATAAAGGAGATTTTAACCCATCATTAAAAATGGAAGTAGAAAGAATACATTCCAATTTTAAAATAAATAATAAGACAACTTATCTTTCTTATCAAACTGAGAATAACATCTTAGCATGTTTCACTTTACTAAAGATCACATAATGGATTAAATGCTTTTTCAGTGCACATGATCATAAGTCAATTCATATAAAGTATATTTCTTTATTTTCAATCAAAATAATACAACATTAACCTAATACTATTCGATGCAATGACGATCTAAATATCTTCCTTTAAATAAGTATTAATTATCTTATTTAAAATAAAAGTTAGAGCATGCTATTTTAACAAAATAAGACTTAATTATCCTAATCAATCTTCACGTTTGATAAGGTTTAAGGGAGATAAAGTTTCTTAAAGAGAACTTTTACTCTAGAATTCCTAAGCTTTAGTTTCTCTAAAAAATTTGAAATTTTTATTGTTATTCAAGGGTATATTGTTATAAGAAGTTCATTCAATTAATTAATTTTTCTATTTAAAATTTCTTAAAATAAAAACATATATAGCGATATCTATTCTTATAAGATTCTTTTGAAAATAGTATTAGAAACATAAACATACAATATAATTGAAACGATAAAATAAATCATTATATAACTTATTCTTTATAAAGAAAAGCTAAAATTATTATTTAAACAAAAATAAAATTTTAATTAATGAGATCCAAAAGTCACATAAAGCTTATGTTGTAAAAATCTACATTATTTGACTTTTAGGAGACAAAAGCATAAGGAATATGACTTTCATATACCGCATCAAATAAAATATTAATACCTCTTGCTAACTTAACCCTAAGAGAATCAATTTCTCCAAATGATTTTGAGTCAGAAACAATTATGCGATTAGCATATCTCTTCATCGTGTTTCTAGATTCCAAGAAATATAAATGATCAAAAGACGTAGCGCAATAAAGGCCTGGAGAACATCCCAACAATATCGGCTATTCACTTTCTCAATGGTAGAAAGAATGATTACTAAAGATACCCCAAGATGCCGACTAGAGGAACTTTTCATAATATAATAATGGCCTCATAGGTCAATTAATTCAATTCATATGTATCAAAATTTCATGTTTTTCAAAAATAAGCTGAACATAAATGACAAATTCAATTAATAAAGTAACAAATCAATTTTAGTAAATAGTAAGTCTAAGTATTGCAACATTACGTTATTCGAAATGAAGTGACACTGTCGAGTAAGATGCAAAGGTTTAATGAATGATAGGTCCTTATTATTGTAACTATAATTTATTAAATCAATTAACTAATAAGCCCTATTACTGTCACTTTCTAATTTCAAAGTGAATCCCACTACCAAATCAAAATAGTGCAAAATGATTTCAATAACAAGGCCTTATTATTAATATTTCCATTTCCCATTAAGAGATAGAATGTCAATTATCACTATCAACTTATTGAATTAACAAATCCCTATCATTACACTTAATGGATAATTTACTATTGTACCTTTACTCTTAGTAAAGAAATCACTATTTTAAATTAAGTCCATAAATTAGACCTTGAAAATGTTAACCTTTGAATTATCACAGGTAAAAAGTATTCAACTATTTGAATTCATTATAAAAAAATAAACATTTCTTCTTCAATGTACGACTTTCAAAATTTACAAATATGTTTTAGAATAGCATAGATAATATACGTGGTCAAAAATACCGAGTTCTAAAAATATATTTGTACTGTTGATGCCAGAATGTGATGAGCGACTCCACACCACTACTTGACAAAAAAATCTCTTTCAAATGACATTGAAGGTTTCACAGAAGGGTTAAGTATGGGATTAGCATGGCTCTGGTGTGTGCACGTGAAATGAATGCAACTACTTGCAATGCACCAATACAAACAAGAATAATTCAAGCATAAAATATTCACACCTAGGAGGACACCTATCTCATGTCCATCAACAACATTCAACATTGTATTGTAGACCAATGGTGATAGTTTCTAAATAGTGCAACTATAGAACACCCAAGATATCATACGCACATCCAAAAACAATTCCAATCCCAACCAATGTAAACAATGGCTTATACAAGAGAAAAAACTTATGTCTTAAAAGCATAGCCAGTCCAATGTGAGCCATGATCTATTCATATCGAAACATAACATAACCGGTCCAAGATATTAAGCATTCACTAATACTAAAATACATAGACACACACACACACACACACACATATATATATATATCCAATAGTATTGGACCTCCATAACCAGTGATGTATATAACCAACAACATAAAATATACATGTAAGACATAATCATACATGTCCGGTAGTAATAAGCGTACATATTCAATGAACTAAGGCACATGTATCTGGTGGTATGGAACACACATTTTCAATAGAATAATACACACATATATGGTAATATACAACATACAGATTTAGAAAAATAAGACATGCATGTCTGACAGTGTAAAAAATATATATATTTTCAATAATAAGACACATATCTAGCAATTTTAAAAACATACATATTCAGTGAAATTCTCAATCCTTTTTTAAATCCACACAAGAGTAAACCAAATATGTTTATATATTTCCATTTTAGAAGGTTGCAAGATTAGCGTAACTATATTTTCTAGCTTCAACATGTGGATTAATCATTGGAGTTCTTCTAGTGGTGAATCTTTGATATCTAACATACCTTTACTTTGAAAAATAATTGGTTTATGAGGGGGACCCTTACCTAAATTATGGTTGGGTGATTTATATAGTTTTTATTTCGATATTCAAATAAGGAGTGGTCTGAGTGTCACTTTGTAAGGTTAATGTGACACTACAAAAGAGAAAATACCCCTCAAAAGTGTTTCTACTCATCTATTCATTACTTAACAAAGCAATCTAATTAACAAGTTTTCTTTTCAAACAAGAAAATATAAGTTGCTTACTACCCTAGTGTAAGGCAAAATTTGTGACCTATGAACTCATTTTCTTGAGTCCTCATTTCTTCTCGGTTGGCTTCCTCCTCTTCTTCTTGGCAATGCCCATGAACTTCCAGAATAGAGATAGAGAAAATGCATGTATCCCTTCCTAGATGTAACAGAGCCATTTTATAGACGACATACCCAAGTGGAAGTGGCCACTTATCATATTTTCATTCTGCCAAATGGCAAGAAATTTTCAAGCCAAGTCGCAATATAGAGGAAGAAAACCGCACCAGGAGATGTTTATGTTCTTAAAAGTTTGATTCATAATTTTGTTTGGAAAAAGGTCAATATTATTAAGTCCTTACCTCATTCAATTGGAGGAATTAAAATAACTATACCTCTTTAAAATATATCTCGCATGACTTAACTTTCTCATATTCTTATTGGTATAATATTATTATGTTTTTATTTTTATTTATTGTAAATGGCATCCTTAATATTCATCACATATTATCCCTAAGAGAATCAATTTCTTGAAATGACTTTGAGTCAGAAATAATTATGCAATTAGCATATATTTTCATAGTATTTCTAGATTCCAAGAAATATAAATGACCAAAAGACATAGTGCAATAAAGGCCTAGAGAACATCCCAACAATATCGACTATTCACTTTTCTCAACAAAAGAAAGAATGATTACTGAAGACACCCCAAGATGCTGAGTAGAAGAACTTTTCAAAAAATAATAATGGCCTCATAGATCAATTAATTCAATTCCTATGTATCAAAATTACTAATAAACCCTTATTATTGTAAATATAATTTATTAAATCAAATTAACTAATAAGACCTATTATTTTTACTTTTTGATTTCAAAGTGACTCCCACTATCAAATCAAAATAGTGTAAAATGATTTCAATAGGAGGCTAATTATTAATATTGTTATTTCCCATTAAGATATAGAATGGAAATTCTCACTATCAACTTATTGAATTAACAAATCCTTATCATTCCACTTCATGAATAATTTACTATTGTACCTTTGCTCTTAATAAAGAAATCATTATTTTATACTAAGTCCACAAATCAGACCTTGAAAATGTTAACCTTTGAATTATTGCAGGTAAAGAGTATTAAATTAGTTGAATTCATTATAAAAAACAAATATTTCCTCTTCAATGGATGACTTTCAAAATCTACAAACATGTTTTAGAATAGCATAGATAATTTACATGATGGAATACATGCTCAAGACTATTGAGTTTTAAAAATGCATCTACATTGTTGATGCCATAATGTGATGAGCTTCTCCACACCACTACTCAATGAAAAGCTCTCCTTAGATGGCGTTGAAGGTTTTGCACAAGGGTTAAGTATGGGATCAACAAGGCATCTAATTAAAATTGTTTCTACTCATTTATTAATTACTTAACAAGACAATCTAATTAACAAGGTTTCTTTTCAAACAAGGAAATATAAGTTCCTTACTACCCTCGTTCAAGGGAGAAGTTGTGACCTGTGAACGTATTTTCTTGAGCCCCCCTTTCTTCTCAGTTGGCTTCATCCTCTTCTTCTTGGCAATGCCCATGAACCTCTAGAACAAAGATAGATAAAATATGTGTGTTCCTTCTAAAACATAACAAAGCTATTTTATAGACAACACACCCAAGTGGAAGTGGCCACTTATCATTTTTTTTTGTTAAGTTGAGATTTATATACAAAAGTGGATTTTTTAAGAGGATCCCAAAACCTTATTACAAAGAGGGCCAATGGACCTTGAAGTTAACCAAAAAGGTTGGAGGATCCTAGGAAAGAAAAATAAAAGAAAGACCAGCCATAAAACAAAAAAACCAGTGTGAGGAAGTCATAGCAAATGGATTCCCAATTCTATAAAAATATCAGGGAGACCTCAACTGGTAAAACTACTACCCTACCCTTGCAGCTGGAACACATTACTTTTAGGACATTCACCTTAGATTCTCGCAGTTGGCTACATCCAATATGTCATGGGGGAAACTCTGATGCCACATGGTCAGCTGCCCATAGAGGCTTCCATGTTGGCCATGTTGTCTATGAGGTTGTTGGCATCCCTATACTTGTACTAGGCCATCAAGGAGACTCTGGATTGTAGGATCTTCTTGGCCTCTATTATTGTATTGTTGACCCTTCAGGATAAAGTTTTAGAATTATTCAAGTAAATGATGACATTCATGGAGTCACCCTCAATGAGTAGCCTTCTAGGATCCTTTATGAGGAGGTAGAGGCCTCTCCATAGAGATATAGCCTCGGCTACATGATTAGTCTAGATTACAAAATATTTTGAGAAGGCAAGAATTAGCTCATCGTGGTGATTTTGAACGATACCCCCTGCACCAACAAAGCCTGGGTTACCTTTGGATGCCCCATAAAAGTTGAGTTTGATCCATCCTTATCAGGGGTTCTCCCAATGAGCATTGGCTCTAGGGTGGATAGAGATATGAGGAACCATATCTTCACCTTCACAGGGGATGTTGAGGATTTTTAAGATGGAGGATTCTATGGTAGAATGGGGAGTAGATGGGCATGGAGAAAGCTTAGCATTTTTTATGATGAAAGTAATGGCTCTAGAGGTAACTGAGAGAGGATCCTTGGAGGAGTTAGTGAAGGATATATTGTTGCATTCAAGTTAAATCTATCAAAGGAAGTGGTGAAGGCACATCTCCCAAAGGAACTAGATCCTAGGATTGTAGAAGAGATTGGCCCATTGAGAAAAAAGGTCACTAATAGACTTTGGGGGAGCCCATTGGATGTGGAAGGAATCCAATATGAACCCTAGGATGGTAAAGGGAAAATCACAACTTAAGAACAAGTGGTCAGTGGACTCCCAATCAATCATACAAAGGTAGCACCTATTGGGGACTGAGAAGTCTCTTTTGTGTAGATTTTCTATTGTGAGAGCTTTGTTTTGAATAGAAATCCAAGAAAAGAAACTTACCTTGGGAATCAATTTTTTCTTCCATACCAGATTGAACAAAGTGTGTGACATCTAGGAGGATGTTTGAATTCTATATGCTAATTTGACTAAGAAAATGCTACTGTCTGATCCTTTTCAAACAGGCCTGTTAGAATCTTCTCCTATGGGGATGGTAGCTGAGTTGAGGATGATGGATAGGGATTTTGTATCCTCATCCAAATTATTATCATTGACCATTTTCCATCGAGGGTGTCTACTAGAGTGGGTTATGAAGTTAGCCACCCTACTCCCAAGGGTTGCATCTGTAAGAGGCTTAAGACCTGCTATATCAGGATTTTCAATCAAGGGATCATCCTGAATATATCTATCACTCTAAAAATTGATGTTATCACCATTACCTAGGATCCATCGAAGGAATTTTTAGATTAAGTGCCTATTTTGAGTGATAGATTTCTAGAAGATCGATCCACCCAGAGTGGCCCCCTCATCCAAGATTATCTGATTAGCAAGATATTTCTTTTTGAAAATCTGAATCCACTCAGCTGTGTCATTGGTGAGGATCCTCCAAGTATGTTTTTCCAGTAGTGCTAAATTTATTTTGGAGGTTTTTTTGAAGCCTAGGCCCCCTTTTCTCTTTGCTTTTGCACATAGTGTTTCAATAAACGATTAAGATTCTAGTATGCTCATCTATTCCCGATCGCAGGAACCTTTTATGCAATTGTTTGATCTTGTGGCACACTACTAGAGGGACTTTAAAAATAAATAGGAAGTAAATAGGGATGCCCTGGAGGAAAGCCATAGTGAGAGTGGGTTTGGTAGCCTGTGATAGAAGATTTCATTTTTAAGAAGCTAACTTCTTATGGATTCTCTCAATGATATTGTTCCACATGGACTCCTTTGAATTGTTGAAGAATAAGGGAAGGCCAAGGTAGGAGGATGGGAATGATTAAATGGTGCACCTGAGAACTTGGGATATATTGGTTTTCTGAGCTATAGGAGTATTAATGAAGAAAAATTTGCTTTTTATGAAAGTAACCTTTTGCCCAACCACTTTTTCATAGAGGAGGAGGATGTGCTTGATGGATTTGGTCTGGAGGATAGAAGCTTGAGTGGATAAGATGATGTCATCAAAAAATTGTTGATGGGTGATATAATTGATGCTTGAAACAACTTGAATACTAGAAATCCTTTAGCTTTGTTAGGCAACTTTGAGGGCTTTGCATAAAGAGTTAACTAGGATGATGAAGAGGATGGGCAAGAGAAAATATCCTTGGTGGAGGCCTCTAGCACTTGGGAAGAAACCAATAGGGGACCCATTAATAAGAACAAAAAACCAGGAGGATGAAAAGCAACTTTTGATGAGGTCAACCCAAGTTAGGTGAAAGCCAAACTTGAGGAGGACATCAAGGAGGAAATCCCAATTGACCCTATCGAAGGCCTTGTTCATATCAAGCTTGAGAAAAAAAGTAGGCTTCTTTGCAAGGGAGGTAGAATGCAGGATTTTATGAACCGTAATAACATCATCTAGGATTTTCCTACCTTTGACTAAGCTACCTTGACTAGGGTCGATGATGAGGGGGAGGATCAACTTACCACTTATCATATTTTCATTCTAACAAATGGTAAGGAATTTTCAATCCAATTCAAAATATGGAGGAAGAAAACTGCACCGAGAGATGTTTATGTTCTTAAAAGTTTGATTCATAATTTTATTTGGAAAAAGGTCAATATTATTAAGCCCTTACCTCATTAAATTTAAAATATCTATACCTCTTTACAAGATATCTCGCACGACTTAACTTTATCATATTATTATTATTATAATATTATTATCTTTTTATTTTTATTTATTGTAAATGGCATCCTAAATATTCATCACACACAACACACACACACACACACACACACACACACACACACAAATATATTTTAATGAATTATATCTTTATTAAATTTATTATATGAAATTGTAATAATTTTTAAAGCAACCAAAAAGAGATGAATATAGAGTTATTCAAAAGAAAATATCAAGCATATGCACTTATGTAAATGCATTAGGACAATAAGTTTGCATTTTATCCAAGAGAAATGAAATTCATTTTGACTAAATTACATCACTCATCAACACTTGTTCTCCAAATAATTTAATTCCTATTAGGTAAATCTTAAACTTTAATCACATTTATCATCTCCACTAAACTGATTAAAAATTAATAGAAAGATGACATATTTATCTTCATAGTTTATTTTTCATATACCCTAGTTATAAAAATCAACACAATAGGTAATGAATCAAATGATAGATTAATTCATTATAATCTACTTTTATCTAGGTTTTTTTTGTGCCAAGGCATGTGAGAAGTGTAATTTTCTTTTATTCTTGAAATAAAATTATGATTTTTTGAATAAGGATACTCCACACAACAACCACCATGTAAGGTAAATCATATTTTTTAGATTCAACTAGATGAATACAACTACATGAATGCATTTTTTTGTGAGCTTCCATGTACTCACGAGCTGTGGTTTCCATCATATCTCTCCTTACCTCTAACGGTTATCTCTTCATCGACTACCTGAAGGAGAGGTACTTGGTCCTTTGTTTACCCAAAGATGGATACCTATTCCTGTAGTCACAAATCTATCAGTAGTATCTTGTCCTAGAAAAAAAATAAGTATAGATGAGTGTTTAAATAATAGTTGTTCTAGTGGGGTTGTTATAGTCCAACCTCCATATGATCAAATACCTTAGCTCAAGCTCTCTGTCTAGCCTCTGTTTGAGCGAACACCCTAGCTCGAGCTCTTTATATCATCTTTGTTTGATAAAATGCCCTAGCTCGAGCTCTCTATCCAACCTCTTTTTGAGCGAACATCCTTGACCTCTCTGTCCAACAAGAAAAGTGAAAGAAAATGCTCATTTCACTTTTCCCATGGTCTTTATATATTTTTCTGCGTTGAGTCCCTAAGAGGGCAGTTATAAACTGCCCTCTTAGGGTTGCCTAAACCTACCTCTTAGGGTGACCCTAAGAGGACAATTATCCTAAGATGGTGGTTATAAATCACCCTCTTATGATCCATTAGGGTGGTTTACTGCCATAAAATAATTATCTTATTTTAGTCAATGTTAAAACCCTTTTTTGGTGTAGTGATAATTTTAAGAGCCAATATAGTCCTCGATAGTTAAGATTTAAGGAAAGTGCATAGACATAATGGTCCAGTATTAAAAAACTATCAAATTTTTCCAATCAAGTACTTCTCAATTATAGTTTTGTAAATGAGTTTTAAAACTTATGCAATATTAGAAGTTGACCAGGCCCATGGGGTTGAAGTCTAATTGGTGAGAATATTTGGATTAAATAGAGTACATCAAGGTTTACTTCTCTCGGGTGCTATGATGATATGGTTTGTTGTAATATTACTATTTGGTTCATTGAAATATTGCGATAATACTATTTGGTTCAATGAAAAACTGCAACAACATAGTCATGATGTAATACAAGTAAAATACATTTAAATCCTATATAACCAATTAAAAAAAAAAACATTAACAAAATGTAAAAGGTAATATTAATTGTATGTGGTGGTAAACCAATATAATATAAGATTAATTGATTTCACACCAGTGTGCTTATCCTCCCTTGTTCCATAACAAAACTTTAAAGACAACTATGACAACTTATATTAACCAAGAACATATTAATCTATGTTCATGGTAAACTAATAATAAATTTTGGAGAATTCCAAAATAAAATCATAAAATATATTCATGCAAATATCCCTCAATAAAAATGATTGATAGAATCTATCACAAATACAAAATGACTATTTTCCTTCAAATAATTTTAGTACAGCTTGGGTTCATTTATGGTGAATCACATCTACAAAATTCTTATTAATTAATCTATCCTACAATTAAGGAATAAATATATATACACAAACAACCAAAATGGTCAATCAATTTCAAAAGTACAAGTTTCAATAACAAGTTATGTTCAAAGAAGCCTAACAATTGAAAAGGGAACCAAAATAACATCTTTAAAATATCCACACTATAGTATAATTTTAAAATTAAAAATTATAAGTAGAGATAGGCTTAACTCATAAAGAGGTAAACTCTTAACAAGTTGATTTTTTTTTTTCAAAGCCATAAAATATAAATAAATATGTGGAAGGAATACCTTAAAAAAGAGGGTCCAATAAAGACCAAGGTTGGATACTTAAAGGCAGTTGTAGTGAGTTGCATTCAGAAAATGATTCTATTCAAAATTCACTAACAAAATCCATCAAATATTATATAGAAAACCAAATGACTAAAGACAAGGCAATAGCAAGATGCACCAAGAATAATATATAAAGAGTTTACAACCTTTAATAGCAAAAGAGAACAAAACATTAACATAAGGCATCTTTTTGGACAACGAATTTAATTGTCTAGATGATGAGATTACAAGAATCTAATTATATGCTAAATTCTTTTCTTATGATACCATAAACTGGTTGGAGATGGAAGCAACACTTTCATTGATTGTGTTGAAGAGTCTATACTCCATATGATTTTTGTGCTAGTTATCTAAAAGGTCTTTTCTACCGGACATCGTGCGCTCATCTTAAAGACTGCTATTGAAGAATATGTTGGAGAGTCCAAATAAAGGCACAAATAAGAGGTGTTTAGAATATACCAACCTAATTTGTATCAAAATAATTAAAACATAAAATATCTTTCATAATTTAGAAATACAGTATCACTTATAATATTGTAAGAGAAGCTTCATCTTGCTGGTCAATTTGGCTCATTAGCCATCTTTGATTTTGTCAATGGGACTGAGCTCAATAATCTGGGAGCCAAGTTTCAAGCAATTGCTTTAGTGTTCATGTTACCTGCAATGTTCATGGTATACCTTAGATTAAATCGACATGCATCTAGTGAAAATGCACAAGCTATCATAAGGTCCCTTTGAATGGAATGAACTAACTATTTTTCTCTTGATGTATACTATTTATCCACTATACTAAAAATAAATAAATAATAACCTAACATGCTTTGTGTTTGTGGCCTTTTCTTGTCCCTCTCTAACTGCACTCTACTGACCAAAATTTTTCAATGAGGAAATACATACTTTATTAGATGGTTTATTCTAATTTCATTTTGTTTAGAATTAATTATTTTCTAAATAAATAGGAAAAATACAAAAAGTTTCTCAACATTTAAAAGGCATATTAGATCAGGGAAAACCTCACCGCATTGACAAAATGATTAAAATTGATAGAAAAAATATATCTTATAGACATATGAATGCTTTTATTACAAATATTTAGTTTACCCTTTACCAAAACAAATAAACAAAACATTGGATTAGTATCAACCATCCACATGAAAATCCTAATTTATTCAGAAAATGGACTAATAATAACTTCAACCTCAATTTGAACCATTGATAAGAACCTTCAGTAAAATCATAACAACAACATTAAAAGAACAAAATGCAAAAACATAGACAAAGAAGGAAATGACAAAAGTTATCCACCAAAATTAATGATGTTTATTCTTCATCGATGACATATAAAAAGCTTTCAAATTACCTTTGAACTCGACATGGACAAAGATCTCAATTAGACTAACATACATGTAGTTAAGCATCTGGAAAGATGCATGTACACTTCTTTTAGTACAACTATTCATGGGAACTAAGACTCTAGCATGTAATTGATATGAATTGGACACACAAACTAAGACTCTTTAGTTTTTAAATGCATAATTAATTACAAGGATGAAGAGATGATTAAGAATAGAGAGTTAGAAATCCCATCAATTGTAAAGTTTATCTAACAAAATTTTAATAGGATCCTGGAAAATGATTGAATATTTTAAAATAATTGGAACAAAGCCTCCACTGTTATTCCAACTTTCAAAATTATCACATCCTTGCAAATAAGTTGATCTATGGTTAAAGGTGCATCACAAATGGATAAGAACAAGATTGGTTCAATTGTCCAACTTAACAAAAAATGTTAAAAATTTATGTAAACTTGAGCAAGCACCTTTGGTTGATCTGAAAATACTAATTCATCCATTCATTAATAAATATTGAATATATCATCTAGCATAGCTTGGAAACATAGGTTCAAATCTTACCAAATGATATATATTATGAAGCTATTGTAATATCATTATGTATTCACGACTTAATATAAGTGAGGCATGTTTGCATCCCATATAAACCTTTTAAAAAAATTAAATATTGAATATATCATATTATAAATATTATTATGCATACTTTATGGAGATAATTGCAAAGACATATATGAGAACACCAAGTAGAAGGTTGTTTGTCACCATGCATGCCCTACACAAAGATGTGTTTTGATGTTATATTTGTAATAAGAATAAGAATCATGAAGAATGTAGTACAAGATATTCATATTTGTTAATATAGTTAACAACATGAAGGCAACTCGAATGATTCCATTACAAGCATTCACTTGGTGTAAACAAGTGGAAGTTGCAATCGAAACTGGGACTGGTGACACCAAGCATTGCTATAGTGTGAATATAAGTTGAAGCAACATAATTCAAAAGTATTTATAATAGACTTAGAGGTAATACTTAAATGAAATGTGTGAGGTTTTATAAACGAATAGAAAATAGGATATCAAATATCACATGGGTAAGTAAATGAAGGTAATTCATTATAAATAAGTAGAGATACAATTTTAAGGATGTGTACTTCATAATCCTTACTAAATAATAAATGGAAATGATTCATCTTTAGAGCACAAGTAGAAGATATCAAATATGTGATTAAGATCTTCATAAACGTTTACCAGATTGATAACTTGAATCAAGATTGATCCATACTAAATCAACTTTGATTGAAATTAGGTTTTGTCATATGATAACATGTGATGTTTATAAATTTGAAAATTTTGGACGAGATCATGAGATTCTCTTATAATTTTGACCATTAAATCATGTCAAATTTTATTGTTAGCATTAACGACGACCATAGTGATGTGGGTGTCAATAAATTTTGGCTCCAATATTCATTAATTTTTGTTGATCAATACTTTTAGTTTATTTAAAATTAATTACCATACATTGTACTTTGAAGAATATCAACTTCAATTTTTTTTGAACTTTTTGTTGAACCTTAATGATTAACAAAACTTGTTCAGTTTGAACTTTATATTTCAAAAAAATAAACAAAGTATTTATTTATTTATTTTAATTGCATAGGGAACCTCTATAATCCCTAGCCTGCTAGGTAAAAATAAATTCAATGAGATCCTAACCATCCAGGGGTCACTACCAACCAGCCTATCACTTTGTGGGTAAATCAACAAAGTTAATAATGTTTCATTATCAACAAGAGACAATTGTCCATTTTGCAAATTCTTCTTTCTCACTTGAAAAACTTAAATTAGTTGAGAAGAATATATATGGGTCTACTATGTCAATTGGTTTCTTCTTCTTTATTTTATGAATTTTTTTGAAATCTTCTTCCTTATTGTATGAAACTTTTTGAAATCTTGAATTTTTACCTTGAGTTTGCAAAAGGCTTAAGTTTGAGTAGACAATTTCTCTCGTAAGGTTCCTACTACTGACACTTAACAAGTTTTCAAAAACATCATACTCCATTTTTGTGTCCTTTTTCCTTGTTTGTACAAGAGTATCTTCTACTATAACTATCCTCACAAGTACTTCATTTTTTTATTTTACTTTAATACTTCTCCTTTTGAAATAATTCAAAGTACCAATTTGGAATGAGGCCTAATCTGAGCTTTCCAAGCCATGCCTCGAAGCATTCTTCTTCCTTATTTCAACCACCTTTGCCCAATAATCTATGCCCCTAGAAAGGTCTACTTTGAACTCCCCTTGTGTACATTCAAAAGACCATATCTTTTTGATAGACCTTAAATTCTGCTTTAAATTTCCCTCATGATTATAAAATATGTTATAAATATACATTTTTTATACAAACCTTATCAAATCAAGAGGCCAACTATGTACGATGTCCCAAATTCCCTATGATAAATATTCAATGGAAAAATAAATGGGTGAAAAACACATGAATAAGCCATTGAATTTCTATAATGTAGCTATTGAGGTTGCCCATCATATGATAAGCTACCTCTTTAAGTAGCAATTTATTTGGTACACACTTGGGTAACAAATGGGGCTTCTCTTTGAAGCCTGAAAGTCTAATGTATTTATGATGGTCTTGAATAAATAAGCTAGCATATGGTTGTAAAGTCTTCTTGGCTTCCTCAGTGTAGTAGGGGTAAGAAGAATTGTTTAATAAAGAATAAATACAAGGAAAAACAACAAAGTGAATATAATAGAAAATTTTCTCCTTCATGTTTTCCTTCCAAAGATTTATAAAAAATATATGTATAGGTGGCCTCTATAGAAAGTTAAGAAAGGAAACTTCTCTAATATTGAGTTGTGAGACTGCACATAGGATATCTATAAAAAAGGCAGTCATATGGAACCTAGGCCTCTCTAGGGCTCTAGTATTTCTGAATTTTTAATCTTCCTAAATAAATTATCTAAAAGGAAATAATATCATTCAAATTTAACTCCTTCAAGGATAATAAAATTATTACTGGCACATACTTTACAAAAAATGGGATGTATTTGGCTTACCCATAAGCCTCTAGAGTTGGGCCATAGCATATCTTACTTTGAGCCTAAAATTCTAAATGACATACCTTTTATTTTTTAGACAAGGGGTTTTGTTCTCGTTGACTCTCCTACCCTTTAGAATTTTACCAATGCTCTCATATTTCTTAGCAAAGGACTAGTATTGGTTTTCATAGATGATAGAGTTTTTAGGAGGGTTTATAAATGGAACTTAATTCTTCACTATCAAAATTTGAAACCAACTTGTTATTCAAATCCCTTATTTCTCTTTGAGTCCACTCTATGGATTATCCACTACACCACATGTGCACATTTTTCTAGTAAGTACCCATCTTCAAAAGTCTTGACTCTATGATATTCTCCATAGCTTTTAGGTACTTTGAGTCATCCCTATAATTATTCTTGCTTCAAAATACATTCTTGTATTTTTGGTAGATATCCAAGAAGTCCTTTACATCATCACTCGTATGTCATTACTATCATTGATAATTGACATGTTGATGGCAATCATGCTCCTTCTCAATTTAGAGAATGTGAATGCAGCAAATAAAAGTATTCATAGCACAAGACACCAGATGATAACTTGAGCACTCATTGAATTCAAAAAAAGACTTCAAGAAAATATATAAAGCCTTTAGGATATGCTAATTAAATGCATGGTTATGTCAACATGAAAATGCATAGTTCAAAGTAATTTTAATTAATTAAAAGATGAGTTAATTGGGTTAAGAAATCATGCATAATATTCGCACAAAATGTTTTTAACATATGGCAATTAAATGTAAATAAGAACAATTACTATGAGCAATTATGGTGGATAAATGACACATCATTATAGTATCTTAATGGATAGTTTAAATTTATCACAACTTCTTATGCATTTATGTGGTAAGGGCAAGGATTAAATAAATGTCTAGTCACTTGAAAGTTTTAATTTGTTTTATCTCCACATGAGAGGAAGAAAAAGAAATTAAGATAACCTTTTTGGGTCCCATAAGAGCACAAGATATATGAATCAAGGCTTAATACGGGCATGCAGGGCAATTCTTAACTTTTTTTCCTTCGTGCATACAAACCTTGTCCTTTGTAAAATTCTAAAATGACCTCAGGTTTTATTGAAACATAAAAAAAATCATGAAATAATGTATAATAAAAAAAAATGATAAGGTGAAACCCATTATAAAAATATTTCATAATGGGTTTAGTATGGCAACAAAGTGTCAATCAATTGCCACGTTGTGCACTATTGTTGGGAATAGTTGCAATAATGCATCCTCATCTCTATTTGTCACATATATCATTTGACACATACCAATGTGATATTTGGGACCCTCCCTCCTATACCTTGTGAACTTTGGGCACTTCTACTTGCCACAATTGTTGTTTCCATGTTTACCTTTGGTGTTGGTTATTTTTTAGTTTCTTCTCTACTCAATGAACCTTCTATTGATGATTGGTCTTCCTCAAACTATTGTTAGCCACTCATATGTGCTTATGCTCCATGATCTCATTTGCAAATACATGAGTGTTGAATCTAGTATTTTGAGCATACTCTCCCATGATTGTCTTTGTGCTTGAATCTCATCCTCTACACCTCTAGGTACTTTACCCCACCCTTGTGTTGGAATTACTAATTACTCTACCTCATCCTGCACATGCTCCATGTTATCACTTTTTCAAAACTTGTGTGAATATTCTTGTTGGCTTGATCCTTGTTTGCACAATGCATCTCCACTTGTGGATTGTCCTCCATAATTAGAAATAATATTCACCACCTTTCCACTTGTTCTTCATCCAAAATACCCTCCTATCGAGGGTTAAATATAAATTCCACTTACGATGCACATATCTCCTCACCAGCAAGTTCCATTAGCACTCTAGAAGTTTGTGCATAACCAACTTCTACTTGATGCAATTCCTTGATCTTGTGTAACTTGTCATTGTGTGATCCTCCATCATTGTCACTCAATTATTTACCATCATGCAACTCACCATTGTTGACATGCAACTCTACTACCGATATGCATCTCATCATCATAATTATGCAACTCCTCTGTGGGGATCCTATACATTTTTCTAGAAAAGGGGAGGTACTTGCAATCCGACAACTTCCTCATACCTAACCTTCAACTAACTACCTTGAAATAATTATATGACATATTGAATTACATGTACAATCAATTACCTAACATTGAATTACACATAGATTCTAATTACACATATACACATTTTGTCAAACACTTTGCATACAAACTACAAAAATACTCAAAGTTACAAAACTATATATACAATAAAAATCTTATTTGTGTACTTTACTCTATATGCACTCCATTGGGCATGAGGTGGCACCATATTAGAACTAGCTCTTACACATTATCCATTAATATTAGAGAGGATTCAAGTATGGAAATTGATTAATAACATGGAAAAAAAAGGGTTAAAGTTGTCTATGTGGCACATCACAAATATAAAAATTTAGGTGTTACTCCTTTCATGACATCCCCTACTTTTAATACATAGGCATGGTAAGACAATAGAAGATATAACAATAGAATAACCTTGACAAGAGGCTAAACAATATCATTACAATGTTATGAGCAAAATCAAATGGTTGTTGCTCTTGAACAAGTAGAAGAGAAATATGGTGCTCTAAGAAGAAATACAAAGATGATTGAAAGACCAAATATTCTCCTTATGTGTAGACTATGGATTTCATAGTACTAGGAAATCTAGATATTATTGGAGGTATGGGGAATGCACATATAGCTAGGTTTTCAACCAATTAAAATATTTGATGAGAAGCACACACAATGAATTATTGATGACAATTCTTATTGAGTGATGACTATAGGCTACATGATTGACAAGTGATATAATTAAGTGGTGATAACATGACATAAAAAAAGGTCATTTAAAGATTTTTAATGCCAATTGTGCATGGGAGATACAAACCTCATATCCTTTTGCAAGGATAAGATTTACCACTCGATACACCAATGTTGTATTGACATCCATCAATAATTTATTTGGTAGATGCCTAAGCAAAAGAGTATCTATAGTGCATAGGTGTGCCATTTAGATCAACTTGAGTTGTTTTTCTAACAACTCAACTATATCACATACCTTATTTAATGGTTTACAACTAATATTCCATTAGCATGTGAGCTTTCCAAATAGTTGTGAGGATTGTTCCACTTTGAGAGATTGAGAGCTTAGCATCTTGAAGAGGGGTTGCAACCCTTGCAAGGAAGAGTTAAAGGATTTGAGGTGAGCAGAGATACAATCTATTCATAGCCTTCATCAAGAGTAGTTTATAGATAAGAATCAACATATTGCATCTCTCGAGTGTCGATCACAAGAGGATCAATGTATTGCTTATGTTTAATCTCAACTAATTTTGGCAAGGAAAAAATTGAATGTCAAGTATTAGAAAATGGTGACACTTCATTGAGACTTGGATAGATTACATAGATAATGATTTATGCATGCTAATAATGGTAGTAAGATGAAATTTAAGTACAATATGGTAAGATATTCAACACTTCCAAGCCACACTATCCAACTATTTTGCAAAGGGATATCAACTCTTTATTTTTAAATTCCCCACCCATAGGTGCCAATGAAGGTCAATGGTGATGCCAACTAGTTTTTGGGGGAGGGAAAATGTAGGCAATAAAACTAAGCTGACATAAAATCAAGTGCCATCATAGTAGTGAGTTATCATGTACATGGTTCTACTTCTGAGCATTTCAACACATATATGAGTTTGTCAATGTGTCATAGGTTGTCACATGTATATTTGCAACAATTGGGTGATTATAATAATGTGAGTATCCGATAGTTGGTATTTGAGTGGTTGCAAATTGTTCCCTTGATGATCCCTTTATATATATTCACCCATTCATAGTCTCAAGAGGAGAGAAGCATGAGTATGTTGTGTGTGATAATGCTATTGTCATGTTCTTACTTGTTTGAAGCATTGTATGATTGTTGTTGTGCATGTACAAGAATGGGTTATCAAATGTACTACAATCATATAATCCATAAATATATTGTGAAAAGCTTTGATTTATCATTTATTTCTATTTTATATTATGTGTATCTTATCCCTGCACATAATGGAGTACAAATTTGCTAATCCATAGTCTCTATTAGGGTATTTTTGCACCAATCAAGGAAATAACTAGTATAGTGAAAAATGAAACTAATGCATCATAGACAACTTTAACCCTTTTTTGCCATGTGTTTCATCAATTTCCATAGTTCAATCCTCCCTAAGATTTATGGATGATGTGTAAGAGTTGGTTATAATGTGGTGCCACCTCATGCCTAACAAAGTTTTCATGAAGTCAAGTACACAAAAAAGATGTTGATTGTATATATAGTTTTGTAACTTTGAGTAATTTTATAGTTTGTATGCAAAGTGTTTGACGAAATGTGTATATGTGTAACTAGGATGTACGTGTAATTCAATGTTAGGTAATTGATTGTACATGCAATTCTAGATGTCATTTAATTGTTTCAAGGTAGTTAGTTGAAGGTTAGGTATGAGGAAGTTACGAGATTGCAACTACCTCCTCTTTTATAGAAAAATGTATAGAAGGACCTCCACAGAGGAGTTGCATGATGACATTGATGAGATACATGTCAGTAGTAGAGTTGCATTTAAATGGTAGTGAGTTGCATGATGGAAAAAAATGAGTGACAATTTTGGAGGATCACACAATGACAAATTACACAATATTGAGGAATTACATGAAGGTAAAGTTTGTAATGCACAAACTGCTAGAGTGCTAATGGAACTTGTTGGTGAAGAGATATGCACACAGTAAGTGGAATGTGTGTGGAACCCTCAAGAGGAGGGTAGTTCAAATGAAGAACAAGTGGAAAGGTGGTGAACATTATTTGTAATGATGGAGAAAAATGCACAAGTGGAGGCACAATGTGAAAACAAGGATTGGGCTGATAAGAACATTGACACAAGTTTTGAAATAATTGATAATATGGAGCATGTGCAAGATGAGGCAGAGAAATTGCTAATTCCAACACAAGGATGGGGTGAAGTGTCTAGGGTGTAGAGGATGAGATTCAATAATAAAGGAAACCATGGGAGAGTATGCTTGAAAGACCAAAGTCAACACTCATATCTTTACAAATGAGATCATAGATCATAAGCACATCTGAGTGGCTACCAATAGTTTGAGAAAGACCAATCATCAATAGAAGGTTCATTGAGCAGAGAAGAAACTAACAAACAACTAGCCCCAAAGGTAAACATGGCAACAAAAATTGTGGCAAGTAGAAGCACCCAAAGTTCATAAGAGATAGGAGGGAGGATCCCAAATCCCATATTGGTATGTGTGAAATGATATGGATGGTGAATGGAATAATTAATGAGGATGCACTATTGCAACTGTTCCCAACAATAGTGCACAATGTGGCAATTGATTGACACTTTTTTGCTATACTAAATTCATTATGACATATTTTTATAATTGGCTCCACATTATCATTTGTTTTTTTATTATACACTATTTCATAATTTTTTTTTATGTTTCAATAAAACCCAAGGTCATTTTAGAATTTTACAAAGGACTAGGTTTGTATGCACAGAGGCAAAAAATGTTAAGAATTTTCCCGTATGTCTGTCTTAAGACTTGAGTCATTTGTCCTATGCTCTTACGGGCCCCAAAATTTTTATCTTAATTTCTTTGTCTTCCTCTCATGTGGAGACAAAATGAATTAAAACTTCTAAGTGACTAGACACGTATTTAATCCTCGCTACCTCATAAATGCATAGGAAGTTGTGATAAATTTAAACTATCCATTAAGACACTATAATGATGCATCATTTATCTACCATAATTTCTCTTAGTAAATGCTCCGCTTTACATATAATGGCCACATCATAAGATTTTGTGCTGAGATTATGAATGATTTCTTAACTTGATTAACTCACCTTTTAATTAATTAATTAATTCGAACTATGCATTTTCAAGTTGACATGACCATGCATTTAATTAGCATACCCTAAAGGATTTATATGTTTGCTTGATATTTTTTTTTGAATTCACTGAGTGTTCAAGTTCTCATCTGGTGTCTTGTACTCTGAATACTTTCATTTGTTGCATTCACATTCTCTAAAATGGGAAGGAGCAAGACTACCATCAATATGCCAATCATAAATGATAGTAATGATAGAGAGGTGATGATTTAAAGGACTTCTCAGATATTTACCAAAAATACACGAATGTTATCTAAAGTAGGAACAAGTATAGGGATGACTTAAAGTACCTAAAAGCTATGGAGAATATCATAGAGTCAAGACTTTTGAATATTGGTACTTACTAGCAAAATGTGCACATATGGTGTAGTAAATATTCCATAGAGTGGAATTAAAGAGAAATAAGGATTTGAATAACAAGTTGGTTGCATGTTTTGATAGTGAAGCATTATGCACCATTTACAGACCCTCCTAAGAACTCTATCATCTATGAAAACAAATACTAGTCCTTTGCTAAAAAATATAAGAAAATTGGTAAAATTCTAAAGGGCAGGAGAGTGAATGAGAATAAATATCCCCATCTAAAAAATAAAAGGTATATAATTTAGAATTTTAGGCTCAAAGTAATATATTCTATGGCCCAAATCTATAGGCTTATGGGCAAGCTAGACACATCCCATTTTTTATCCATTATGTACAAGTAGTAATTTTTTTATCCCTGAAGGAGTTAAATTTGATTGAGCTTATTTCCTTTTAGATAATTTATTTAGGAAGATTAAAATATTCAAAAATACTAGAGCCCTAGAGAGGCCTAGGTTCCATATGTCATTTTTTATAGATATCTTGCGTGCAATCTTACCACTCAAGATTAGAAAGTTTGCTTTCTTAACTTTCTAGAGAAGCCACATGTACATATATTTTTTTAGAAATATTTGGAAGGAAAACATGAAGGTGAAAATTTTCTATTATATTCACTCTGTTGTTTTTCCTTGTATTTATTCTTTATTAAACAATTATTCTTACCCCTACTACACTAAGGAAGCCATGAAGACTTTACAACCATATGCTGCCTTATTTATTCAAGCCCATCATAAATACATTAGAATCTTAGGCTTCAAAGAGAAGCCCCATTTGCTACCCATGTGTATAAAAAATAAATTGCTACTCAAAGAGGTAGCTTATCATATGATGGGCAACCTCAATGGCTATATTAAAGAATTTCACTAGCTCATCCATGTGTTTTTCACCCATTCCTTTTTCCATTAGAGATTTTACCATAAGGAATTTGGGGCATTGTACATAGTTGGCCTCATGATTTGAAAAGGTTTAGTTAAAAATGTATATATATATAAGATTTTATGATCATGAGGGAAATTTAATGTAGAATGTAAGGTCTATCCAAAAGACCTGGTCTTTTGAATGTACACAAGGGGAGTTTGAAGTAGACCTTTCCAGGAACACAAATTCTTGGGCAAAGGTGATATTGAAAGAAGGAAGAAGGATGCTTCAAGGCATGACTTGGAAAGCTCAGGTTAGGCCCCACTCCAAATTGGCTCTTCAAATCCTTTCAAAAGGATAAGTATTAAAGTAAAATAAAAATTTTGAAGTTCTTGTGAGGATAGTTGTAGTACTTACTCCTGTACAAACAAGGAAAAAGGACCTAAAAATGGAGTATGATGCTTTTGAAATTTTGTTAAGTGTCAGTAGTAGGAACCTTATGAGAGATTTTGAATAGTTGGTTTATTCATCAAATATAAAAATACTTGATGATTCACGTAGAAATAAAAAGCATTGGTGAGTAGATAGTGTCTGAACTTCTATAACACATATACCATTCCCAAAGCTTCTTTCTCCATAGTATTGTAATTTTTCTCTACTCTAGACAATAACTGATTGGAAAAATAAATGGGTTGATCTAGTTTGAATTGTCCATCCTAGGCCAAACCACATTTAATTGTAAAATTTTATGTGCCAACATAGACATGAAGCTCTTTATCCCAATCTAGAAATACCAAAATGGGTGTGCAAACCAATTTTTCCAACAACTCCTCGAAGGTATTTTAATGCTCCTCAATCCATTTAAAAGGAACATTCTTGCATGTTTACACATCAAATGGATGAGACTATTGGACAAATTTTTTGATGAACTTCTTATAGTACCCAATATGTTCTTAAAAAACTTCAAAAAATCTCCTCGTATGGCTCCTCCATACTCATCACAATGTGAATCTTGTCAATATTGATCTTCAAACCTTTCATACACATCACATGCCCAACAACTTCTTGTATGGTACCTACAACTTACACTTCTTAGTATTTAATAACAATCGAGCATTTATGCATAATTTCATGTATTCTTCAAGAGCCTTCAAATGCTTGTCCTTCCTTTAATACAATGACCAATCATCCTAGAAGACTTCAAATTTCTCGATGGATTTTTGTTCAAAAATATACAAAATTATTCTTTGAAACATGGTTGGAACATTGCATAAATCGAATAGCATTTGATTATATGCTTAAATGTCATTCTCTACCATAAAATTTATCTTTAATTTGTCTTCCTCAGCTAGTTGTAGCTGAAAAATCCATCCAAAATGAATAGATTTAATGTCTGGAAACTTCCTCCAAAATTGAATTTATGAATGAGATAGGAAAGGGAGCCTTTATTGTCACAATACTTAGACTTGTAAAGTCTATGCAAATGTATATTTGATTTGTTTCCTTCAAGGTAATTATAATTTGTGAGACCCACTCACTCACCATAACCTTGAAGATTATTCCCACATCTAACATCTATATTTTTGCACTCACTAGGGCTGCATACTCTAGATTCATCCTATACAACCTTCTATGAAATCAATTGAATTCGATGCACAAATGACTCCAATGAAAACCCTTTCAAATCCTTATATGTCCATGAGAAGACATCTTTGTATTGCATGGAAATATTAAGGGTTGTTGCTTTTAGCACTGGATACCACTTGTCCTTGAAAGGAACGATGGAAAGTGCAAAATACCAAACCAAGCCATAAGGATCAAGGGGTTGAAGCAATACCACATTAACCAAAATAGAGAGTTGAAAAACAAAAACAAGATAATGGAAGCTAACACAAAAAATGCAATTGTCAGAATTAATTATGAATACAATGGAGAAACCTTGCTTAAATAGGCAAGGAAGATCCACCATATTCGTAGGATCAATAAAGAGATAAGGATCAATATCCATTGTACATACAGGGAGGTATGATATGATCCATGGAGAAAATATCTTAACCCTCCAAATATAATCAATGAGTGCAACTCCCTAGGAATGCCAAATATCCCCATAATATCTAAATAAGATAAAATAAAATATTCACACATAAAGTGGATGCAGAAAAATAAACTAAACTAATATAAAAATAAAGCACCTTGGTGAGCATGAGTTAGAGTCTAAACACCTACTCTAACAGTCCCTACAATGGATTATATTCTCTTCATCTCCTTTGCTAAGGTTCACCTAAACCATCCTTGGTCCTTCATACATTATGGTATTAGGCTCGCTTGTTGGTTTTGCCATGTCAAGTGGGTGTGTTGGCTTCCCATCAATTACAACACATCACCAATAGTATATTATGTAAAAAAAATGGGAATACCCACTTCTTATTTTTCTCTTTTTATGCAGAATCGTCCTCTTTTTTACTTTTACCAACTTCATATACACTATTTCTATGTCCATCATGGTCCTCTTCCTCCTTTACCTGAATGCATAGGCAATTTGGTAGAAAAAATTCATAGTCCTCCATCTACCAATGGATAAGTCCACTATCTGAATGTGCTTCATCTTCCATGTGTAAGCAAAAAAATTGATAGGTCTACATAATTAGAAAATAATTTTTGTCAATGTGTTATTTTGTAGTTCGTATATAAAATGTTTGATGAAATGTGCATAAAATAATTAATAATATTATAAATCCATAATGCAATGTTTCATATAATAATGTGTAATGTTAATTTATGTATGAACAAGTCATAAAGTGACTCATGAAATGAAATGAAAATGTAAGTCAAATGTAATTTAGAAAAATGATGGGTTGTCCAGCAGTTGGAGGGTGCAACTAGTTTTTAGTTGTATAAATAAGACCCTTCCCTCATTCCTTCATATAAATAAGGACTGAAGTGTATGTCTAGTCATTGTTTGGTGTGGTTGTGGTTGGCATGGAAGGAGAGACTAACCAGGTGCATTGGGTACAATGTATGTAAAATGGATGTACATATTTTATCATACAAGCTATTGTTAATACAAGATTTGATCATATTAATTTATCATTTGCTATTTTTATTGTATGTTTTCTATATGTATTGACATTTATAATTGCTATAGAAGGTAGATCTATAGGTTTATTAAGTGGAAATGAAATTGTGTTTAAGTCTGTTAAATTTTATTTCTACATTCTAGCAGCATTGCCTGTATGAAATTGAAAATTTTATTTCTACATTCTAGCATCATTGCTTGTATGAAATTGGAAATTTTATTCTACATTATAGCATCATTGCCTCTATGAAAATGGTTTATTCTTGGTGACATGGAGTTACAATGATCAATTTACATGTTTAGGTGTTAGCAGTCTAGAAAATGATAGGTTGTCCTATTCATAAACTGAGTCAGCTAAAGTAGATTATCATGTAAATGAATCGTAAACTTGTTTATTTATGTTGATGAAGGATTGTACAATAGGACGCCTACAACAGGTTTACAAGAAAAAGTAACATATGGGAGATTACAATATAAATCACTTGTAGGAGATGTTGTACAAGGTGGTGGTGTGTATGACACATCACCATATAGATGGAAGAGTGTGTACAATAGCCATCATATAAATAATGGTATACATTGACATAAAAGCCAAAGGTGCACACTAGAAGGCCTTTGAGGAGTTGAGGGTAAATTTGATTTGTATACCCATTCTATGTTTCAAGACTGGGAGAAGAAATTTCATGTCCATGTGGACGCATCCAATTTTACAATTGGATGTAAACTTATGAAAGGATACTATGGGCTCAATCAACCTATATACTTTTCAAGTCATTTATTTTATAGAGCAGAGAAGACTTAGAGTATGATGGAGCAAGAAGCACTAGGGATAGTATATGAGGTGTAGAATTTCAACCATTATTTGCTCATAAACCCTTTTGCTTTCTATGTTGATCATTAGGCATTATTGTACCTAATCAACAAGTCAAACATTCATAGACGAGTTAAAAAGTATCTCATTATGTTAAAAGGAGTTCATGTTTCAAGTGGTAGTCATGCCAAGGAAGAAACACATGATATTAAATCAACTATTAAGGATTTGCTAAGGAGAACTTTCCAGGGAGGAGAATCGGATGAATTTTTGGATGTTCATTTATTTTCAATCACTACTCTCATCATGGTACAAGTACATGAGATAATACTTGTCGATGGGAGAGTTTTCAAAGGTGTTGAGGGTAGCAAAAATAAAACTATAAACATTAAGTCAACATCATTCTAATTCTTTGTTGGATTATTGTATAAATTTGCACTAGATGGGATTACGTAGAGGTGTGTGATAGATGAAGATGTGGATAGAGCATTGATAAAGGCTCATGAGGGATTAACATGAAGGCACAAGGGACCAAATGTGACCATGAGAAGGTACTTATAGTAGGGTTGTGGTGGCCCAACCTTAATCATGCCATGAAGGAGTTTGTGACCATGTATGATACATGTCAATGAGCCAAAAAAACTCTATGAAGGGACTTCATGTTATTGCATCCATCTCAGCTGCAAGATTTGTTCAAAATATGGGGTATTGATTTTGTTTGACTATTGAAGACTAGTCAAAGAATGTGCAACTATATTGTTATGGCAACTGAATACTTGAGAAAGTCAATGTAGACAAGGGTGTTGCCAAATAACTTCATGAAGAGCACTACATAATTTTTTATGAGAAAATAATTACAAGGATTGAATTACCTCTTATGTTGATTAGTGATCATGAAGGACACTTTGTCAATGGTATTACTAAAAAACTTATGACAAATTTTAAAATCTTGTACTCATTAAATTTGTATTACCCCAAGTTCAATGGGCAATCAAATGTAATGAACAAGGTTTTTAATTTTCATAATGTACAAGACATATAGAATTGGGGATGTTGACTGGAAGGAGAAAATGTCAACGATCCTATGGGTATATAGGATAACATATAAGTCAACAAAAATTACACATCATTCTAGTTGATGGATGGTCAATAGAGAGTTATACCAATCAAGTTTATGATGCCAATTTTGAGAGTGGCAATGGAGAACCATATTGGAAACCATGAAAGCCTAGAGGAGAGGCTAATTGTACTTAGCAATCTAGATGAGAAGAGGGTGATGGCACAGTGGGACATGGAAGTTTTCTAGTGTTAGCATAAGTTTTGGCATGATAAGCGCATGCAAAAGTTTAACTTTAAAGTGGGTGACTTAGTACTGAAGTACAAAACATGTGAAATTAAGCCATGAAAGTTGAAGATCTTGTGGCTTGGACCCTTCCAAGTGGATAATATGGTTGATAATAATACAGTGAGATTGAAGAGACTCGATAGGATGCAATGTCCTAAGAAATTCAATAGTTCAAAGCTAAAATTATACAAGACCAAGGTATTGATGGAGAGTCAAGTATGAGCAAGTTAACCATTACATAAAGTAGATCTTTAGGATCCTTTAAAGGAATATCGATACATGAATTTAGAGAACATATATGAGATAAGATGGTAGGGAAGACATGAGTGATTCCAAAGAGAGTAAACTTGCAAGGCAATTGGGATGGTCATATGAGAAGGAAGCTAAAAGTAGCCAAGAAGATTATATATAGATGATAGTGGAGTAGGAAGAGTTGGTGCTTGGACCAACTAGATACAAAAGGTTATGCATACATTCCAAGTTTTCTAATATCAAATAAGATCAAATGTTGATCAATAAATAGAGGATACTTGATGACGAAGACATATAGCAAATGGCAGCAATGCATTCTAGATGAAAAGACTTTCTAAAACAAGATTCTTAAAGTGAGGGAAATAAATTTGAAGGTATGAGTCTATTTACAACCATTGAATGTGCATAGCAAAGAATGTGTATTGAAATGATTTCACAAGAGAAGCAAACAACTAAATTTTTTAATGGCCAAATCGTAGAGACTACATGCACAAGAGTAAATCCAACTGCAACAAGATATCCAAGTAACTAGTAGGAGTTTTTTATAAGAAAGGACAAGTCTAAAAAAATATTGAGAAGCATTACAAATGAGTAAGTGTTGGGAAATTTTGAGAAGCGTGTAGAAAAAATTAAACTTCTAAATGAGACCTATTGAGGGTTCCAGTTTGGTAATAAAAACCTCCTAGGAAGGAGAGTAGCAGAGATCGAATGGAGAGACATGCATGAAGTATCACATGATATTATTTACAACACAAATCCACTAGAATGAACATTGTTAAATAGAAGAGTGGATGGTGGAAACACGATAAAAGAAGAAACTAGCAGTGTATCCATGACAAATATGAATAGTGAGGATGAAGGTTAGAGTAATATTAATTTCAACTTATATTTTGAGACAAGAACCAGATGAAAAACACTGATAAGAATACCAAGATATACACAACCATTAAGTAATATCAATTCATTTCCAAATGGTGCTTTATAGAAAAATCCTAGAAGAGAGGCTAAAATCACTTTGAAGGAAGAGGAAGTTATAGTGATGTACAAATGAGTATATGAAGATAAATTAGAGCAACCATACTTAGTAGTATTCTAGGTCAAATATGGTCAAGAGAAGGCCCAAAAATAATTAATTTCCAGATGGATGAGCTTGGGACAAGTGCTAGATTCAATCATCCTCCTAATTTGAATTATCTTTTATGTAGTCTATGCCAACCTAACCAAAGGGGAGGTTATTTGGCATATTTTTTATCATATGGAGGGGAGCAATCTACTCCAAATGGCCCATAAGAATTCTATCCAGTAGGGTGGGTTGTTTGGGCCATCCCATGGCCATCTAATGGGGACAATAGGTTCCCAAACTACCATTGGACCATCAAGTATAAGGAGAGGATCATTTGGACTCTCCCTAGGTTGTTCATGAAGGCTATGTAACTCTCAAACAACCATGCTAACAAGATGAAAGGGGTGCTTCGATAATAAAAAATGATTGGTTGTAATGCAGTTTTACAAAGAAATTGATGTCAGGTCATCCCAAGAAGAAGCAAAGGATTCATATGAGGTCCCGATGAAGATAGATAAACAAAGGAGTAGGGGGGCATCTAAGTAGGAGCAAAGCTACGAATGGCCATAAAGATATCCAAGCAAGTTGTTTGGTGTAGACACTAAAATCTGGTCAATCCAATTAGGCATCCATGAACAATGGTTAAATTGATATCATATGGCCCCTTGGGTAGCCCTCAGAAGGTACATAGTGGTTCTAGCCACTTTGGGTGAGGTTTTGAAGGCTTCTAGCCCAATTTTAGGATGTTTTTGTCCCAAATTCCTCATCGTCCCACCATGGGATGATGGCATATTCTCACCATCCCACCCTGGGATGGTGGTGAGCCATCATCTCAGGGTGGGACGGTGAGCAAGTTTGACACATAAAAAGTAAAATCTGGGACAAATGGCACCCATAAAATACCATTTATCCTACCAATTGAAGCATGCGATTCAAAGGGCACTACATCCTTATGAAATGCTTCATAATGAAGGCCAAAAATGGAGATTCTCTTCCCCTTCCAATGCATACCTCTTTTTTGACAAATGGCACCTCCTGCCATGCATGCCATTGCATGCATTTTTGCACATGAGCCCCTTTGGGATATAAAGTGGATGTAATTTCCATACAAAATATAGATATAGGAGTTTTAGGATAAGCAACAGAGTGCTGCCAACACTTCCCCTCACTTGATTGTGCCATCTTTCTCTTGAAATCTCTTCTTAGCGAAGGAGGTTATCGGGTGACTAAAAGAGGCATGATCTTTTGGGCATAACTTTACCATATGGGTGAATTTATTCACAAAATTTGATTACAATACCCATTAGAGTGTTTTTGACCATTCCCAAATAGAATTTGTGGTAAAAGGTGTGCATAATTGGTGGGCATCCCACCCCCGAGCGCTCCCCAATTAGTGACAGTCACCACCGTCCCCCCTAGGATGATTATAAATTCATGCATAATTTTCTTACTATTTTTATAGGCTTATTCTAGGATATCATATGATGCTACAATTCAAATTTTGTGGTATTTGGAGTTATATTAACCGAGATATCACATTTTGAAGTTTTTGCAGGTTCGTAGGGCCCATCCGGGCACCCCAGGAGCATGCAGAGGGATATGTGCATGATTTTGAAAATATGACTATGTGGGTGTCTTAAAATTTTTATTTATGTATTTTATCCAAGTTTCATGCATTTTGGACATGTTTAGGGGCAGGAATTTATTGTTATGGTCTTCGCAAGTTGTAGACAGGCAACGTGAATACGAGGGCCAAATGGATGCAATTTTGGTTTTGTTTTTGGTGATATTAATTTAAAACATCCTATTTAACATCCCTATGAAATTTCAACTCATTTGTAGTTTATTTGATATGTTTTCCATATATGTGCCCGTTACTAGTCTTTTGGTGCCTATGAGGATTGCATGTTTCTCATCATGCGCCCTCACTATTTGACATTATGGGATTCTTTGTGTGCAGTTTTAGGTTTCTAAAATGCATTTTAAAGGAATAAAAGACCTCAATATCAAATATACAAGCAGCAATGACATTGGCCCACCCACCTCGATTGTGGGTATGAGTAAAGACACTGAATGTGCACCCAAGTTACTTGAAGGATTTTGATCCTTGGGCACCCGATTTGTAAACAATTGTATCACCATTTGAGACCTCAAGGGGACTGCTATATAAAATTAGATCTGATCCACCAAATTAATAAGAAATATACTCGCTTTATTTCATTCCTTGTTGTTTGGTATTGCTTCCATTTTTACTTGCATGCTTCCGTTTGATGCTCATAAGCGATAGGAGATAGATACACATATTTTTTATTTCCATAAGGTGCACCATTTTTCCCTAATTCAGTGGTGATCATGGTGGGACCCTTGTACGTTATGCTTTGGGTGAAGATTTAACTCTATTTTTGCCCTTTTTGTGTTGCAGGTGCTCCTCTCCCCACCCTGGAACAGTGACAGAACATATAATTGGCCCACCCTAGGACGATGGCACAACCGTCCAAACCTATTATGGTGGCAGGGATGCTAATAATCCCACCCTAGAGTGATTAGAAAATAGAGAATTATTTTCTCAAAAATCCAGAATTTGCGGGTCCCAAAACTGCTAAGGTGACTGCCTAAATCCTCTATTTTTCTGTTGCACTTTCAGAGACTGTTCAAATTGATTTTTCTTGCATAATTTGTTTTCCTAGAAAGGTTAAAAGTTATATTTACTTTTATCATAAAATAAAATAACAAAAAAGGTAAGAAAATTTGAAAGAGACTTGAAGTAGCGATGCATCTTTATGTCTTGATTGCTTGTGGCTTACCCAATGGGTAGGTTAGCATTTAAGGCTTGCATCTATGAGTGACATTTTTAGGTTCCTTTTATCCTAAATTTCTAAAATTAAAATGCACCTTTTGCATGCATTTAGTGAATTATCATAGAATGCTTCATTGTTTAATTTCTTTGGGCTTAAAAGGAACCACACCCACTTGCACGTATCACAATAACATTGGTAAGGTTGGATTTCATCACCTACCCCCAATTTAGACTGGTGATGTTGGATTTCACCTCCTTCCATCAGTTTTACCTCTAAACACCTTAGATAGAATAGGGCACTCTCTCAAGATGGAATAGGTGACTAATGTTCAAACTTCCTCCCACTATTGGAAACACTGTTTCAAAGTGGAAGAGCTAGCTGAACCCCCCATTGGGTTTTAAGCGGTGTACCCTAGACTCTTTTGAGAAATCATGTTTGGTATTAGTGTTCCTAGTCACCACTTTGGTTGAGTCCCTCATTCTAATTCTAAGAAATAACAAGAAAGCAAGAGCGACAACAAATCTAAACACACCAAACATCTTAGGGATTCACATCTAAAACTTAAAGGAGATAATCACATTGTTTGCTTGTGTGCTTATTTGACCATTTTATTATGTGTTCTTAAGATTTAAAATAGATAATCATATACATCCAATCCTTAAAAGAGATAATCATATTGTCTACTTGGGGTGTTTCCTTATTGTTTGGGTAGTCAACATAAGATCCTAGATCTGGGACCAAACCCTAACCCTAATTTTTCAAAAACTAGGGTTTCAAAAAAAAATGCTAGCCTCCATCTAAGCAAATACCTTAGCTCAAGCTCTTTGTCTAGCCTCTATTTGAGTGAACACCCTAGCTCGAGCTCTTTATCTATCCTTTGTTTGATAAAATTCCCTAGCTCGAGCTCTCTATCCAACCTCTTTCTGAGCGAACATCCTCGACCTCTTTGTCCAACAAGAAAAGTTAAATAAAATGTTCATTTCACTTTTACCATGGTCTTTATATATTTTTCTTCGTTGAGACCCTAAGAGGGCAGTTATAAAATTCCCTCTTAGGGTGACCCTAAGAGGACGGTTATCCTAAGAGGGTGGTTATAAACTACCCTCTTAGGATCCATTAGGGCGGTTTACTGCCATAAAAAAATTACCTTATTTTAGTCAAAGTTAAAACCCTTTTTTGGTGTAGTGATAATTTTAAGAGCCAATATAGTCCTCGATAGTTAAGATTTAAGGAAAGTGCATAGACATAATGGTCCAGTATTAAAAAACCTATCAAAATTTTCCAATCAAGTACTTCTCAATTATAGTTTTGTAAACGAGTTTTAAAACTTATGCAATATTAGTAGTTGACCAGGCCCATGGGGTTGAAGTCTAATTGGTGAGAATATTTGGATTAAATAGAGTACATCAAGGTTTACTTCTCTTGGGTGCTATGATGATATGATTTGTTGTAATATTACTATTTGGTTCATTGAAATATTACGATAATACTATGTGGTTCAATGAAATACTGCAACAACATAGTCATGATGTAATAAAGGTAAAATACATTTAAATCCTATATAACCAATTAAAAAAAAAAACATTAACAAAATGTAAAATGTAAGATTAATTTTATGTGGTGGTAAACCAATATAATATAAGATTAATTGATTTCACACCAGTGTGCTTATCCTCCCTTGTTCCATAAAAAAACTTTAAAGACAACTATGACAACTTACATTAACCAAGAACATATTAATCTATGTTCATGGTAAACTAATAATAAATTTTGGAGAATTCCAAAATAAAATCATAAAATATATTCATGCAAATATCCCTCAATAAAAATGATTGATATAATCTATCACAAATACAAAATGACTATTTTACTTCAAATAATTTCAGTACAACTTGGGTTCATTTATGGTGAATCACATCTGCAAACTTCTTATCAATTAGTCTACCCTGCAATTAAATAAGAAACATATATACACAAACAACTAAAATGGTCAATCAATTTCAAAAGTACAAGTTTCAATAACAAGTTATGTTCAAAGAAGCCTAACAATTGAAAAGGGAACCAAAATAACATCTTTAAAATACCCACAGAATAGTATAATTTGAAAATTAAAAATTATAACTAGAGCTTAGGCTTAACTCATAAAGAGGTAAACTCTTCACAAGTTGAAAAAAAGGACAAAGCCATAAAATATACATAAATATGTGGAAGGAATACCTTAAAAAAGAGGGCCCAATAAAGACCAAGGTTGGATACTTAAAGGTAGTTGTAGTGAGTTGCATTGAGAAAAATATTCTATTCAAAATTCACTAACAAAATCCATAAAATATTCTATAGAAAACCAAATGACTAAAGACAAGGCAATAGTTGGATGCACCAAGAAGAATATAAAAAGACTTTACAACCTTTAATAGCAAAAGAGAACAAAACATTAACATAAGGTATCTTTTTGGACAACAAATTTAATTGTCTAGATGATGAGACTACAAGAATCTAATTATATGCTAAATTATTTTCTTATGATACCATAAACTGGTTGGATATGGAAGTAACACTTTCATTGGTTGTGTTGAAGAGTCTATACTCCATATGATTTCTGTACTAGTTATCTAAAAGGTCTTTTCTACTATTGCTATTGAAGAATATGTTGGAGAGTCCAAATAAAGGCACAAATAAGAGGTGTTTAGAATATACCAACCTAATTTGTTTCAAAATAATTAAAACATAAAATATCTTCCATAATTTAGAAATACAGTATCACTTATAATATTGTAAGAGAAGCTTCATCTTGCTGGTCAATTTGGCTCATTAGCCATCTTTTATTTTGTCAATGGGACTGAGATCAATAATCTGGGAGCCAAGTTTCAAGCAATTGCTTTAGTGTTCATGTTACCTACAATGTTCATGGTATACCTTAGATTAAATCGACATGCATCTAATGAAAATGCACAAGCTATCCTAAGGTCCCTTTGAATGGAATGAACTAACTATTTTTCTCTTGATGTATACTATTTATCCACTATACTAAAAATAAATAAATAATAACCTAACATGCTTTGTGTTTGTGGCCTTTTCTTGTCCCTCTTTAACTGCACTCTACTGACCAAAAATTTTCAAAGAGGAAATACATACTTTATTAGATGGTTTATTCTAATTTCATTTTGTTTAGAATTAATTATTTTCTAAATAAACAGGGAAAATACAAAAAGTTTTTCAACATTAAAAAGGCATATCAGATCAGGGAAACCCTCACCGCATTGACAAAATGATTAAAATTGATAAAATAAAATATATCCTATAGACATATGAATGCTTTTATAAAAAATATTTAGTTTACCCTTTACCAAAAAAAATAAACAAAACATTGGATTAGTATCAACCAATCCACATGAAAATCCTAATTTATTCAGAAAATGGACTAATAATAACTTCAACCTCAATTTGAACCATTGATAAGAACCTTCATAAAAATCATAACAACAACATTAAAAGAACAAAATGCAAAAACATAGACAAAGAAGGAAATGACAAAAGTTATCCACCAAAATTAATGATGCTTATTCTTCATCGATGACATATAAAAAGCTTTCAAATTGGTTTCTTCTTCTTTATTTTATGAATTTTTTTTGAAATCTTCTTCCTTATTGTATGATTTTTTTTGAAATCTTGAATTTTTACCTTGAGTTTGCAAAAGGTGTAAGTACAAGTAGACAATTTCTCTCATAAGGTTCCTACTACTGACACTTAACAAGTTTTCAAAAACATCATACTCCATTTTTTGGTCATTTTTCCTTGTTTTTACAAGATTATCTTCTACTACAACTATCCTCATAAGTACTCCATTTTTTTATTTTACTTTAATACTTCTCCTTTTGAAAAATTCAAAGTACCAGTTTGGAATGAGGCCTAACCTGAGCTTCCCAAGCCATGCCTCAGAGCATTCTTCTTCCTTCTTTCAACCACATTTGCCCAAGAATCTATACCCCTAGAAAGGTCTACTTTGAATTCCCCTTGTATAAATTCAAAAGACCATGTCTTTTTTATAGAGCTTAAATTTTGCTTTAAATTTCCTTCATGATCATAAATTCTGTTATAAATATACATTTTTTATACAAACCTTATCAAATCAAGAGGTCAACTATGTACGATGTTCCAAATTTCCTATGATAAATATTCAATGGAAAAATAAATGGGTGAAAAAAAACATGAATAAGCCAGTGAATTTCTATAATGTAGCTATTTAGGTTGTCCATCATATGATAAGCTACCTCTTTAAGTAGCAATTTATTTGGTACACACTTGGGTAACAAATGGGGCTTCTCTTTGAAGCGTGAAAGTCTAATGTATTTATGATGGTATTGAATAAATAATCTAGAATATGGTTGTAAAGTCTTCTTGGCTTCCTCGGTGTAGTAGGGGTAAGAAGAATTATTTAATAAAGAATAAATACAAGGAAAAAAATAGAGTGAATATAATAGAAAATTTTCTCCTTCATGTTTTCCTTCCAAAGATTTATAAAAAAAATATATGTATAGGTGGCCTCTATAGAAAGTTAATAAAGAAAACTTCTCTAATCGTGAGTTGTGATATTGCACATAGGATATCTATAAAAAAGGTAGTCATATGGAACCTAGGCATCTCTAGGGCTCTATTATTTCTGATTTTTTAATATTCCTAAATAATTTATCTAAAAGGAAATAATATCATTCAAATTTAACTCCTTCAAGGATAATAAAATTAATACTGGCACATACGTTACAAAAAAATGGGATGTATTTGGCTTACAAATAAGCCTCTAGAGTTGGGCCATAGCATATCTTACTTTGAGCCTAAAATTCTAAATGACATCCAAGAAGTCCTTTACATCATCACTCGTATGTCATTACTATCATTTAAAATTGACATGTTGATGGTAGTCTTGCTCCTTCTCAATTTAGAGAATGTGAATGTAGCAAATGAAAGTACTCATAGTACACGACACTGAGCACTTAGTGAATTCAAAAAAAGACTTCAAGAAAATATGTAAATCCTTTAGGATATGCTAATTAAATGCATAGTTATGTCAACATGAAAATGCATAGTTCAAAGTAATTTTAATTAATTAAATGATGAGTTAATTGGGTTAAGAAATCATGCATAATATTTGCAAAAAATGTTGTTAACATATGGCCATTAAATGTAAAGAAGAGCAATTATGGTGGATAAATGACACATCATTATAGTATCTTA
Organism: Wollemia nobilis; assembly: GCA_028583015.1. NCBI lineage: Eukaryota > Viridiplantae > Streptophyta > Pinopsida > Araucariales > Araucariaceae > Wollemia > Wollemia nobilis. The sequence goes on from JAQPPZ010003102.1 coordinate 111,620, forward strand.
ATGGACAGTTTAAATTTATCACAACTTCTTATGCATTTATGCGATAAGGGCAAGGATTAAATAAATGTCTAGTCAATTGAAAGTTTTAATTCATTTTGTCTCCACATGAGAGGAAGAAAAAGAAATTAAGATAACCTTTTTGGGTACCATAAGAGCACAAGATAGATGACTCAAGGCTTAATACGGGCATGCAGGGCAATTCTTAACTTTTTTGCCTTCGTGCATACAAACCTTGTCCTTTGTAAAATTCTAAAATGACCTCAGGTCTTATTGAAACATAAAAAAATCATGAAATAATGTACAATAAAAAATAAATGATAAAGTGGAACCCATTATAAAAATATTTCATAATGGATTTAGTATGGTAACAAAGTGTCAATCAATTTCCACGTTGTGTACTATTGTTGGGAATAGTTGCAATAATGCATCCTCATCTCCATTTTCCACCTATATCATTTGACACATACCATTGTGACATTTCGGACCCTCCCTCCTATACCTTGTGAACTTTAGGCATGCCTAATTGCCACAATTGTTGTTTCCATGTTTACCTTTGGTGTTGGTTATTTTTAATTTCTTCTCTGCTCAATGAACCTTCTATTGATGACTGGTCTTCCTCAAACTATTCTAGCCACTCATATGTGCTTATGCTCCATGATCTCATTTGCAAATACATGAGTGTTGAATCTAGTATTTTGAGCATACTCTCCCATGATTGTCTTTGTGCTTGACTCTCATCCTCTACATATCTAGGTACTTTACCCCATCCTTGTGTTGGAATTACTAATTACTCTACCTCATCCTACACATGCTCCATGTTATCACTTTTTCAAAACTTGTGTGAATATTCTTGTTGGCTTGATCCTTGTTTGCACAATGCATCTCCACTTGTGGATTGTCCTCCATAATTAGAAATAATCTTCACCACCTTTCCACTTGTTCTTAATTTGAACTACCCTCCTATCAAGGGTTCCATACACATTCCACTTACGATGCACATATCTCCTCACCAACAAGTTCCATTATCACTCTAGAAGTTTGTGCATAACCAACTTTAACTTCATGCAATTCCTTGATCTTGTGTAACTCGTCATTGTGTGATCCTCCACCATCGTCACTCAATTATTTACCATCATGCAACTCACCATTGTTGATATGAAACTCTATTACCGATATGCATCTCATCATCATCATTATGCAACTTCTCTGTGGGGATCCTATACATTTTTCTAGAAAATGGGAGTTACTTGCAATCTGGCAACTTCCTCATACCTAAAATTCAACTAACTACCTTGAAATAATTATATGACATCTTGAATTACATGTCCAATCAATTACCTAAAATTACACATAGATTCTAATTACTCATATACACATTTTGTCAAACACTTTACATACAAACTACAAAAAGACTCAAAAGTTACAAAACTATATATACAATCAAAACCTTATTTGTATACTTTACTCTATATGCACTCCATTGGGCATGAGGTGGCACCATATTAGAACTAGCTCTTACACATTATCCATCAATCTTAGAGAGGATTCGAGTATGGAAATTGATGAATAACATGGCAAAAAAGGGTTAAAGTTGTCTATGTGGCACATCACAAAAAGAAAAATTTAGGTGTTACTCCTTTCATGAAATCCCCTACTTTTAATACATAGGCGTGGTAAGACAATAGCATATCTAACAATAGAATAACCTTGACAAGAGACTAAAAAATATCATTACAATGTTATGAGCAAAATCAAATGGTTGTTGCTCTTGAACAAGTAGAAGAGAAATATGGTGCTCTAATAAGAAAGACAAAGATGACTGAAAGACCAAATATTCTCCTTATGTGTAGACTATGGATTTACTAGTACTAATAAATCTAGATATGTTTGGAGGTATGGGGAATGCACATATAGCTAGGTTTTCAACCAATTAAAATATTTTATGAGAAGCACACACAATGACTTATTGACGATAATTCATGTTGAGTGATGACTATAGGATACATGATTGACAAGTAACATCATTAAGTGGTGATAACATGACATCAAAAAATTTCATTTAAAGAGTTTTAATGGAATTTGTGCATGGGAGATACAAACCTCATATCCTTTTGCAAGGATAAGAATTACCACTCGATACACCAATGTTGTATTAACATCCATCAATAATTTATTTGGTAGATGCCTAAGAAAAAGAGTATCTATAGTGCATAGGTGTGCCATTTAGATCAACTTGAGTTGTTTTTCTAACAACTCAACTATATCACACACCTTATTTAATGGTTTAAAACTAATATTCCATTAGCATGTGATATTTACAAATAGTTTTGAGGACTGTTCCACTTTGAGAGATTGAGAGCTTAGCATCTTGAAGAGGGGTTGAAACTCTTGCAAGGAAGAGTTAAAGGATTTGAGGTGAGTAGGGATACAATATATCCATAGCCTTCATAAAGAGTAGTTTATGGATAAGAATCAACATATTGCATCTCTTGAGTGTCGATCACAAGAGGATCAATGTATTTCTTATGTTTAATCTCAACTAATTTTGGCAAGGAAAAAATTGAATTTCAAGTATTAGAAAATGGTGACACTTCATTGAGACTTGGATAGATTACATAGATAATAATTTAAGCATGCTAATAATGGTAGTAAGATGCAATGTAAGTACAAGATGCTAAGATATTCAACATTTCCAAGCCACATTATCCAACTATTTTGCAAAGGGATATCAACTCTTGATTTTTGAATTCCCCACCCATAGGTGCCAATGAAGGTCAATGGTGATGCCAACTAGTTTGTAGGGGGAGGGAAAATGTAGGCAACAAAACTAATATGACATCAAATCAAGTGTCATCGTAGTAGTGAGTTGTCATGTACATGGTTCTACTTCTAAGCATTTCAACACATATATGAGTTTGTCATGTGTCATAGGTTGTCACATGTATATTTGCAACACTTGGGTGATTATAATAATGTGAGTATCTGATAGTTGGTGTTTGAGTGGTTGCAAATTGTTCCCTTGATGACCCCTTTATATATATTCACCCCTTCATAGTCTCAAGAGAGGAGAAGCATGAGTATATTGTGTGTGATAATGCTATTTTCATGTTCTTACTTGTTTGAAGCATTGTATGATTGTTGTTGTGCATGTACAAGAATGGGTTATCAAATGTATTACAATCATATAATCCATAAATATGTTGTGAAAACCTTTGAGTTACCATTTATTTCTATTATATATTATGTGTATCTTATCCCTGCATATAATGGATTACAAATTTGCTATCCCATAGTCTCTTTTAGGGTATATTTGCACCAATCAAGGAAATAGCTAGTATAGTTAAAATGAAACTAATGCATCATAGACAACTTTAACCCTTTTTTGCCATGTGTTTAATTAATTTCTATAGTTCAATCCTCCCTAATATTGATGGATGATGTGTAAGAGTTGGTTATAATGTGGTGCCACATCATGCCTAATAGAGTGTTTACGAAGTCAAGTACACAAAAAAGATGTTGATTGTATATATAGTTTTGTAACTTTGAGTAATTTTATAGTTTATATGCAAAGTGTTTGACAAAATGTGTATATGTGTAACTAGGATGTACATGTAATTCAATGTTAGGTAATTGATTGTACATGCAATTCAAGATGTCATGTAATTGTTTCAAGGTAGTTAGTTGAAGGTTAGGTATGAGGAAGTTATGAGATTTCAACTACCTCCTCTTTTATAGGAAAATATATAGAAGGACCCCCATAGAGGAGTTGCATGATGATATTTATGAGATGCATGTTAGTAGCAGAGTTGCATGTAAATGGTGGTGAGTTGCATGATGGAAAAAATGAGTGACAATTTTGGAGGATCACACAATGACAAATTACACAATATTGAGGAATTACATGAAGGTAAAGTTTGTAATGCACAAACTGCTAGAGTGCTAATGGAACTTGTTGGTGAAGAGATATTCACACAGTAAGTGGAATATGTGTGGATCCCTCAAGAGGAGGGTAGTTGAAATGAAGAACAAGTGGAAAGGTGGTGAACATTATTTGTAATGATGGAGAAAAATGCACAAGTGGAGGCACAATGTGGTTGGGCCAATAAGTGTTAGACTTACAATGGCACTGAGAGGGTGGGGGTGAATCAGTGTAGCTATTTAAAATCTGATCTCGTAACTCTTAAATCTGAAATAATGAGAACTTAAAACAGATAAAGCAAATATAACAAGAGAGCTAACCACAACACAAGATTTACCGAGGTTCACCAGTTTTGGCTACTCCTCAAAAATAGACTGCTTGGACTCCCATCCAAATCTAGCCTTTGCAAAGCACCAACTTTACAATCAATTTACCTAGCACCCACTGGAAGGAGCACCAACCCCTAATTTATCTGCACCCACAGAAAGGAGCACCAACCCCTGATTTATCTGCACCCACAGAAAGGAGCACCAACCCCTGATTCCAAGCACCAACTCAGAATTCTATTTTGAATATTTTTGACATAAAAATGCCTTCACTTTTACAAGACCCTCACTGGTCTATTGCTCATCCAATCTCTGTTTCAATTCATGAAACACACCCAATCCAACGGTTCTGCTTACCGCACTCTTCCAGCCCTGTCTCATGGCTCACTCTTACGACTTTCTTACGGCTCACTCAACTGCACTCTCTCTGCCCTTTTTCGTAGCACTTCTCCTCTATACGGTGGCACTTTTCTCACTATGAGCAGCAACATTATTCTTCACGTAGACCTCCTTTTATTAACAATCCTCTAGTTTCTATTCGCATTTCCATATTTACGCATGCAACCTATTAACTAATATCGTTTCTTAAATATTATCTCTTGCGCCACTTGTCAATTGTAACGCTTCACCTCTTTATGTAACTCCTTTTGTCGTATATATGGGTAGTGCTTTTCGTTAAACACGTTACATGCAATCATATAACTCTTCTATGACTCGTATTTTTAGGCATGCATGCATTTTATGATTCTAATAATGCGACTGTTCGATTTCTCCTTCTATGACTGTTATTAAAAAGCTGCATGATTTCTATCTGTAAATCCACCTGTAACTATCGCATTTACTCCAGTTAACTCTTCTTAAATTGGCTGCATGCTTTTCCTCTACAACTACCCCTTTAACTATCGTTCTGTTCTAGTTAACTATCTGTTAATGTGCTATTGCGACCTGTCGCAAAATCGTGACACTTCTATCTCTTTCTGCCCTTCTCGCCTTTTACCCGTGAAAATATAGCATGTCGCAAAATCATGACATTCTTGGCCTCCTTGTTCACCTCTTGTCTTGCCACCACGAAAACCAGACATGTCGCAAAATCGTGACACTATTCGCTTCCATACACTCTACTTGGCTTGCTCTAGTGAAAACTAGACATGTCACGAAATCGTGACACTTTTGCCTTCTCGCTACTCTTCTTGGCTTGCACTAGCAAAAACTAGACATGTCACGAAATCGTGACATCTTTTGCTTCCATACACTCCTCTCTGCTTGCACTAGCAAAAACCTAACATGTCACGAAATCATGACATCTTTCACTTCCTTGCACTCTTTTCTGCCTGCACTAGCAAAACACGACATGTCATGAAATCGTGACATCTTTCGCTTCCATACATTCCTCTTGGCTTCATCCAGTGAAAATGGAACATGTCATGAAATCGTGACATCTTTCTCTTTCGTACACTTTTCTTCGCAAGCCCCAGCGAAAACCTGACATGTCGCGAAATCATGACACTTTTGCTACCTTGTGCCTTATTCTGCCTTTTGCCCGTGAAAATGGAACATGTCATGAAATCATGACACTTTCTCTGCCTTGTGCCTTTTCTCTTGACGGAACATGTCATGAAATCGTGACACTTTCTCATCCTTGAGCCTTCTCTTCGAACCCTGTCATGAAATCGTGACACTTTCTCTCCTTAGCGCTTTCTCTTGAACCTGTCGTGAAATCGTGACACTTTTTCTCCTTACAACTCTTCCTACAAATTTTCGCAAAATCATGACACTTTCCTTTGCAAGCTTCTTCTCCTCGAACATGTCATGAAATCGTGACAGTTTTCTTTGCAAGCACTTCTTCTCCAAACATGTCACGAAATCGTGACAATTTTCTTTTCTTTCTTCTCGAACATGTCACGAAATCGTGACAGTTTCTTATTGCACTCTTCTCAACATGTCATGAAATCGTGACAATTTTTCTCACTCCTCTTTCTCTCGCTTACAACATGTCACGAAATCATGACAATTTTGCTTGCGCCTTCTCTCTCCTTGGCCATGTCACGAAATCATGACAATTTTGCTTGCACCTTCTCTCTCCTCGTCCATGTCACAAAATCATGACAATTTTGCTTGCACTTTCTCTCTCCTTCATTATGTCGTGAAATCACGATAGTTTTGCTTGCATTTTCTCTCTCCTCCATTATGTCACGAAATCACGATAGTTTGGCCTGCATTTTATCTCTCCTCCATTATGTCATGAAATCATGACAATTTTTCTTGCACCTTCTCTCTCCTCATCCATGTCGCGAAATCATGACAGAAAACATGTCGCGATATCGCGACAGTTTTCCTTGTCTTTTTCTTTGATTTTGTGAATCTGGGCCACTTCTGTCTTCTTAGAAATTCACTGTACATGTTCTGACTGATCTCTGAACTCCTGTCCATTGCATCAACTGCATCAACTGATCTCTCTGTTTGTGTTGACAACAATGACAATACTTTGGTTGCACCTTGCTCATCAATCTCCCCCTTTGGAATTGTTGGCAACACATGTAATTGTCTACAATTACCTGTAATTCTTCTCCCCCTTTGACAATAATACCAAAGGGCGGCTGCAAAACTCCCCCTGAGTCCATGCACAACATTCTCAGGCAAAAATTATTATAGTTAGCAGAAATCATAAACATGAGCAATAAGGTAAACAAATGCATAAATGCTCCCCCTGAGAATTTGATCCCGATGGCTAGTCAAATCTTAGTCTATTCTTGGGAATATGTGACCACTTCATTTCACACTGTCTTCTGAGCCTCAACCCTCTGTACTCTATCATAGGCTCACTAAGAACCTATTTAACAAGCTCACATAGAACTTGTCCAAAGTAGCTCACAAGTCCTCACTAGAACCTGTCAAAATCAGCTCACAAGTTCATCAAGAAAAACTTGCTTAGCATGAACCCACAAAGAGAATTGTTAGAGACCCAATGTGATTCATCAACCTCATAGAAGCATAAAGAGAATTGTTAGAGACTCAATATGTTCTATACTTAACTCCCAATCTCAATCTCAATCTCAATCTCAACCATTTAGGGCTTTAACAACAATGCTTATAGACAAGGTTTAATCAACATCATTCAACTCAAGATTAACCTTGAAGCATTCAACCAATCACTACATGAAAAGGAAACTAGTAGACATCCTTTTCCTTCCAAAGGTATTTGAACAAATCAGCCACCAACATAAATCACCAATGCAAAGAATGACATGCTGAAATCAATCTCAATGGAGTAAGCCCAAATCATGTATCAAGTAAAGCATTAACTTGATCAAAACAACCTCTTATGAAAGCAACTCAACCAGTCATCACCCTTCATGACACTTCCACACACACACAACACTACCTCAAACCACTGCATAAACTGAAAAACACACTTTAACAACTATATGACAGTTTCCCGACTGCCTGCCATTCATCCTCAGATAACCAATCAAATACATAGGAGTATTAAAATAAAACTTTAATATTACTCCCCCTGAGGATGTGCCACCTGGAGTGGCTTAGTGCAATAGAGGAGTAATCTCCTTCTGTCCAAGGAGACACGATTTCCTCTCTTCTTTCTTTCTCTAGTTTTTCTTGAACTTAGGCTGAGGATTTTCACCTGCATCCACATTTTGAACCTCTTCGTGAACTTGAACATTTCTCTTGGGTGGTTGTCTCTTGTGCATTCTTGATGGATAATTATTTTCCTATCTGTGTTGCACTCTTTGTGTTTGATGGAATCTGTGGTCTTGTCTTAGATTAGTTGCAGAGGTGCTTGGACAAAACCTTGCTATGTGCCCATGACCATTACATTTAAAACATTGCACATGATGTTCACTCAGAAGAGTAGATGTATTTCTACCAGCATGACTCCTTGAATTATTATTCAAACCACAATAAATTGCCCGATGACCATAATGGCTGCATCTAAAACAATAGCCGTTAAAAGCATTATTATGAAAAGAGTGAGAGTGAGAGAACCTCTTTTGTTGTGGTTGCTTTGCTGTAGATTTCCTTTGAGATTTTCTTCCTTTTGAAGATTCAGCTTCAGGCTTTTCTTTCTTCTTTCCTTCATCAGTGAACTTCTTCTTCTCTGCATTTTTGGAAGATGATGGTTGTTCAACTTCATATCCAAGACCAAGCTTAGTTGTGGAGCTTCTTTGTTGCTTTATCATTTTATCTAGCAACTCTGTGCTCTTCTCATATTTGAGATTTACATTGGCCTCTACTAGTTGTTTCTTCAATGAAACAATCTCTTCTTCTTGTTGGCAACAAACAGTCTCTTTCTCATTGATTTGAGACCTGAGAATATCTTCAATCCTTTTGTACTGTTCTACTTGTAACTTTAGATCAACAATAACTTTGTTAGATTCTTCTTCACTTGTGTTGCATACATAATTCTCATCATCCAGGTGTGTCTTCAAGGCTTCTTCTGATTTCTTGGCCTTTTGAACCTGTAAGAAGAGATCTTCAATCTCATCCCCATATTCTTCCAATTTCTTGGACAGTCTTTTGTTCTTTTTCTTTTCTATCCTCAGTTCTTCAAGTGCAGCTATCAACTCACCTCTTAGATTTACTTTAGCCTCAGCCTCAAGGTTTTCATCACTTTCTTGTTCTTCTTCTGTATTTTCTTCTTCGAATGCCATGAACAGAGTTTCACCTGTTTCTTCTTCAGAATCCTCACCGGATCTGTCTTCAGAAGAGCTGACATTCTTGGATATGAAACTTTTCTTCTTGAAGTGGTTGTTTCTGAAATTCGTCTTTTTCTTCCAGTCACTTCTTTCTCGGTGTGATTCTTCATCACTTTCATTCTCCATATTTCGTGGACATTTAGCTGCAACATGCCCAATGCCTCCATAGCTGAAACATTTAAATGGTAGCTTTCCTCTGTATTTTCCTTGTCCCCTTTTTAGTTTTCGGACAAAGTTTGCTTCCATCTCATCTGATGTCTCTTCATCTTCGGATTCTTGTTTTGCTTTCGTATGTTTGTGGGCTTTAAACGCAGCTTCTCTGTCTATGGGATCAGACTTTCCTATTCTCATCTCATACGCAGTCAATGAACCATGCATCTCATCCATACTAAACGTATTTAGATCTTTGGCTTCTTCTATAGCTGATACTTTAGAATCAAATCTTTTGTGAAGAGTTCTTAGTACCTTTTTTACGATTGCAGAGTCTTCGATTTTCTCGTCGAGTCCTCTGATGGCATTAATGACTTCATTTACTCTCAACATATATGCCGCTATGTTCTCATCGTCATTCATCTTTAGCACTTCAAACTGAGTTCGATGAGTTTGCAACTTGGCCTCCTTGATCTTATCGTCTCCTTCATGAATGCTCTCCAATTTGTCCCATATTTCTTTTGCCGTTTTATAGCTCATGATCTTTACCAGTTCACTATTTGCTACACCGCACATGATGGCATTCTTTGCCTTTGAATCATTCTCAAACAATTTCTTACTAGCAGCATCGGTTGGAGGAGTGGTAGGTATTGTGTATCCACTTTCCACTGAGTCCCATATGTCGTATCCCAACGCACATAGATATGTCTGCATCCTAATTTTCTAGAATGCGTAGTTAGTCCCGTCAAACAATGGAGCTTTGTTTGATGAGAATCCTTCACCAACTGCCATTGTGACACTTCCTAGATCACCTTAGCCGATTGAGCTTGTTCAGGAACTTGGCTCTGATACCAATTGTTAGACTTACAATGGCACTGAGAGGGGGGGTGAATCAGTGTAGCTATTTAAACTTAAATCTGCAACTCTTAAATCTAAAATAATGAGAACTTAAAATAGATAAAGCAAATATAACAAGAGAGCTAACCACAACACAAGATTTACCGAGGTTCACCAGTTTTGGCTACTCCTCAAAAATAGACTGCTTGGACTCCCATCCAAATCCAGCCTTTGCAAAGCACCAACTTTACAATCAATTTACCAACACCCACTAGAAGGAGCACCAACCCCTAATTTATCTGCACCCACAGAAAGGAGCACCAACCCCTGATTTATCTGCACCAACAGAAAGGAGCACCAACCCCTAATTCCAAGCACCAACTCAAAATTCTATTTTTAATCTTTTTGACATAAAAATGCCTTCACTTTTACAAGACCCTCACTGGTCTATTGCTCATCCAATCTCTATTTCAATTCATGAAACACACCCACTCCAACGGTTCTGCTTACCGCACTTTTCCAGCCCTGTCTCACGGCTCACTCTTACGACTTTCTTACGGCTCACTCAGCTGCACTCTCTCTGCCCTTTTTCGTAGCACTTCTCCTCTATACGATGGCACTTTTCTCATTATGAGCAGCAACCTTATTCTTTACGTAGACCTCCTTTTATAACATATTAGTCTCTATTTTTTCAAGCATAATTACGCATGCAACCCATAACTACTTCTTAATAATATCTCTTGCCACTTGTCAATTGTAACGCTTAACTAATTGCTTTTTCTTTTCTATAACTCCTTTCGTATATATAGAGTGTGCATTTTGTTAAACACGTTGCATGCAAAAATACTTCTCTCTTCCATGACTATTCGTATTCTTTTCTATGCATGCATGCATTTTACGATTCTATTTATGCGACTGTTCGATTTCTCCTTCTACGACTGTTATTAAAAAGTTGCATGATTTCTATCTGTAAATCCACCTATAACTGTCACATTTACTCTAGTTAACTCTTCTTATTTCGGTTGCATGCTTTTCCTCTACAACTGCCCCTTTAACTATTGTTCTGTTCCAGTTAACTGTCTGTTAACGTGTTGTTGCGACCTATCACGAAATCGTGACACTTTTGTCTCTTTCTACCCTTCTCGCCTTTTACCCATGAAAATACAACATGTCACGAAATCGTGACATTCTTGGCTTCCTCGTTCACCTCTTGTCTTGTCGCATCGAAAACCAGACATGTCACGAAATCGTGACACTATTCGCTTTCGTACACTCTACTTGGCTTGCTCTAGTGAAAACCAGACATGTCACGAAATCGTGACACTTTTGCCTTCTCGCTACTCTTCTTGGCTTGCACTAGTGAAAACGGAACATGTCACGAAATCGTGACATCTTTCACTTTCGTACACTCCTCTCTGCTTGCACTAGCGAAAACCTGACATGTCACGAAATCGTGACATCTTTCTCTTCCTTGCACTCTGTTCTACATGCACTAGTGAAAACCTGACATGTCATGAAATCATGACATCTTTCGCTTTCGTACATTCCTCTTGGCTTCATCCAGCAAAAACGGAACATGTCACGAAATCGTGACATCTTTCTCTTCTGTACACTCTTCTCCGCAAGCCCCAGCGAAAACCTAACATGTCACGAAATCGTGACACTTTCATTGCCTTGTGCCTTTTCTGTCTTTGGCCCATGAAAACGGAACATGTCGCAAATCGTGACACTTTCGCTTCCTTGTGCCTTTTCTATCTTTGGCGAACATGTCACGAAATCGTGACACTTTCTCTCCTTGGCACTTCTCTTCGACCCTGTCACGAAATCGTGACACTTTCTCTCCTTAGCGCTTTCTCTTCGAACCTGTCGTGAAATCGTGACACTTTTTCTCCTTAGCAGCTCTTCTTGCAAATTGTCGCGAAATCGTGACACTTTCCTTTGCAAGCTTCTTCTCCCCGAACATGTCGCAAAATCGTGACAGTTTTCTTTGCCAGCGCCTTCTTCTCCAAACATGTCGTGAAATCATGATAGTTTCTTTTCTTTCTTCTTAACATGTCGCGAAATCGTGACAGTTTCTTTTCTAGCTTCTCAACATGTCACGAAATCGTGACATCTTTTTCTCTCTCCTCTTTCTCTTCCCCGAACATGTCACGAAATCGTGACAATTTTGCCTGCATTTTCTCTCTCCTTCGACATGTCATGAAATCACGACAATTTTGCTTGCATTTTCTCTCTCCTCTGCTATGTCACGAAATCGTGACAATTTTGCTTACATTTTCTCTCTCCTCCATCATGTCGCGAAATCATGACAATTTTGCTTGCATTTTCTCTCTCCTTCGTTATGTCGTGAAATCATGATAGTTTGGCCTGCATTTTATCTCTCCTCCATTATGTCATGAAATTTTTCTTGCGCCTTCTCTCTCCTCGGCCATGTCGTGAAATCGCGACAGAAAACATGTCGCGATATCGCGACAGTTTTCTTACTTGTCTTTTTCTTTGATTTTTTGAATCTGGGCCACTTTTGTCTTCTTAGAAATTTACTGTACATGTTCTGACTGACCTCTGAACTCCTGTCCATTGCATCAACTGCATCAACTGATCTATCTGTTTGTGTTGACAACAATGACAATACTTTTGCTACACCTTGCTAAACAATAAGAACATTGACACAATTTTTGAAAGAATTGATAATATGGAGCATGTGCAGGATGAGGTAGAGCAATTTCTAATTCCAACATAATGATGGGGTGAAATGCCTAGAGGTGTAGAGAATGAGAGTCAAGAATAAAGGAAACCATGGGAGAGTATGCTTGAAATACCAAAGTCAACACTCATGTCTTTGTGAAGGATATCATAGATCATAAGCACATCTTAGTGGCTACCAATAGTTTGAGAAATACCAATCATCAATAGAAGGTTCGTTGAGTAGAGAAGAAACTAACAAACAACCAGCCCCAAAGGTAAACATGGCAGTAAAACTTGTGGTAAGTAGAAGCACCCAATATTTGCAAGAGATAGGAGGGAGGATCCCAAATCCCAAATTGGTATGTGTGAAATGATATGGATGGTGACTGGAATAATTAATGAGGATGCACTATTGTAACTGTTCCCAAAAATAGTGCACAATGTGGCAATTGATTGACACTTTGTTGCTATACTAAATTCATTATGAAATATTTTTATAATGGGCTCCACATTGTCATTTGTTTTTTTATTATACACTGTTTTATAATTTTTTTTTATGTTTCAATAAAACCCAAGGTCATTTTAGAATTTTACAAAGGACTAGGTTTGTATGCACAGAGGCAAAAAATGTTAAGAATTTTTCCGTATGTCTATCTTAAGCCTTGATTCATTTGTCCTATGCTCTTACGAAACACAAAAATTTTATCTTAATTTCTTCATCTTCCTCTCATGTGGAGACAAAATGAATTAAAACTTCTAAGTGACTAGACACGTATTTAATCCTCGCTACCTCATAAATGCATAGGAAGTTGTGATAAATTTAAACTATCCATTAAGACACTATAATGATGCATCATTTATCTACCATAATTTCACTTAGTAAATGCTTCAATTTACATATAATGGCCACATCATAAGATTTTGTGCGGAGATTATGAATGATTTCTTAACTTGATTAACTCACCTTTTAATTAATTAATTACTTCAAACTATGCATTTTCAAGTTGACATGACCATGCATTTAATTAGCATACCCTAAAGGATTTATATGTTTGCTTGATGTCTTTTTTTGAATTCACCGAGTGTTCAAGTTCTCATCTGGTGTCTTGTGCTCTGAATACTTTCATTTGTTGCATTCACATTCTCTAAAATGGGAAGGAGCAAGACTACCATCAACATGCCAATTATCAATGATAGTAATGATAGAGTGGTGATGATTTAAAGGACTTCTCAGATATTTACCAAAAATACATGAATTTTATCTAAAGTAGGAACAAGTATATGAATGGCTTAAAGTACCTAAAAGCTATGGAGAATATCATAGAGTCAAGACTTTTGAATATTGGTACTACTAGAAAAATGTGCACATGTGGTGTAGTAAATATTCCATAGAGTGGACTTAAAGAGAAATAAGGATTTGAATAACAAGTTGGTTGCATGTTTTGATAGTGAAGCATTATGCACCATTTACATACCCTCCTAAAAACTCTATCATCTATGAAAACCATTACTAGTCCTTTGCTAAGAAATATAAGAGCATTGGTGAAATTCTAAAGGGTAGGAGATTGAATGAGAATAAATCTCCTCACCTAAAAAATAAAAGGTATATCATTTAGAATTTTAGACTCAAAGTAAGAGATTCTATAGCCCAACTCTATAGGCTTATGGGTAATCCAGACACATCCCATTTTTTATCCATTATGTACCAGTAGTAATTTTTTTATCCCTGAAAGAGTTAAATTTGATTGAGCTTATTTCCTTTTAGATAATTTATTTAGGAAGATTAAAAGATTCAAAAATACTAGAGCCCTAGAGAGGCCTAGGTTCCATATGTATTTTTTATAGATATCCTGTATGCAGTCTTACCACTCAAGATTAGAAAGTTTGCTTTCATAACTTTCTAGAGAAGCCACATGTACATATTTGTTTTTAGAAATCTTTGGAAGGAAAACATGAAGGTGAAAATTTTCTATTATATTCACTCTATTTTTTTTCCTTGTATTTGTTCTTTATTAAACAATTCTTCTTACCCCTACTACACTAAGGAAGCCATGAAGACTTTACAACCATATACTGCCTTATCTATTCAAGCCCGTCATAAATACATTAGACTCTTAGGCTTCAAAGAGAAGCCCCATTTGTTATCCATGTGTGTACAAAATAAATTGCTACTCAAAGAGGTAGCTTATCATATTATGAGCAACCTCAATGGCTAGATTAAAGAATTTCACTAGCTCATCCATGCGTTTTTCACCCATTCCCTTTTCCATTAGAGATTTTACCATAAGGAATTAGGGGCATTGTACATAGTTGGACTCATGATTTGAAAAGGTTTAGTTAAAAAATGTATATATATAATATTTTATGATCATGAGGGAAATTTAAAGTAGAATTTTAGGTCTATCCAAAATACCTGGTCTTTTGAATGTACACAAGGGGAGTTTGAAGTAGACCTTTCCAGGAACACAAATTCTTGGGCAGTGATATTGAAAGAAGAAAGAAGGATGCTTCAAGGCACGACTTGGAAAGATCAGGTTAGACCCCACTCCAAATTGGTTCTTCAACTCCATTCAAAAGGATAAGTATTAAAGTAAAATAAAAAATTTGAAGTTCTTGTGAGGATAATTGTAGTACTTACTCCTGTACAAACAAGGAAAAAGGACCTAAAAATGGAGTATGATGCTTTTGAAAATTTGTTTAAGTGTCAATAGTAGGAACCTTATGAGATATTTTGAATACTTGGTTTATTCATCAAATATAAAAATACTTTATGATCCACGTAGAAAGAAAAAGCATTGGTGAGTAGATAGTGTTTGAACTTCTATAACACATATACCATTCCCAAAGCTTCTTTCTCCATAGTGTTGTAATTTTTATCTACTCTAGACAATAACTGATTGGAAAAATAAATGGGTTGATCTAGTCTGAATTGTCCATCCTAGGCCAAACCATATTTAATTGCAAAATTCTATGTGCCAACATAGACATGAAGCTCCTTATCCCAATCTAGAAATACCAAAATGGGTGCGCAAACCAATTTTTCCAACAACTCCTCGAAGGCATTTTAATGCTCCTCAGTCCATTTAAAAGGAACATTCTTGCATGTTAACACATCAAATGGATGAGACTCTTGGACAAAGTTTTTGATGAACCTCTTATAGTACCCGAAATGTTCTAAAAAGACTTCAAAAAATCTCCTTGTATGGCTCCTCCATACTTATCACAATGTGAATCTTGTCAATATTGATCTTCAAACCTTTCATACACATCACGTGCCCCAAGAACTTTTTGTATGGTACCTACAACTTACACTTCTTAGTATTTAATGACAGTCGAGCATTTATGCACAATTTCATGTATTCTTCAAGAGCCTTCAAATGCTTGTCCTTCCTTTAATACAATGAGCAATCATCCTAGAAGACTTCAAATTTACTGATGGATTTTTGTTAAAAAATATACAAAATTATTCTTTGAAACATGGTTGGAATATTGCATAAATCGAATAGCATTTGATTATATGCTTAAATGTCATTCTCTACCATAAAATTTATCTTTAATTTGTCTTCCTCAGCTAGTTGTAGCTGAAAAATCCATACAAAATGAATAGATTTAATGTTTGGACACTTCCTCCAAAATTGAATTTGTGAATGAGATAGGAAATGGACCCTTTATTGTCACAATACTTAGACTTGTAAAGCCTATGCAAATGTATATTTGATTTGTTTCCTTCAAGGTAATTATAATTTGTGAGACCCACTCACTCACCATAACCTTGAAGATTATTCCCACATCTAACATCTATATTTTTGCACTCACTAGGGCTGCATACTCTATATTCATCCTATACAACCTTCTTTGAAACAAGAACACACAAAACCCAAAAAACAAAAATCTGAATTCGAGCACAAAGACTCCAAAAAAACCATAAAAACCCAACCCAAAAAAAATCTGTGTATGTGCGACATGGAAATATAAAGGTTGTTTTAAGGGTTTAATGGCTACCATCCCACTTATCCTTGAAAGGAAGGATGGAAAGTGCAAAATACCAACCACCAAGCCAAAAGGATCAGAGGAGTTGAAGCAATACCACTTAACCAAAAAAAAAATAAAAAAAAAAAAAAAAAAAAAGAAAAAAAAAAAAAAAAAAAAATTATGAATACAATGGAGAAACCTTGCTTAAATAGGCAAGTACCAGATCACGCACATAGTCGTAGAATAAATAAAGAGATAATGATCAATATCCACTGTACATACAGGGAGGTATGATATGATCCATGGAGAAAATATCTTAACCCTCCAAATATAATCAATGAGTGCAACTCCCTAGGAATGCCAAATATCCCCATAATATCTAAATAAGATAAAACCAAATATCCACACATAAAATGGATGGGGAAAAATAAACTAAACTAATATAAAAATAAAGCACCTTGGTGAGCATGAGTTAGAGTCTAAAAACCTACTCTAATAGTCCCTACAATGGATTATCTTCTCTTCATATCCTTTGTTAAGGTTCACCTAAACCATCCTTGGTACTTCATATATTATGGTATTAGGCTCGCTTGTTGCTTTTGCCATGTCAAGTGGGTGTGTTGGCTTCTCATCAATTACAACACATCACCAATAGTATATTCTATAAAAAAAGGGAATACCCACTTCTTATTTTTCTCTTTTTATGCAGAATTGTCATCTTTGTTAATTTTACCAACTTCATATACACTATTTCTATGTCCATCATGGTCCTCTTCCTTCTTTACCTGAATGCATAGGCAATTTGGTAAAAAAAATTCATAGTCCTCCATCTACCAATAGATAAGTCCACTATCTGAATGTGCTTCATCTTCCATGTGTAAGCAAAAAAATTGATAGGTCTGCATAATTAGAAAATGAGTTTTGTCAATGTGTTATTTTATAGTTCCTACATAAAATATTTGATAAAATATGCATAAAATAATTAATAATATTATAAATTCATAATGTAATGTTTCATATAATAATGTTTAATGTTAATTTATGTATGAACAAGTCATAAAGTGACTCATGAAATGAAATGAAAATGTAAGTCAAATGTAATTTAGAAAAATGATGGGTTGTCCAGTAGTTGGAGGGTGCAACTAGTTTTTAGTTGTATAAATAAGACCCTTCCCTCATTCCTTCATATAAATAAGGACTGAAGTGTATGTCTAGTCAGTGTTTGGTGTGGTTGTGGTTGGAATGGAAGGAGAGACTAACCAGGAACATTGGGTACAATGTATGTAAAATGGATGTTGTACATATTTTATCATACAAGCTATTGTTAATACAAGATTTGATCATATTCATTTATCATTTACTATTTTTATTGTATTTTTTATATATGTATTTTCATTGCTAATTGCTACAAAAGGTAGATCTATAGGTTTATTAAGTGGAAATGAAATTGTTTTTAAGTCTGTTAAATTTTATTTCTACATTCTGGCACCATTACCTATATGAAATTGGAAATTTTATTTCTACATTCTAGAATCATTGCCTGTATAAAATTGGAAATTTTATTCTACATTCTAGCATCATTGTCTCTATGAAAATGGTTCAATCTTAGTGATATGGAGTTACAATGATAAAATTACATGTGTAGGTGTTAGTAGTATAGAAAAGGATAGGTTGTCCTATTCGCAAACTGAGTCAGCTAAAGTAGATTATCATGTAAATGAATTACAAACTTGTTTATTTATGTTGATGAAGGATTGTACAATAGGACACGTACAACAAGTTTGCAAGAGGAAGAAACATATGGGAGATTACAATATAAATCACTTGTAGGAGATGTTGTACAAGGTGGTGGTGTATATGACACATCACCATATAGATGGAAGAGTGTGTACAATAGACATAATATAAATAATGATACACATTGACATAAAAGCCAAAGGTGCACACTAGAAGGCTTTTGAGGAGTTGAAGGTAAATTTGCTTTGTATACCCATTCTAGTGTTTCAAGACTGGGAGAAGAAATTTCATGTCCATGTGGATGCATCCAATTTTACAATTGGATGTAAACTTGTGAAAGGATACTACGGGCTCAATCAACCTATATACTTTTCAAGTCATTTATTTTATAGAGCAGATAAGACTTAGAGTATGATGGAGCAAGAAGCACTAGGGATAGTAATGAGGTGTAGAATTTCAACCATTATTTTCTCATAAACCCTTTTGCTTTCTATGTTGATCATTAGGCATTATTGTACCTAATCAACAAGTCAAACATTCATAGACGAGATAAAAAGTAGCTCATTATGTCAAAAAGAGTTCATGTTTCAAGTGGTAGTCATACCAAGGAAGAAAAACTTGATAGAAAATCAACTATTAAGGATTTGCTAAGGAGAACTTGCCAGGGAGGAGAATCAGATGAATTGTTTGATGCTCATTTATTTTCAATCAATACTCTCATCATGGTACAAGTACATGAGATAATACTTGTTGATTGGAGAGTTGTCAAAGGTGTTGAGGGTAGCAAAAAGAACAAGATAAACATTAATTCAACATCATTCTAATTCATTGTTGTATTATTGTATAAAATTGCTCTAGATGGGATTACGTAGAGGTGTGTGATAGATGAAGATGTGGATAGAGCATTGATAAAGGCTCATGAGGGATTGAAATGAGGGCACAAGGGACCAAATGTGACCATGAGAAGGTACTTCTAGTAGGGTTGTGGTGGCCCAACCTCAATCATGACACGAAGGAGTTTGTGACCATATATGATACAGGTCAATGAGACAAAAAAATTCTATGAAGGGACTTCATGCCATTTCATCCATCTCAGCTGCAAGAGTTGTTCAAAAGATGGGGTATTGATTTTTTTTTACTATTGAAGACTAGTCAAAGAAGGTGCAACTACATTGTGATGGCAACTGAATACTTGACAAAGTCAATGTAGACAAGGGTGTTGCCAAATAACTTCATGAAGAGTACCACACAATTTTTTATGAGAAAATCATCACAAGGCTTGAATTACCTCTTATGTTGATTAGTGATCATGAAGGACACTTTGTCAATGGTATTACTAAAAAACTTATGATAAATTTTAAAATCTTGTACTCGTTAAATTTGTATTACCCCAAGGTAAATGGGCAAGCAAATGTAATGAACAAGGTTTTTAATTTCCATAATATACAAGACATGTAGAATTGGGGATGTTGACTGGAAGGAGAAAATGTCAACGATCCTATGGGTATATAGGATAACATATAAGTCAACAACAAATTACACATCATTCTAGTTTATGGATGGTCAATAGAGAGTTATACCAATCAATTTTATGATGCCAAGTTTGAGAGTGGCAATGCAGAACCATATTGGCAACCATGAAAGCCTAGAGGAGAGGCTAATGGTACTTAGCAATCTAGATGAGAAGAGGGTGATAGCACAGTGGGACATGGAAATTTTATAGTGTTAGCATAAGTTTTGGCATGATAATCACATGCAAAAGTTTAACTTTAAAGTGGGTGACTTAGTACTGAAGTATAAAACATGTGAAATTAAGCCATGAAAGTTGAAGATCTTGTGGTTTGGACCCTTCCAAGTGGATAATATGGTTGATAATGATGCAATGAGATTGAAGAGATTCGATAGGATGCAATGTCCTAAGAAATTCAATAGTTCAAAGCTAAAACTATACAAGATCAAGGTACTGATGGAGAGTCAAGTATGAGCAGGTTAACCATTGCATAAAGTTGATCTTTAGGATATTTTAAAGGAATATCGATACATGAAGTTAGAGAACATATATGAGAGAAGATGGTAGGGAAGACATGAGTGATTCTAAAGAGAGTAAAATTGCAAGGCAATTGGCATGGTCATACGAGAAGGAAGCTACAAGTTGCCAAGAATATGATATATAGATGATAGTGGAGTAGGAATATTTGGTGCTTGGACCAAATAGATACAAAAGGTTATGCATACATTCCAAATTTTCTAATATCAATGAAAAGCAAAGGTTGATCAATAAATAGAGGATACTTGATTACGAGGACATGTAGCAAATGGCAGCAATGTATTCTAGATGAAAAGAATTTCCAAAACAAGAGTATTAAAGTGAGGGAAATAAATTTAAAGGTATGAGTCTATTTACAACCATTGAATGTGCATAACAAAGAATGTGTATTGAAACAATTTCGCAAGAGAAGCAAACAACTAAATTTTTTAATGGACAAATCATAGAGACTACATGCGCAAGATTTTATCCATCTACAACAAGATATACAAGTAACTAGTAGGAGTTTTTAGACGAAAGGACAAGTCTAAAAAAATCTTGAGAAGCATTATAAATTAGTAAGTATTGAGAAACATGTAGCAAAAAATAAACTTCTGAAAGAGACCTATTGAGGGTTCTAGTTTGGTAATAAAACACTCCTAGTAAGGAGAGTAGCAGAGATCGAATTGTGAGACATGCATGAACTATCACATGATATTGTTTACAACACAAATGCACTAGAATGAACATTTTTAAGTAGAAGAGTGGATTATGGAAACACGATAAAAGAAGAAACTAGCAGTGCATCCATGACAAATCTGAATAGTGAGGATGAAGGTTAGAGTAGTGCTAATTTCAACTTATATTTTGAGACAAGAACCAAATGAAAAACATTGATAAGGATACCAAGATATACATAACCATTAAGTAATATCAATTCATTTCCAAATGGTGCTTTATAGAAAAAACCTAGAAGAGAGGCTAAAATCACTTTGAAGGAAGAGGAAGTTATAGTGATGTACAAATGAGTATATGAAGATAAATTAGAGCAACCATACTTAGTAGGATTCTAGGTCAAATATGGTCAAGAGAAGGCCCAAAAATAATTAAGTTCCATATGGATGAGCTTGGGACAAGTGCTAGCTTCAATTATCCTCCTAATTTGAATGATCTTTTATGTATTCTATGACAACCTAACCAAAGGGAAGGTTATTTGGCATCTTCTTTATCATATGGAGGGGAGAAATCTACTCCAAATGACCCATAAAAAGTCTAGCCAGTATGGTGGTTTGTTTGGGCCATCCCATGGCTATCTAATGGGTACAATAGGTTCCCAAACTACCGTTGGATCATCAAGTATAAGGGGAGGATCATTTGGACTCTCCCTAGGTTTTTCATGGAGGCTATCTAACTCTCAAACAATCATGCTAACAAGATGAATGGGGTGCTTCGATAATCAAGAACGATTGATTGCAATGCAATTTTACCAAGAAATTGATGTCAGGTCATCCTAAGAAGAAGAAAAGGATTTATATGAGGTCCCGATGAAGATAGATAAACAAAGGAGTAGGGGGGCATCTAAGTAGGAGCAAATCTAGGAATGGCCATCAATATAGCCAAGCAATTTTTTTGGTGTAGACACTAAAATCTGGTCAATCCAATTAGGCATCCATGAACAATGGCTAAATTGATGTCATATGGCCCCTTGGGCAATCCTTAGAAGGCATATAGTGTTTCCAGCCACTCTGGGTGAGGTTTTGGAGGCTTTTGGCCTAATTTTTGGAAGTTTTGACCCCAAATTTCTCACCATCCCACCCGGGGATGATGATAGATTCTCACCATCCTGCCCTGGGATGGTGGTGAGCCATCATCCCAAGGTGGGACGGTGAGCAGGTTTGACCAATAAAAAGTTAAATATGAGACAAATGGCACCTAGAAACTACCATTTACCACACCAATTAAATTATGTAGGTTATAGGGCACTACATCCTTATGACATGCTTCATAATGAAGGCCAAAAAAAGAGATTATCTTCCCTTTCCAATGCATGCCTCCTTTTTGACAAATGACACCTCCTGCCATGCATGCCCTTGCATGCATTTTTGCACATGAGCCCCTTTGGGCTATAAAGTGGATGTAATTTCCACACAAAATATATATAGAGGAGTTTTAGGATAAGCAACAGAGTGCTACCAAGATTTTCCCTCACTTTATTGTGCCCTATTTCCCTCGAAATCTCTTCTTAGCGAAGGAGGTTGTCGAGTGACTCAAAGAGGCATGGTATTTTGGGCATAAATTTACCATTCAGGTGAATTTCTTCATCAAATTTGAGTAAAATACCCATTATATTGTTTGTGACCATTCCCCAATGGAATTGGTGGTAAAAGGTGAGCAAAATTGGTGGGCATCCCACCCTCGGGCACTCCCCAATTAGTGATAGTCACCACCGTCCCCCCTGGGATGATTAGAAATATGTCCAAAATTTTCTTGCTATTTTTTATAAGATTTTTCTAGGATATAATATGATTCTACAGTTTCAATTTCATGAAATTTGGAGTTATATTTGCCGAGATATCACATTTTGAACTTTTTACAGGTTCGCATGGCCCATCCGGGAATCCCAGGAGCATGCAGAGGTATATGCACTTGATTTTGAAAATATTACCATATGGGTTGTCTTAAAATGTTGATATATGTATTATGTCCAAGTTTCATGCATTTTGGACATGTTTAGGGGCAGGAATTGCTTGTTTTGGTCTTCGCTAGTTGTAGACGGACAACACAAATACGAGGGCCCAAAAGATGCAATTTCGGTTCTATTTTTGGTGATATACCTTAAAAAACTCCTATTTAACATCCCTATGAAATTTCAAATCATTTGGATTTGATTTGATATGTTTTCCATATATGTGCTCGTTACTAGTCTTTTGGTGCCTGTGGGGATTGCATGTTTCTCATCACGCGCACTCGCTATTTGAAATTTTTGGCTTCCTTGTGTGCTATTTAAGGTTTCTACAAGTAATTTTTAAGGAATAAAAGACCTCAATATCAAATATAAAAGCAGCAGCGGCATTGGCCCACCCACCTCAATTGTAGGTATGAGGAAAGACATTGGATGTGCACCCGAGTTACTTGGAGAATTTTGATCCTTGGGCACCCGATTTGTACATAACTGTATCACCCTTTGAGCCCTAAAATGGAATTATATATGTAACCTTGGATCTTATCCACCAAATTAATAATAAATATACTCACTTTATTTCATTCCTTGTTGTTTGGTATTGCTTCCATTTTTACATGCATGCTTTCGTTTGATGCTCATTAGCGATAGAAGATAGATACATATATTTTTTATTTCCATAAGGTTCACCATTTTTCCCTAATTCAGTGTATATCACGGTGGGACCCTTGTCCCTTATGCTTTGGGTGAATATTTGACTCTATTTTTGCCCTTTTTGTGTTGCAGGTGCTTCCCTCCCCACCCTGGAACGGTGATAGAACCTCTAATTGGCCCACCCTGGGATGGTGGCACAACCATCCCACCCTGGTATGGTGGTAGTGCTTCTAATCATCTCACCCTAAAGCAATTAGAAATAGAGAATTTTTTTCTCAAAAATCCATAATTTGCAGGTCCTAGAACTGCTAAGGTGAGTTCCTAAATCCTCTATTTTTCTGTTGCACTTTCAGAGACTGTTCAAATTAATTTTTCTTGCATAATTTGTTTTCCTATAAAGGTTAAAAGTTAGATTTTATTTTATCATAAAAAAATAACAAAAAAAGGAATAAAAATTGAAATAAATTTGAAGTAGCGATGCATCTTTATGGCTTGATTGCTTGTGGCTTACCCAATGGGTAGGTTAGCATTTAGGGATTGCATCTATGAGTGACATTTGTAGGTTCCTTTTATCCTAAATTTCTAAAATTAAAATGCATCTTTTACATGCATTTAGTGAATTATCATAGAATTATTCATTGTTTACTTTATTTGGGCTTAAAAGCAACCACACCCACTTGCACGTATCACAATAACATTGGTAAGGTTGGATTTCATCACCAACCCCCAATTCAGACTGGTGATGTTGGATTTCACCTCCTTCCACCAGTTTTCCCTCTAGACACCTTATATAGAATAGGACATTCTCTCAATATGGAATAGGTGACTAATGTTCAAACTGCCTCCCACTATTGGAAACACTATTTCAGGGTGGATGAGCTAGGTGAACCCCCCATTGGGTTTTAAGCGGTGTACCCTAGACTCTTTTGAGAAATCATGTTTGGCATTAGTGTTCCTAGTCACCACTTTGGTTGAGTCCCTCATTCTAATTCCAAAAAAAGAACAAGAAATAAAGAGCGACAACAAATCTAAACACACCAAATAGCTTAGGGATTCACATCTAAAACTTAAATGAGATAATCACATTGTTTGCTTGTGTGCTTCTTTGACCATTTGATTGTGTGTTCTTAAGATTTAAAAGAGATAATCATATACATCCAATCCTTAAAAGAGATAAACATATTGTCTACTTTGTGTATTTCCTTATTGTTTGGGTAGTCAACATAAGATCCTATATATGGGACCAAATAGATCGAGAATCGTGCAAATCAGAGCTATAACAAAAAGTTATTTTGGTTTTATGATTACTTTATTTTCGAAGCCAAAAATAGAGCAAATTTGCACTAAGATGGTCATAGAATGGTCTAGAAAACTCCAAAAATTACCAAATTTATTTTTTTGTCTTAGTTAGACCCTTCTGAACCTCTCCTAGAAATTTTGAGTCCTAACTCTTCATATTTCAAAATTTCCCAAAAAATCCTAAAAGTGGTCATTTCCCCATGGGCCCCGATTGGCCAAATATCCCAAAAATACACATTTTTGAACTAGAGGTCACTTTTCATAGTCATAGCCCATTGTGATAATCTCATCGCACTGATCATTTTGATATATAACACTTATAATTTTTTTTTTGAAAAGTCAAATTATTCTAAAAATGGTCGATGGACCACCCTTTTATGGATTTGGTCCAAATGTGGTTGAAAAAAAGACTTCCAATTCAAAGAAAGATTCAAGATCCATAAATAGTGAATATCTCCAAGTAATTCTAGAGGACATGCCCATACCTGAAGGGCATCCTAGTTTTTATCATAACAACAATATCATCCCCAAGGGGGCAAACCTTCAAGATACCCCTACTAGGGTAGCACCCATAGGTCCTCTAGGAAAACTCCTTGATCTGGATACCTTGATAGAATTCTATATAGCAAATAATCTACCCATTTAAGGGTCTAATAGATCAATATCATGGGTTCATACCCCAACTTACTCTATACATAAATCAGAATATGAACATGAGAGTACACCATGGCCTAGCTTGGATGACCAAACCACCCAGTCTGATCAAGCAAGTCGCCCCCATAATCCTCATAGAGAGCACTCAATATCCACACATCATGCTTCTGTGTAGCATAAATATGTAGAGCTTACATCTAAAACTAAATATGAGGCTTTTCTAATATATGAGGGAGAAGACCCCAATCATCTACCTACTCCTCATGAAGAGTACTTGGTGCAACCATATGATGGCTCTACATCATCATACTATACCGAGCTAATTCATAAATCAGAGTCCCAAGGTAATGTGACCCTTAGGGAGCATGGAAAACAAGCATTAGATCCTACTAGGGGGGAAAGACATGATAAATCCATCCATATTTCAAATATGAGGATACACAAACCCCATGCAACTAAGCAACCAGATAGTACTCATCAGGCAATTAGGCCAAATCGTAACAAGAAAAAACATATGGATCAACTCTAGTTGGCTCAAAAAAAAGTACACCAACAATGGGTGGACTCACAAAGAGCACACCTATAAAAGTTGTATCAACAAAAGATACAATAAGAGCAATTACAGAATGCATTACATAAATTTGTGCTTACGCCTAGCACCTATAGGATGCAACAACGGGCAAGGCACCCAATACAGTCTCAAAATATTCCCCCTCGGCTATGCCAAACTTACATTCAACATCAAAGGCCATTATCTAGTTATCATCAAAAGCCTCATACTCCTCAACAGTACTAAGATCAATACGAGGAGGTATCATATGAAGAGTCCCAATGGAAACATCAGGATCAAATAGATGCCTTCTCTAAACGTAGTTATGATGAGGTACCTAACGATCATACTTATCATCCACCTCAATATCAAAAGCGACCTCCTCCATCTAATCAAGGGTGACAATAGGATGATCATATCATGTTATCAAGGCCATACAAAGTGCTAGTTGATCGGTTAAAGGCATTAGAAAAGCTAGATCAAATTTTGGGTTATCAAAAACCTACACTAAAGCATCTTAGTAATCAGCCTTTACATCCATCAGTGTCATCACTGACATACCCATCGAATTTTTAGATGCCAAAAATTGAAGATTTCAAAGATGATGATGCAAAAGAGCACATGACAAGCTTCATCCTTAAGTTCTCTCATCTTCAAAACTATGACCCTTTGATGTTGAGAATCTTCATTACAACATTATCTTGGGATACTTTAGAATGGTATAATCATCTACCACATCATAGCATAAACACCTTTGAGCAATTGGTCAATGCATTTTTGGGATGTTTTGCCTCTAGCGCTAAGAAAATGATAAACTTGACTAACTTGTCTAGCCTTCATCAACTTGTTGATGATCCAGTCATGGAGTATGGTAATAGATGGAGAAAGGTGATGTTAAAACTACCTTTCATTCTACCCATAATGGAACTCATCTGAATGTTTACTAGAAGTTGTTCGAAGCAGATTTCACTTCTCTTACAATTATAATGGTATCAAAAATTTGAGGAGGCCTTAGCACAAGCCCAAATCATTGAGGACATCAAGGTCCAGGAGGGTGATGTACAACTCCACAAATGGGAACAACCAAACAAGAACATTAAAGGTGGTAACACACAAAAAAATGTAGCCCCAATCAATCAAGTGGTTCTAAGTATCCCTGAACCCTCAAACCGAGCTCCTCCACCGCAATTACCAATGCAAACTAGTTACCAGGCTCAGTCTCCATTGACCAAAAATCATACACAACAAAATTAAAGACAATATACTCATTTTTTAGAGCCCTTAGCATTAATCTTCAATTGATTGTATGAGGCACAAGCAATCACGCTTCCCGAGATCCATCCATTGAAACCTAACAAGCATAGATCAAAGGCACATAGGAAAGATCTATACTATGTTTACCATCGACAAAGATGTCATGACATCCAAACATGTTATCCCTTTAGATATTTAGTTTAGGATATGATCAAGAAGCAAGAGCTTCTGATGAGCAATCCTCTTGCTCCTAACAACCAACCAATAGGAGACTTCCAAGACCTCTGGCCCATACACAAAGTAAACACAACATCTACCTACCACTTTGAGCAATCCAAAGGTAGCATACCTTCCCCACCATCCACATCACAACCAATGAATCATAGTGAGAATCCTAAAGGTATCACACCTTTCTCACCTTCATTGAGTAGCACACAAACTTGGAGTGCCTAAGGTATCGCGTCTTCCCCCTCACAAAACACTCAAAATTCAAAAATATTTTAAAACACCAAAAATCCAAACAAATAATAAAATATTAAAATACAAAAACATTCAAAATAATCAAAATTTCAAAAATATTGCAAAACATTAAAACACAAAAATATTTTGCATTTACCCTTGCATACATTTAATTGCATTGCATTAGGTATTTTCAGCCATTACACTTGCATTAGGATAGGTCGTGTTTAACATCGCATCAATCACAATGCATACTGGGGGTACACAAGGTATTTTACCTTCCTCCTAAAAGCACAAAGTGATCAAAGTTACAAAAGGCCCCAAAGGTATCCATAAACCCTTTGGTCAACCCAAAATGCTCCAAGGGTGTCTACAACCCGCTTGGTCAACCTAAAATGCTCCTAGGTGGTCTACGACCATCTAGGTCACCCCAAAATGCTCCAAGGGTGTCTACAACCTGCTTGGTCAACCTAAAATGCTCCTAGGTAGTCTATGACCATCTAGGTCATCCCAAAATTATCCAAGGGTGTCTACAACCCGCTTGGTCCACCTAAAATTCTCCTAGGCAGGCAGTGATCGTCTAGGTCAGATACAAATGCTCCTAGACTATCTACGATCATCTAGGTCAACCTTAAAATCTCCAAAGGCATTTATAAGCCCTTTTGTCACAACCAAATACACCTAGGTAGTCTATGACACTTTCTAAGTTTTGTTGACCATCTAGGTCACCTAAAATGCTCCTAGGTAGGCAACAACCATCTAGGTCAAGTAAAAATTCCCCTAGACTATCTATTATCATCTAGGTCAATTGTAAAAGCTCCAAAGGCATCTATAATCCCTTTGGTCACAACCAAATACCCCTAGGTATTCTATGATACTTTCTAAGTGCCGCTGACCATCTAGGTCGCATAAAACACTCCTAGGCAAATAGTGACCATCTAGGTCAAATAAAAACACTCCTAGACTATCTATGATCATCTAAGTCAACCTTAAAATCTCCAAAGGCATATATAATCCCTTTGGTCACAACCAAATGCCCCTAGGTAGTCTCTAACACTTTCTAAATGTCGTTGAACATCTAGGCCACCTAAAAGCTCCTAGGCAGGCAGTGACCAACTAGGTCAGATAAAAATGCTCCTAGACTATCTACAATCATCTAGGTCAACCTTAAAAGCTCCAAATGCATCTATAAGCCCTTTGGTCACAACCAAATACCCCTAGGTAGTCTATGACACTTTCTAAGTGCTGATAACTGTCTAGGTCGCCTAAAACACTCCTAGGTGGGCAATGACCATCTAGGTCAAATAAAAATGCTCCTAGACTATCTACGATCATCTAGGTCAACCTTAAAATCTCCAAAGGCATATATAGGTCCTTTTGTCACAACCAAATATCCCTAGGCAGTCTCTAAAACTTTCTAAGTGTCGTTGAACATCTAGGTCACCTAAAATCTCCTAGGCAGGTAGTGACCATCTAGGTCAGATAAAAATGCTCCTAGACTATCTACGATCATCTAGGTCAACCTTAAAAGCTCCAAAGTCATCTATAAGTCCTTTGATCACAACCAAATACCACTAGATAGTCTAACACTTTCTAAGTGTCGTTGACCATCTAGATCACCTAAAACGCTCCTAGGCAAGTAGTGATCATATAGGTCAATTAAAAATACTCCTAGACTATCTACGATCATCTAGGACAACCTTAAAAGCTCCAAAGTCATATATAAGCCCTTTAGTCATAACCAAATACCCCTAGGCAGTCTCTGACACTTTCTAAGTGTTGTTGAACATCTAGGTTGCCTAAAAGCTCCAAGGAGGGTAGTGACCATCTAGGTCAGATAAAAATTCTCCTAGACTATCTACGATTATCTAGGTCAATCTTAAAAGCTCCAAAGGAATCTATAAGCCCTTTGGTCACAACAAAATACCACTAGGAAGTCTGTGACACTTTCTAAGTATCGTTGAACATCTTGGTCACCTAAGACACTCCTAGGCAGGCAGTGACTGTCTAGGTCAACTAAAAATGCTCCTAGACTATCTACGATCATCTAGGTCAACCTTAAAAGCTCCAAAGGCTTCTATAAACCCTTTTGGTCACAACCAAATGTCCCTAGGCAGTATATAACACTTTCTAAGAGTCGTTGACCATCTAGGTTACCTAAAATGCTCCTAGGTGGTCTATGACCATCTAGCTCACCCCAAAATTCCCCAAAGGCATCCGTAAGCCCTTTGGTCACCTCCAAATGCACCAATGTGTCCCCGAGCTGTTTTTTTTTTTTTTTTTTTCCAATAAAAAACTCAAAAACATCATCATTAAGCTAGAAAATAAAAAAATAGCGCATTCTCATCATTCACATATCATTTATCTACATCATTCATCATTTTTCACTTATCATTTTCAATCATCCTACATTTCCCCATAGTCGCCATTCCCTTCCCTTGCCCTTCGTTTTTGTATTTGGTTGGGGTTTGGGGGCCCCTCCCCCCCCCCCCCCCCCCCCCCCTTCTTCTGGGGGGGGGGGGGGGGGGGGGGGGGGGGGGGGGGGGGGTGTTTGGGCGTCGTGTATCTCAATCCCAACACATTTCACACTAATAAATCCAAGTTTTGTGAAATAAAAAAAAAAAAACAAGGTCGTCCTACCTACCTAAAAACCACATCAAAAACCCAATATCCAAAATCCCAAACATAAAACCTCAAAAAGCAACAAAAAAAAAAAAAAAAAAAGAGTAGTACCACTCCCCAAATCCCTTGCTCAAAGAAAATCAAAAAAAAAAAAAATTCCCAAAAAAAAAAAAAAAAAAAAAACATCAACATCAACCATTAATAAACCCCTAATAAGTAATCAAATAGTTAAGCAATCAACCTCAAAAAGGTCCAAAGGTACCCATAAACCCTTTGGTCACCCAAAAAGCCCCAAAGGTATCTATAAACCCTTTGGTCAACCCAAAAGCCCCAAAGGTATCCATAAACCCTTTGGTCACCCAAAATTCCTAAAGGTTGGTCACCCAAAAGCCCCAAAGATATCTATAAACCCTTTGGTCAACCCAAAAATCCCAAAAGGTATCTATAAACCCTTTGGTCAATCCAAGAAGCCCCAAAGATACCCATAAACCCTTCGATCAAGCCAAAAATCCCCAAAGGTATCCATAAATCCTTTGGTCACCCCAAATGCCCTAATGGCATCCAATAAGCCCATTGGTCATAATAACAACATGTATAATTCAAATAAATAATTGATAACTTAATAAATTTAATCGTGTTCGTCTTATGAATCATTGCTAAAGACAATCATGCATGCTCCTTGCTTGGGGCAAATAATCAAAAGATCAAAAGCAAATTCAAGCAAACTAGTAAGCTTGTCTCCTATTGCCATCAAGGCTAGGATTTGATTTAAGCTTATCTCCTAATTTCCATCAAGGCTAAGATTTGATTTAATCTTATCTCCTAATTGCCATCAAGGCTAGGATTTGATTTAAGCTTATCTCCTAATTGTCACCAATGCTAAAGTGTAGACTTGAGCTCATCTTCCAATTGCCACCAAGGCTAAAGTGTAGATTTGAGATCATCTTCCAATTGCCACCAAGGCTAAATATTGGACATAAGCTTATATCCTAATTACCACCGAGGCTAGGATTTGATTTAAGCTTATCTTCTTAAGCTTATCTCCTAATCACCACCAAGGCTAGGATTAGACTTAAGCTTGTTTTCCAATATACCAAAGATTACCAAAATCAAGTTCCTTAACTTATCAGAGGCAATAATTCTGAGAGGCATACCCTTTCCATGGTTGGGGCATCTAACATTGATGAGGTATTCTTCTATGAAATCTCATCAAAAATAAAAAATTTGAAAACAATTAAAATAATCAAAATTCAAAAACAACACAAATATCAAATCAAAGGGTCCAAAACCCACCAAAAATAAGTCATCTAGGTCAAGTGACTCATCACTTTTCTCATTGGTAATTCCCTCATTGAATCGTCACTTTAGGGGGTAGTCATACTCAGTTCTAAATCAAAAATTAAAAACTCAATCATGCAAATTGCATTCATTCAATGAATCATTAACAAATACAATCACACTCCTGCTTGGGGAAGAAAACAAGCAAATATCTCAATTAAACACATAACAGGATAGATGAACCTGCCTATTAGTAACCTCAAAAGTTACCAAAATACTTGGTTTTCTCTAAATGCCTAGGGTTATAAGTCCCTTGAGCATACTTGGAAGCTGAAGAGAAACCAAGACCAATGTTTTTACTGAGTCAAAATCAAGGATTCAAGAACGTATGCTCTTTCCACGATTGGGGCATCTAAAGTTGGTTAGGTTATCGAGTAACCTTAATTATTGAATATTTTAGTCATCTATTTTTGCTCAGCACTGTGCTGCACACAATACATCTCAAAAAGGGGCATTTGTAGACACTAAAATATGGTCAATCCAATTAGGTATCCATGAAAAATGGCTAAATTGATGTCATATGACCCCTTGGGCAGCCCTCATAAGGCAAATAGTGGTTCTAGCCACTCTGGGTGAGGTTTTGGAGGTTTTTGGCCCAATTTTGGGAAGTTTTGGTCCAAAATTTCTCACCATACCAGCCTGGGATGGTGGCATATTCTCACCATCCCACCTTGGGATGGTAGTGAGCCATCATCCTAGGGTGGGACGGTGAGCAAGTTTAACCCATAAAAAGTCAAATATGGGATAAATGGCACCCAAAAACTGCCATTTACCCCACCAATTGAAGCATGCAGGTCAGAGGGCACTGCATCCTTATGACATGCTTCATAATGAAGGCCAAAAAGGGAGATTCTCTTACCCTTCCAATGGATGCCTCCTTTTTGACAAATGGTACCTCCTGCCATGCATGCCCTTACATGCCTTTTTGCACATGAGCCCCTTTGGGCTATAAAGTGGATGCAATTTCCATAAAAAATACAAATAGAGTAGTTTTAGGATAATCAAAAGAGTTCTACCAAGATTTTCCCTCACTTTATTGTGCCCTATTTCCCTCGAAATCTCTTCTTAGCGAAGGAGGTTATCAGGTGACTCAAAGAGGCATGGTATTTTGGGCATAAATTTACCATTCAGGTGAATTTCTTCACCAAATTTGAGTAAAATACCCATTAGAGTGTTTGTGACTATTCCCAAATAAAATTAGTGGCAAAAGATATACATAATTGATGGGCATCCCACCCCCGGGTGCTCCATAATTAGTGATAGTCACCATCGTCCCCCTGGGATGATTAGAAATTTGTGCATAATTTTATTAATTTTTTAATAGGCTTATTACAGGACATCATATGATTCTAAAGTTCAAATTTTGTGCAATTTGGAGTTATATTGGCCGAGATATCACATTTTGAAGTTTTTGCAGGTTCGTAGGGCCCATCCGGGCACCCCAGGAGCATGCAGAGGGATCTACACCTGATTTTGAAAATATTACCATATTTTTTGTCTTAAAATGTTTATTTATGTATTCTATACAAGTTTCATGCATTTTGGACATGTTTAGGGGTAGGAATTGCTTGTTTTGGTCTTTGTAGGTTGCAGACGGGTGACACAAATACGAGGGCCCAAAGGATACAATTTTTTTTCTATTTTTGGTGATATCCCTTCAAAACCTCCTATTTAACATCCCTAAGAAATTTCAATTCATTTGTATTTTATTTGATATGTTTTCCATATATGTGTCCATTACTAGTCTTTTGGTGCCTATGGGGATTGCATGTTTCTCATCACGTGCACTCGCTATTTGACATTTCTGGCTTCCTTGTGTGTAGTTTTAGGTTTCTAAAAGTAATTTTAAAGAAATACAAAACCTCAAGATCAAAGATACAAGCAGCGGCGGTATTGGCCCACCCACCTTGATTGTGGGTATGAGGAAAGATACTGGATATGCATCCGAGTTACTTGAAGGATTTTGATCCTTGGGCACCCTATTTGTAAATAATTGTATCACCCTTTGATCCCTAAATGGGACTGCTATGTAACCTTGGATCTGATCCACCAAATTAATAATAAATATACTCGCTTTATTTCATTCCTTGTTGTTTGGTATTGCTTCCATTTTTACATGCATGCTTCCATTTGATGCTCATTAGTGATAGGAGATAGATGCATATATTGTTTCTTTCTATCAGGTGCACCATTTTTACCTAATTAATTTGGTTCCCCTAAGTCATTTTATCCAAGTAGAAAATAGGTCATTTGGACCACTAGGTAGGTCCAATTATCCTGGACCATCTAGGCCAACAAAAAAGAAGGACTAGGCAGCTAGGTAGGCTATTTGGCCTCCAAGGTCATCAAGGCTAGGAAAGAGCAAGGTCATTTAGATGCCTAACCAAGTCATCTAGTCAGTTGGGGTGAAATATAAATACAATTTAAATAAGGGCATGCATGCCTTCCAGTGGACCTACCATGTGCAAGAAGTAAGGATTCTAACAACCAAGAAAAAGCAAAATTGGTATGCTAAACGAGCAATTACATGTAGTTCAATTGTGATAGTTTAAGTGATAGATAAAGGAGTGGAGGAGAATTTTTTGCATGTAGGACAAGTGTCTCCTATCTCCCTTAAATTATAAAAATATACTAGGGTCACTTGCACACGTAGAGCTAAGGAGTAATAACAAGGATATGGAAAGTGCATCTAATAGTTATTTTTGTAGCATCTAGGGCATGACCTTGGGCATGACTAGAGTTCCTAGGAATGAAACTGAATGCATCCCATCATGTAGAACTTTGAGAACAATGAGAAAAAAATCTACAACTTAGGAGGAAGTTACACCTACAAAATCAAGCTAAGGCACACTAAACAAGCAATAATAGTAAGGGTTATGCTTAGAAACCTTACCCAATAGTCATAAATTTCACTTTTCTTATGCACGTGAGGAGTTTAGAGTGAAATAAAAATATGGCTAGAAGCAAGGGACAAAAGAGGAAGAGTTTTTGCAAAGGAAAGTTTGTGCATGGTGAAATGAGGAAGAAGGAAAGCTAACAAGAGGGGCTTCCAAATATTATGTAGCATTGTGCAAGTATTAAACAATGTTGTATAACCCGTATGAACCATACATAATGCCATCCAGAAGGAGAAAAGAAAAAATAAGTGGCTCGTAGTTAAAGGAAACAATGAGGCCATCTAAGAAGAAGAAAAAACTATACAAGCCTTCAAAAGGTTCACCTAGAAAAAGAAGAAGGTTGTATAGATGACCATTATAGTCATCTAGAGGCCTTCTAGAAGTAAGTTTTCTAGAGGTAGTCCATCTAGAAATAGGTTATCTGGAGGTAGACCATATGGAATTTGGTTGTCTAAGAAAGTATGGTTAGTATAAAGCTATACCATATAGTGTTGGGTTGTCTAAGCTAGGGCTATCTAGGGCTAAGTCATCCAAACTTGGATTGTATGGACCTGGAGCTAGGCCATGTGAAGCAAGGAGAAAGTCATTTGGACAAGTGATCACAAGTAGAAAGGCATATGATTTGAGAAAGCAAGCAACATGAAGGAAAATAGATGTGCCACATGGAACTATAAGAGAAGGCCAAATTAGTTAGATAATAGTTGGGGTAGTTGGAACTTGGAAGTAACTACTATTGGAGTTCAAAAACCAAAGCCTAAAGAGCAAAGTGTAGTGCAAATACAACATAGACCAAGGATTGAAAATCCTAAGGAGTTGAGGAGGCACCCTCCAAGAGTTGTGTTGATAGTTGTGTCGTAGCAAGGACCCCAAACATGTAGAGTCACTGGCATTAGCTTTTTTAGAAGTTGCATGAAGCATAAACACCACTAAGAGTAGGATCAATTCATGATGGAAGTTAAAAGGGGGAGGACATTACATCAAAATGGAACTTTATATGAAGATCGATGAAGCAAGAGAAAATATTTGCAACTTTACCACCATAGAAGACAATATATAAGGAGGGATACATATCCTCTTAGAAGAAGAAACCTAGATAATGCCTATAGGTGAGTTTTGAAAGGTATGATGACACAACAATCAACAAGACCATCCATTGAAAGTGGTGTTTCAAAGTGCAGAGGTACACCACATCATGTAGGTCCTCAACTTTGACAAAGACTTCTTATATCCTTACATGTTAGAGATGTTGGAGACATGATGCATAGAAGAGAAGCAAGGTGATGCTACTTGGTAACAAGGAGGTATGAATGTTTTTCACCAAAATAATTTTAGAGCATGTTTGAGCTACTTATTGCTAGAAGTAGTCAACCAATGAAGAAGGAAGAAGTGTAGTCATACTGGTTGAATACATTTGTTGATAAAGTCACTAATCTCAATCCAATAAACACTGCAAAGTTGATTAACTATGGTAGTCACACATTGAAGATGCTATAGGTAGCAAAACTACTTCCAAGAAAAAGGAGAAATAAAAAGTTGTACAAAGTTTTACTTGCAATTATGTTAAAATGAAATTGGATAGAATGTGTATGAAATTAGTGTAAATAAAGTCAAATGAAATTAAAAGTGAAAATAGGTGAAATAAATATGAAATGTAAATGAAATTAGGTGTTAATGAATAGTGACTTTAGACTTTAAGAAATGGAAAAATTCATGCAATGTCATATTTGGGGGTGGCAGTTGTAAATGTTGCATTGTCTAGGAACATAATAGATCAAGACTCTTATATCTCTGCTCATAAGGAGTTTAAGATTCATATGAGAAAGTAGGAGAACTAGGCAATATGAGAGGAGTAGAGAATGATTCCTATAGGTAACATTGGGCAATTTTCTTTCTTAGAACTGATCCTAAAGTTAACATGGAGCTATATTTATAGAAAATGATCTCTAAAGTTAACATGAGGTCCACAAGGGAAATAAAACAATGGAAACCATACAAGGGAAGAACTCCACACTCACCACCATCAATAAATACTCCCAAAGAATAGAATGGAACATATGGTTGTGCCATGATTCATCTGTTTGAAGGGTTGGACCATGGTTTACTAGCTACAACTAGGGCATTTCATCCAAAATACTACTTAATTTGTAAAGCTCTAGGTATTTATTCTAATTTATATACCACCATAAGGGCCATCATGGGATACATGTGGGATAATGAATAAAGGCTCTCATAATGTTTCTCACAAGGTATTTAGGGTTCATGTGAGAAAGTATGAGAACTATGCAATACGAGAGTAGAGAACAAATCCTAGAGGTAGCATGGGGCTATTTTTTGTAGAGAACTGGCCTTAGAATTAACATAGGATTTTTTATTATTTAGAATAAACCCAAAGTTAACATGAGGTCACAAGGAAAATAAATCAATGGAAACCACACATGGTAAGAACTCCACCCTCATCATCATCAAGTGCATAGGATAGGATGGAGCATATGGTTGGATCGTGGTTCACCTATTTGAGGGGTTGGATCATGGTTCACGAGCTACCTCTAGGGTATTTAACCCAAAACCTTACTTCTTGATTAGCAAAGCTCTAGTTTTTTTTCTTTTATATACCACCATCAAGGCCATCATGGGATATATATGGGATAACAACTCAAGACTCTCACAACACTATTCATAAGGTGTTTAAGGTTTATGCAAGAAAGTACAAGAAATACATAATATGAGAGGAGTAGATAATGAACCCCAAATCTAACATTAGGTAATTTTTTTACAGAGAACTAACCCTAGAGTTTACATGGGTCTGTGTTTTATGGAAAATGGATGCCAAAGTTAACATGGAACCCACAAGGAAAATCATCCAACAAAAAACACACAAGAGAAGAACTCCACACTCACCACCATCAAGTGATGCTTTCATAAGAGAGGATAGAACATATGGTTGGCTTCTAATTCATCCATTTGAGGGGTTGGATCATGGTTCATCAGCTACCACTTGATAATTCCACCCAAATATCTACTTAGTGATTTGCAAAGCTCTAGGTGTTTGTTGTGCTTTATACACCACCATGAGGGCATCATGGGATACATGTGGGACAATGGATCATGACTCTCATAGTGCACCTCAAAAGGTGTTTAGAATTTATGCAAGTAAATATGAGAACTAAGCAATACGAGAGAAGAGATCAAACCCCATAGCTAACTAGGACTGCATTTTACAATGAAGTAGCCCTAAATTTAACATGGGGCTATTTATTTAGAGAATGGACCCAAGAGTTAACATGGGTCCCATAAGAAAAACCAACCAATGGAAACCACACATGGAGAAAAATCCATTCATAGCACCATCAAGCAATGCTCCCACAAGAGAGAATAGAGCATATGGTTGGGCCATGATTCACCCGTTTGAGAAGTTGGATCATGGTTCACCAACTACCACTTGGGCATTTCACATAAAATCCTACTTTTTTATTTGCAAATCTCAAGGTGTCTATTGTGCTTTATATAAAACCATGAGGGCCATCATGATATGCATGTGGGATAATAGGTCAAGACTCTCACAATGCTGCTCACAAGGTGTTTAGGATTTATGTGAAAAGTATGAGCACTAGGTTGATTTTTTGTAGAGAATTGATCTCAAAGTTAACATAGGGTTGTATTTTGCAAAGAATGGACCCTAGAGTTAACATTTTTAATCCCTTTAAGGCCTTGTGAAGATAACTATGATACGATATCTTGTACAACATATATATCTTTTGCTTAATTTCATCAATTAGATTTAGTTTATCAAGCTTTTAAAAGAATGGTATTTTGAGTGGAGTGGAGGTTTTGGATTTTTACTTCCATTTTCTCAAGTGATAGGTCTTGAGATATTCTATTGTCTACCATATAAATCACTTGGGAGCTCCTAGAAGTGTTGTCAATGGTAATATGGAACTTGATGGATAAAACTCTAGCAATGAAGTGGACCCTAGACTACAACTTCCTAAGGTTTAAGTTAAATCTCACTGGACACAAAGGTTGCCTAAGATAAAATAACTCTAATTACAAATAATATTCTCACCAAGGAATAATTCTAAGAAATCAGCCACAAGTTTAACTCCAAACAACAACTCTTTTATACACTTGTAGGGTAAAAACACTACTAAATAGAGTGTGGAATTGTTGACCCTTTTCACTGATGACACACTTGAACCAATTACTTGGGGGTTCTTGGGATACTCCTCACAATGAATATTAGGGTAGATGTTAGACCAAGTACTTCTCTCAATTTAGAGGTCAAAAGTTGCATCCGATCTTGCAAGAGGTTATTAGCCTAATGCAAACACTTATTAAACACCAAAAATGGGATCTTGTAAAATAAAATAAGAGGAATTTATTTTATTTTATTTTGATACCCTAAATGGTTCACCACTTTTAGATCACCAAGATCCTATAAGGAGGAGGTTAGAGCATACAATGATGAATATGGACCTAGAAGGGGCTTTGATACCAAGGTGATCCACTATCTCAACTATTTAGTATTCTCATAGAGGCATTAGGGAGAGCTTTTTCAAAGGTAAAAATGGAAGGAAAATCAAAGTTATTCAGGTTGTAAAAAATGGTCCCTTAGAATCTCATCTCCAATTTGTTATTTTCTTTTGGATCATCCCTTAGTTAGTGAGGCCATGGTTAATACTACAAAATCCAAGATTTTTTATTGACACTATCCTAGATTTACAATGAATTATTATGGATATTTTAGGGTGTAAAATTGAAAAAAATTCATCAAACTTCTTGGGTATTCCTTTGTCTCATAAAGGAAATAAAAAGGATCTTTGGGTCTCATTTTGGATAGAATGAAAGCTTGTTTGGAATGTTGGAAAGGTAAGTTCTTAACCATGGTGGGAAGACTACAAGTCATAAAGACTACATTGCAATCCATCCCTATTTATATGATGTTACTTTCAATATTTTTAGTAGGTTTTGCATTAAAATTCATAAATTGATAAAATTCAAAGATATTTTCTTTGGAAAGGATATGACAAAAAATATATGTTTCCTCTTTGTAAGTGGGATAGGATTTACAAAGGAAAGAATATTGGAGGCACGTGCTTGCAGAATTGTAGACTTATGAGTTTGGCCTTGGGGGCAAAACTTGGTTGGAGATTATTCAAAGATAAAAGAAAGAGTTGGGAAAAAATATTACTTCAAAAATATATAGGTTCTTTTGTAGACTTATGAGTTTTACCTTGAGGGTAAAACTTGGTTGGATATTATTCAAAGATCAAGGAAAGAGTTGGGAAAAAATGTTACATAAAAAATTTATAGGTTCTCTTGATGCAATGAAATTCTTCAAGAAAAAAAACCCTACCTAAAGGATCATCAACATGGAACTTAATATTAGGTAGTTTGTGTAGGTGGAAAATCCACCTCCTAGAAGAAGAAGTGACAAAGAGGATTTACCTAGTTTCGACAGTTTTGACAATTTTGATAATTTTGGCAAAATGTACAAGGAGGCAAAATATACAAACTAGAAGGTAAAATGTACAAGGTAAAATGAAATGTAAATAAAATGCAATTTGAGTTATAATTGCAAATGAATTTGATAAATCATGTAATTAGACTTAGTAAAAGGGTGTAATTAAGGATTCTGTTATACATGGGTAATTGTGAATAATGAATTACCTTAGGAACCATTTGGAATGGCCTGGGCAACATTATATAAGACCCCCCTTTCAATTTCATAAGTCTAGTTAGATTATGGTCTGATGAGTTTGATTATTGAATGCATCTATCTGATTATTGTGTGGAATTACTGGTTTATTATGTATCCTTGTGGAACTATTAGTGATTGTAATGTCCATTGAAGAATAATGGATGAATAATCACATTGTATAGTATTCTCTCACATATTGTACAATTTTGGAATGATGGATTAGTGTTTTGTAGTATCTGGTTGTTGCATGTTACTTCTTTGTGTCTGTGGATAATGTTAATGCACTAATATGAAGAATGGAATTGAATCCCCACTGGTGTGAGCCTTGAGAATGATATATGAGGTAGATATATAATTCTCCACAAGATATATCAGAACTTGCATAACCATTTTAAGGGTAAATTATGTAGACCAATCAAATAACTAGTTGACTTTATTTCCTGCTACCTTGAGAGGATTAGTGATGGATTGGTATCTAAAAAGG
Source organism: Wollemia nobilis (assembly GCA_028583015.1). Classification (NCBI taxonomy): domain Eukaryota; kingdom Viridiplantae; phylum Streptophyta; class Pinopsida; order Araucariales; family Araucariaceae; genus Wollemia; species Wollemia nobilis. The sequence continues at coordinate 152,573 of JAQPPZ010003102.1, forward strand.
TAAAATGCAGTAGATTTTAGGACTTGGAATCAAGTGAAGGAGACATTCATTGAAGAATTTTATCCCTTGAAGGATGATGGAGATATTGTCACTAAAATTTGTATGATGAAGCAAAAGCCTAATGAAGATGTAAAATCATACAACTATAGATTAAAGTAGTGGTATATAAGATGCAGATGCCCTTGGTAGATGTAGATAAGAGGAAACTCAAGAATTTTTAGTCATGATAAGAAATCAAGCTAAAAAGGATAAGTATCCTGAGCCAACAAAAGAAAATTAGCACTAGCAAGTAGCAAAGAAAGTACTACAAGATGAAGCATAAAAAACTAAGCAAGTAAAGTTAGTAGAAGAGAAGGAACTAAAAAACCATCAGAAGAGAAGGTAGTTGTGCAAAATTTGGTAGCATAGGTTTTGAACACCACAATAGAGATCAAAATGGCTAACTTGTTGGAAGCTATCCCATCATTACAAAAAGTGATGGTGGAGGAGATACAACCTCACAAGATGATGAAAGTACATAGTCAAACAATTCAAGAAAAGAGACAAAAAAACCCCTGAATGGACCCCACCATATTAATGATTGATGTAGGAAAGAAATCTGCATTAGTTCATATGGATATTTTAGGGCACAAATTGATGCAAGTTATCGTAGATAGAGGATCTAGTATCAATGTGCTACCTGAAAGGACTTGGCTAGAACTTGGTGATCCATATATATGGGTATCAAGCTTCTGACTATATGATGCTAACAAGTATGGTATCTAGACAAAGGGAGTCTTGATAGCACATGTGGTAATAGCTGACCAAGAGTTCATCTTGGATTTTGTTGTGATTATCATGCAAAAGTTTACATATGATGCTCTATTGGGAAGAGGATGGCTAAGTGTAGCCAAAGTTAATCACAATTGGGGAAATAATTAGATCATTTTTAAAAAGGGATAGCATAAGTATATGATTAATTTGACTAATCAAAGGGTCAATGAGGATGTAACCATGATCGATGAATCAAAAAACTCTTTAGGAGATGAAGGATATGAACTTGATGAAGAAGGAATGTTGTACCTTGATGAATGTAGTGAATATGAAGCTACATTTTATAGCAGACCTCTTCATTGGAAAATGGAGGAGTATGAAAATTTTTAACCCAAATGTCTCTACATTGACTTAGAGGAGATCAAAGAAAAACAAGACGAAACCAAATTCATCTAGGAACCTAAAAAGGAGGTGAAAGAGAAATGGATGTTTCCAAAAGGTTTTACAAAATATACAGTAGGAGATGCGAAAATTGATGCAATATCGACACACTCAAAGAATGTGGAGAAAGCAACAAGTGAGCTAAAACATCAAATACGAAGGACCCTGGATAGTGGACATCAATCTAGGGATGGAGGATGAACCTAGGATGATTCACTGTGGTGATGATTGGAACCCTATATTGAAAGTGGTAACTTTTAATATATTCTTAGAATATAAGAATGTATTTGCATGGACATACAAGAACTTGAAGGGAGTACCACTTGAGTTATGTGTCCATAAGATCATGCTGATACCTAGAGCACAACCAGTAAGGATAAGACCATATAGGATGAATCCAAAATATATAGCATTAGTGAATGCAGAGATAAAGAAGATGTTGGAGGCAAAAATCATCTTCAGGGTTACAACCAGTGAATGGGTATCACCTATAGTTTCACCTTGAAGAATAAAGTGGACAAAATCAGAATATATGTGGACTTTAGGAGTCTAAACGTAGTAACCATTAAGGATCCCTTACCTATTCCCTTCACATATTTCATCTTGGAGGAAGTTGTAGGACATGAGATCTATTTATTTTTGGATGGATTTTTAGGTTACAATCAAATAAGCATAGCCAAGAAAGATAAGTTGAAGACCACATTTATTATGGAGAATGGTATCTATGCATACAATAAAATGCCATTCGAGCTTTGTAATGCCCCAACTACATTTCAATGCATTATACTATATATATTTGATTAGTTAGCGATGGGGAATTTCAAAGCATTTTTGGACAATTGGTCCATTTATGGGAATATCAAGGAGCATCTTCCTACCCTTAGTGAATGTATGAGTAGGTGCAAAAATACACATATCTCATTAAACCCTAGGAAGTGTTACCTGATGACACTGTATAGAAATTTATTAGGGCATATAGTGTGCAATGAGGGATTAAAAATAGATCCTAATATCCGTATGATATTGCACATGGAATAACCATATGATGTGAGTTCACTTAAAACATTCCCTGGATCGATGAGGTATTATCGAAGGTTTATCAAAAATTATGCACATGTGTATTATCCATTAGATTCATTGACAAAGAAATATGTTCCTTGAATATGGATAGAGGAGCGCCAAGGAGCCTTTGAGGAGTTGAAGGCCAAACTTGTCAATAGCCCAATTTTGGTGTTCCTAAATTGGGATAAATAATTCTATATCCACATTGATGCTTCAAATTTTGCAATTGGATGTGATTTAGCACAAGAAGGACAGTTTAGGCTGGATCAACCTATTTGCTTTGCTAGTCACCTATTATCAATGGTGGAGAAAAACTATAATACAACAAAAATAGAATCCTAGGGAATGGTATATGTAGTTTAAAAGTTTAGGCATTACTTACTAGTAAATCCCTTCACTTTTTATGTAGATCACGAAGCTTTGTTGTACTTGATAAATAAATTGATGATACAAGGATGGGTCAATAGGTGGCTCATCACCCTACAAGAGTTCATATTCCAAGTAGTAGTAATACTTGGTAAGAAGCATGTAATTATAGACCAACTATCTTGGATATGATTAGGAGAGCCTATAGGAATAGGGATTTCAGATGAATTCCTTGATGCACAGTTTTTCATCATCAATGTTGTTCCATCATGGTACAAGTTGATTGGCTAGTTTTTATCCATAGGAGAGTTACCACAAAATATGATAGCAACCAAGAAGAAGAAAGTAATTATAAAGTCAACACCCTTCCAGTTGATAACATGATATTTATATAAGATAGGAATTGATGGTATCTTACGAAGATGTGTGATGGATAAATAATTTATAATGGCATTGAAAGAAGCTCATGAAGGTTTAGCATGAGGGCACATGGGACCAGATGCCACTCACAATTAATTGGATATGAAGTGAGGGGTGTGAAGAAAGGGATATGAGATATTAATTGATTAAAAAGTAGTTTTTGTAAGTATTCAATTACTTAGGGGTATGAAGTGAGGGGTATTTAGTGAGGGGTATGAAGAAAGGGGTATGAAGAGGGGTATGAATAAAGGGGTATGAATTTATGGATATGAATTTAGGGGTCTGAATAAAGGGGTAGCAAGTTAGGGGGTATGAAGAAAGGGGTATGAAGTCAATGAAGTTATGGGTATGAAGTGAGGGTATGAGAAATTAATTGATTAAAGAAGTAATTTTTTGTAAGTATTCAATTATTTAGGGGTATGAAGAAATGAGTATGAAGTGGGGGATATGAAGAAAGGGATATGAGACATTAATTGAATAAAAAAATGGTTTTTGGAAGTATTCAATTACTTAGGGGTATGAAGTGAGGGGTATGAAGTTAGGGGTATGAAGAAAAGGGTATGAAGTGAGGGTATGAATAAAGGGGTATGAAGTGATGGGTATGAATTTAGGGATATGAGACCTTAAATAATTAAAGTTAGGGGTATGAAGTTAGGGATATGAGACCTTAAATAATTAAAGTTAGGTAAGTATTTAATTAATTAGAGGTATGAATTTAGGGGTATAAAGTTAGAGGGTATGAAGAAATGGATATGAAGTTATGGGTATGAAGTTAGGGGTATGAAGAAATGGGTATGAATAAATGGGTGTGAAGTGATGGGTATGAAGTTAAGGGTATGCGACCTTAATTGATTAAATTTAGGGTTATGAAGAGAGAGGTACGAAGAAATGGGTATGAAGTGAGGGGTATGAATTGAGGAGTATGAAGTTAGGGGTAAGAAGTTAGGGGTTTGAGACATTAATTGATTAAAAAAGTGGTTTTTGTAAGTATTTAATTAGTTAAGGGTATGAAGTTAGGGGTATGAAGTGAGGGGTATTAAGTAAGGGGTATGAATAAAGGGGTATGAAGTGAATGAATTTAATGGTATGAAGTGAGGGGTATGAAGTGAATGAAGTTAGTGGTATGAAGTGAGGGGTACGAGACCATAATTGATTAAATAAGTGGTTTTTGTAAGTATTCAATTAGTTAGGGGTATGAAGAAATGGGTATGAGACCAATTTAATACTTACAAAAAGCAATTCTTTAATTAATTAATGTCTCATACCCCTAACTTCATACCCCTCACTTTATACCCATAACTAATTGAATACTTACAAAAGCACTTCTTTAATCAATTAATGTCTCATACCCGTGGTTTTAGGGCTTAGTTAAAGAAGTGGTTTTTGTAAGTATTCAATTAGTTAAGGGTATAAAGTTAGAGGTATAAGACATTAATTGATTAAAAAAATGGTTTTTATAAGTATTTAATTAGTTAGGGGTATGAAATGAGGGGTATGAAGTTAGGGGTATGAAAAAAGGGGTATAAAGTGAATGAATTTAGGGGTATGAAGTGTGGGGTATGAGACCTTAATTAATTAAAATAGTGGTTTTTGTAGGTATTCAATTAGTTAAGGGTATGAAGAAAGGGGTATGAAGTGAGGGGTATGAAGAAAGGGAAACGAGACATTAATTTATTAAAGAAGTGGTTTTTGTAAGTAATCAATTACTTAGGGATATTTAGTGAGGGGTATGAAGAAAGGGTTGTGAAGAAAGGTATGAAAAATAGGGTATGAAGTTAGGGTTATGAAGTTAGGGGGTATGAAGTGAAAAAAATTAGGAATATGAAGTAAGCGGTATGAGACCTTAATTGATTAAAAAAATGTGTTTTGTAGGTATTCAATTAGTTAATTGTGTGAAGAAATGGGTATGAATAAAGGGGTATGAAGAAGAAAGGGGTATGAGACATTAATTTATTAAAGAAGTGGTTTTTGTAAGTATTCAATTACTTAGGGGTATGAAGTGAGGGGTATTTAGTGAGGGGTATGAAGAAAGGGGTATGAATAAATGGGTATGAAGTTAGGGATATGAATTTAGGGGTATGAAGAAAAAGGTATGAAATTAGGGGGTATGAAAAAAGAGGAATGAAGTTAAGGGTATGAATTTAGGCGTATGAAGAAATATGTATGAATTGAGGGGTATGAAGTGAAGAGTATGAAGAAAGGGGTATGAAGAAAGGGATATGAGACATTTATTGATTGAAGAAGTAGTTTTTGTAAGTATTCAATTACTTAAAGGTATGAAGTGAGGGATATTTAGTGAGGGGTATGAAGAGAGGGGTATGAAGAAAGGGGTATGAAGTTAGAGGTTTGAAGTTAGGGATATGAAGAAATGGGTGTGAAGTGAGGGGTATAAAGTTAGGGGTATGAGACCTTAATTGATTAAAGTTAGGGGTATCAAGAGAGGGGTATGAAGAAAGGGGTATGAAGTGAGGGGTATGAAGAAAGGGGTATGAAGTTAAGGGTATAAAGTGATGGGTATGAATTTAGTGGTATGATACCTTAATTGATTAAAGAAGTGTTTTTTTTTAATTTTATTTATTTTTAATTGTAAATTTTAATTAAAAATAATTAGTAACTTTAAAATTTGAATTTTAATTTTAAATTTAATTTAATTTTCTTTTCTTTTTTCTTAGGAACTTTAAAATTTTAATTTTAATTTTAATATTTTAACCTTAGAAAAAAAACAAAAAAATCAAAACGTTAGAAAATCAATTTTTTTTCAAAAACTTTAGAAAATCCAAAAAAATCAATGTTTCTTCATACCCCTCACTTCACACCCCTAACTTCATACCCCTTTATTCATAACCCTAACTTCATACCCTTAAATTACATACCCCTTTCTTCATACCCATCACTTCATATTCCTCACTAATTGAATACTTACAAAAACCAATTCTTTAATAAATTAATCTCTCATACCCCTAACTACATACCCCTCATTTCATAACCCTAACTAATTTAATACTTACAAAAACCACTTATTTAATTAATTAATGTGTCATACCCCTAACTTCAAGGTTTAGGATTTAGGGTTTAGTTAAAGAAGTGGTTTTTGTAAGTATTAAATTAGTTAGGGGTATGAGACATTAATTGATTAAAGAAATAATTTTTGTAAGTATTTAATTAGTTATGGGTATGAAGTTAGGGGTATGAAGTGAGGGGTATCAAGTTAGGGTATGAAGAAAGAGGTGTGAAGTGAATGAAGTTATGGGTATGAAGTGAGGAGTATGAGATCTTAATTTATTAAAAATGTGGTTTTTGCAAGTATTTGATTAGTTAGTGGTATGAAGAAAGAGGTATGAAGTGAGGGGTATAAAGAAAGGATATGAAGTGAGGGGTCTGAAGAATGGGATATAAGACATTAATTGATAAAAGAAGCAGTTTTTGTAAGAATTAAATTACTTAGGGGTATGAAGTAAGGGGTATTTAGTGAGGGGTATGAAGAAATGAGTATGAAAAAATGGTATGAATAAATGGGTATGAAGTTAAGGGTATGAATTTAAGGGTATTAAGAAAGCGGTATGAAGTGAATGAATTTAGGGGTATGAAGTGAGGGGTATAAGAACTTAATTTATTAAAGAACTGGTTTTTGTAAGTATTCAATTAGTCAGGGTTATGAAGAAAGGGATATGAGACTTCAATTGATTAAATAAGTGATTTTTGTAAGTATTCAATCACTTATGGGTATGAAGTAAGGAGTATGAAGAAAGATGTATTAAGTGAGGGGTATGAATTGAAGGGTATGAAGTTAGGGGTATGAATTTAGAGGTATGAAGTTAGGGGTATGAAATTAGAGGGTATGAAGTTAGGGGTATGAAGAAAGGAGTAGGAATAAAGGGGTATGAAGTTAGGGTTGTGATACCTTAATTGATTAAAGTTATGGGTATGAAGAAGGGGGCATGAAGTGAGGGGTATGAGTAAATGGGTATGAAGTTACGAGTATGAAGTGAGAAGTATGAAGTTAGGGGTATGAGACATTAATTGATTAAAGAAGTGTTTTTTTAAAAAAATTTTAATTGTAAACTTTAACTTAAAAAAAAATTAGGAACTTAAAAATTTTAATTTTAATCTTTTTTAGGAACTTTAAAATTTTAATTTTAATTTTAAATTTTTATCTTTAGAAAAAAAACAAAAAAATCAAAACGTTAGAAAATCAAAAAATTTCAAAAACTTTAGAAAATAAAAATAAATCAATGTCTAAAAAAAATAAATCAATGTTTCTTTATACCCCTCACTTCACATCCCTTTCTTCATACCCCTAACTTCATATCCCTTTATTTATGCCCCTAACTTCATACCTTTGACTAATTTAATACCTACAAAAACAAATTATTTAATAAATTAATATCTCATACCCCTAATGTCATACCCCTAAATTAATACTCCTCACTTCATACCCCTAAATAATTGAATACTTACATAGACAACTTATTTAATCAATTAATGTCTCATACCTCTAACTTTATGGTTTAGGATTTAGGGTTTAGGGTTTCGTTAAAGAAGTATTCAATTAGTTAGGGGTATGAAGTTAGGGGTATGAGACATTAATTGATTAATGAAGTGGTTTTTGTAAGTATTTAATTAGTTAGGGGTATGAAGTTAGGGGTATGAAGTGAGAGGTATGAAGTTAGGGGTATGAAGTAAATGATATTAGGTGTATGAAGTGAGGGGTATGAGACCTTAATTGATTAAATAAGTGGTTTTTGTAAGTATTCAATTAGTTAGGGGTATGAAGAAAGGGGTATGAAGTGAGAGGTATGAATAAAGGGGTATTAAGTGAGGGGTATGAATAAAGGGATATGATACATTAATTGATTAAAGAAGTGGTTTTTGTAAGTATTCAATTACATAGGGGTATGAAGTGAGGGGTATGAAGAAAGGGGTATGAATAAATAGGTATGAAGTTAGGGGTATGAATTTAGGGGTATAAAAAAAGAGTTATGAAGTTAGGGGGTATGAAGAAAGGGGTATGGAGTGAATGAAGTTAGGGGTATGAAGTGAGGGGTATGAGACCTTAAGTGATTAAAGAAGTGGTTTTTGTAAGTATTCAATTGGTTAGGGATATGAAGAAAATGATATGAAGTGAGGGGTATGAAAAAAAAATATGAAATTATGAAGAAAGGGATATAAGACATTAATTGATTAAAGAAGTGATTTTTGTAAGTATTCAATTAATTAGGGGTTTATGAAGTGAGGGATATTTAGTGAGGGGTATGAAGAGAGGGGTATGAAAAAAGGTGTATGAAGTTAGGGATATGAAGTTAGGGGTATGAATGAAGGGGTATGAAGTTAAGGGGTATGAAGTTAGAGGTATGAAGAAAGATATATGAAGAAAGGGGTATGAAGTGAGGGGTATGAAGTTAGGGGTATGAAACCTTAATTGATTAAAGTTAGGGATATCAAGAGAGGGGTATGAAGAAAGGCGTATGAAGTGAGGGGTATGAAGAAATGGGTATGAATTGAGGGGTATGAAGTTAGGAGTATGGAGTGAGGGGTATGAAGTGAGGGGTATGAATTTAGTGGTATGATACCTTAATTGATTAAAGAAGTGTTTTTTTTTAATTGTAAACTTTAATTTAAAAATTAGTAACTTTAAATTTTTAATTTAACTTTAATTTTATTTTTATTTTTTTTCTTAGGAACTTTAAAATTTTAATTTTAATTTTAATTTTTTAACATTAGAAAAAAACAAAAAATAAATAAAAATGTTAAAAAATAATTTTTTTTAAAAAAACTATAGAAAATCCAAAAAAATCAATATTGTTTAAAAAAAAAAATCAATGTTTCTTCATACCCCTCACTTCACACCCCCAACTTCATATTCCTTTCTTCATACCCATTTATTCATACCCCTAAATTCATACCCCTCACTTCATACCCCTCACACTAAATGAATACTTACAAAAACCAATTCTTTAATCAAATAATGTCTCATACCCCTAACTAATTGAATACTTACAAAAACCACTTTAATCAAGTAAGGTCTTATACCCCTAACTTTAGGGTTTAGGGTTTAGTTAAATAAGTGGTTTTTATAAATATTCAATTAGTTAGGAGCTTAGTTAACAAGTTTGAGTTTGTGTTTGAATTCGAAACTTTTGAAGTCTGAAATAAATTTGACATGTTCAAAAATGCAAAATAAAATTTGACATAAAGTTCAAAATATTATGGGTTCGAGGACTTGTTTCAAGGGTCAAAACGCTTTTGTAGAAGTGCGAAGACCAGGGTTCCAATCTCTCAGGCCTTGTGGTATGGGTGGGCGTGTTGCATCAGCATATCCGACTATGTAAAAGGTTTACTCTATACACCTGGAGGTCAATTGGAGGTTAAAGTGGCACCAAGGAGCTAGATTCGAACCCACGAAGAGGCATAGAAAATTGTAACGAGTTATCGATTCTTCTAGTATAATAAAAAAAAAGTTTGATATATTATAAATGTACATATTTTCTTTTTGTATATTATAATATGTCTTGCCATTTCCATTTAACTTGATTAGAAAAAATAAATTTGTTCCTTCAGATTCAAAATAGGAGGATGGCCACCCTTTTCTTTGTTAGTGCTATTTTAAAATTAATTAAACATGTAATAAATTTTACTTATAATTTTTTAAATAATTATTAAAATTGTAATTATAATATTTTAAATTATAATTTAAACTTTTATATTTAAATATCTTTAAAATTTTATTAAAAATTTTACCCATAATCTAACCAAAGTAGCATAGCTAAATCATGCTATAGTCTTTCACGGGCAAATTCTCTTGGCAACACATCAATCTTCGCCACTGGTTGAGAAAAAGGATAAGAAGATAAGGGAATAGGAGAGCATTTTTTAGATGAGGAGGAGCTCATATACCTTCCCTATGATGCCACTTACTCATCCCACCTCCACAACCATGTCCACCATTCCTACACCAGATCAGCCATGGATTTATCCAATATCATAAATGAATGAATTACGTCGCCAAGGTCATCATCCAGTGCCTTGCACAGGTCATGGCATCTTCTTAACCTAATGATGAGGAGGAGGATGATTTACCTAGATAATTCATTTTGTTACAGTGTTACTTACGATGGAAAGACTACCCAATATTCCCTACGGCAAAATATTTAATAAAAAAATTTCACATAATTTTTCCCTCCTCACAGGTATTTTTTTTCACCTGTTTTCTCCCAAATTTTCTTTCCTATCGAATTTAAGTTTTTTTCGACGAATAAATTCATCAAGGTTTTAAGTTCGATGAATTTCGAACTTTATTTAAAAAATTTGATGAATTTGATAACTAAGGTTAAAGATATGAAGTTAGGGATATGAGACATTAATTGATTAAAGAAGTGGTTTTTGTAAGTATTTAATTAGTTAAGGGTATGAAATTAGGGGTATGTGTTGGTCAAATGTCTTCCTAATCAATAAAATTGCACTTGTGTGCCCTAGAGATGATCAACATTGAAAGACTAGAGGAAAGAAAAGTCCCCCGTGTCAATATCCAGAGAGGGCTAGTTCCCTTACTAAAATTCTACACTAGTTAAGAGAAGGGTTGCAGGAAAGAAATTGAAAAGTACAAAAATAAAGGGAAATATAGCCATAAGATGAATGTGTAGAATTTGGGGCAGACTGGTAGTAAGAATTCCACCAAGTTTTATAATAGCATATAACAGAGGGAAAACAATAGAATTTCACTCACACCTTTGCAGAGACAACACCTAGATCGCATTTCAAAACTTCCTCACTCACCAACAATGTTTTGAATCTAGAAATAGAATTTGAAACTTAAAAGCAAGAACATGAGCATAAATAGAAATGCTTAAAAATATAAAGAAATCACACACATAAGAATTTGTACAAATTTCAGAAGCCAAGTCTCTTCTATTGATGCAGAGAACTTAGGAAGTTTTCTTGCAAAATGTCCAACCTCCTTTACAATGAAAATTTGCTTAGTATTTATAGAGGTTTTTGCCTCTTTCATTAAATACATGAAAGGACCCAATGTCTATTGATCTAAGACATGGTGAGTCATTATTTCTTGGAAATCTTCCTCTGACAATCACGATGTTAAAAATGGTTCTAGATAACAAAGCATTCAGGCACAAGGACATTAAATTTTTTCCACCTCCATTTCTTTGGAAATCAAATATGTGCTTCATTAATTCACTCTACATTAAATTTACCTTGGAGAGGGAGCAAAATCACTAAGAAGGTGTCTTCAAAAATATCTTCCACTTTGCCACCAATATTAAATTACGATTGTTATTTAAATCATATCTTCCATTGAAAATTATGCTTCAATATTGCCTAAGATGATAGCAATTAATGTGGATGTGCATTCAAGACCGTATCCTTACTATTGAAAACCTCATCAAAATGGGCATTCCTCTTCCTAACAAATGTTATCTTTGCCTTTATGATTGGGAGTCTACCTCTCACCTTTTCTTGTTTTTTTCCTTTTCAATAATGGTTATAAGCAAAATCTTTCGTAATTTCCATATGGTTTGGGCTCATCCTCCTACCATTGTTGAGTTGTTCCTCCAATGGTCCAATCCTTTTAAAAATCATGTGCTCAAAGAACTTTGGAAATTCTATCTTCAACATTTCCTTTGGCAAATTTGGATTGAACACAACAGAAGAATTTTTGACAAAAAAGCCTTACATGCTGACATCATTGCCCACAAAATCATCCTCCATGCAAAGGAAAATGTTCTCATAGCTCATTTCAATTCTTTTCCTTGTTGCCCTTTTGAGAAAACCATCCTCAATTCTTGCAACATATTCATCGATAATTTAAAGCCTGTCAATCCTTCCACATCAAGGACCAACATCAAATAACATCCTCCCCCACTTGGGTGGGTCAAGCTTAATTTTTATGGAGCTACTAAAGGAAATCCTAGAATTTCTAGAGTTGGAGGTATTCTTCATGATCATCTTGGTAAGTCTATTTTTTCTTACTCCAAACCATTGGGCATCATGTCCAATCACTTAGCAAAAGCCAGGGTAGTTCGGAGAGGCCTCCAATTCATTAAAAATATTCTAGGGAACATCATAGTTGAAGGGGACTCTCTAAATACCATCAATCATTTAAAAACCTCAAGACCTAGCAGTTGGAGGATCAGAACAATTATGGAGGAAAGCAAACAAATACTTTGTCAACAACATAATACTATTGTCCAACATGCTTATAGGGAGGCTAATGTTGTTGTTGATAGATTGGCTAACATTGGTGCTAATACCCAAGGGATGTTGACGTGGACCAATACGCTACCTCCTAAGGTGGATGAACTTGCTAAATATGATCAAAACAATGATGATCATATTGATAATTGAAAATCCTCTCCATTTCATTCCCCAAAATCCCCTTTTCCATGTGAAACGTTGGGCTCACACTTCAATCTGTTGGTTGGGCCTTCCTCCAAGGTTTATGCTTTACCTACAAAATTGGTCACATGACCCTTTGTATTTTAATGTTAAAATTCCCACTACCTTCATCCTTGATAGCGTTAATTTCTTGGTAACTGATTCCTTTTGGCATCCCAAGGTGCAACCTAGCATGATTATTAATCATTCTTCTCCCATGTTTATTGATTTGTGCAATCTTGCCTCATTGAGAACCATTTTCCAGTATCTAACCAGTTGCATTGTTCTGAGAACCTGTATGGTGAACATCCCTATAATTTCTATGTCTTGCACCTGAATTTTTTATTGGCCACATTTTTTGTGCACTTTTGATGGTCAACCATTTCATTTGGAATGGATTTATACAATTTTTTGGTGCAATGCCCGATGCCTAAAAATCCGCTTTGACATCTACTCTAGCCAACCCTTTTTCTTCAAAAAGTTTTTTCCCTTTTTAAATCTTCCTCTTTGGATTTAATGCAGAACTCAGATTGATGATAGTTTTTTCCTTTTATATGTCTTGTTGCATGCCTTACCTTATCATCAGCTCTTTACTATTGTGTTTTTTCTGCTCAATCTGAGCCTTTCTCATCACCTTCCTTTCCTCCGTATTCCTCTCACTGCCATGAAGGAAAGCAAACTTATTTTTATTGAGTCTAATATTTTTGAGCTTGAACCCATGGTCAGAGATGTGTGGAAGGATAGAAGCACTCTTATTGAGTTCTTCAAGCTATTTTCTGGCATTGACTAGGAGGTGATGAAAGCTTTCTTTGAGACCTGGACCAGGTCCTGGTTAACATTCATGGAATGGAATTCCAAATTTCCATTGAGACACTGGAAGACCAGAAGGGACAACCCACGAATGCAAAGTGATCCGAAGAAACAAGCATAACTGGGAAGCAGAGCTGATGTTTTTTGAGAAGAACTCGATGATTCACAAAATGTACAAAAAAAGTTTGTTCTACATTCATCTCTCCTCTCCTTGGCAAGAAATATTAAAACCCATCATGCAGTATCTTACCTGTGATAATCCTGAGTCCCAACAGTGTTGTTTTCATCTAGCTTACGTTAATCACTTTCGTGATGCCAAGATGATGAACATACCTGCTGCTATTTTTTGGTCTATTGACTATACCATTGTCTCCACCCGGTCCAAGAAAGAGGAAGGTTTACCATGTCACCAAGGGCTTTTCAATGTCCTATATAGATTCCTCCTTCTCAATTTTCCCAAAGGCAATATTCTTGCTCTTGAGTCTAAAGAGGAGAATTCCTCCTCAATGCCAAATACCAAAATTTTGAAACCCAAAAGAAAGGTTAAGAATGATTAACCTCATCCTGAATTTAATGCCAGAAAAAAGGTCAAAGTTGAGAGTACTCCTGTCATATTTTCCCAGTGACTTAAGCTTAAAGAGGTGACTGAAACCCCTCCTTACACATCTTTCAAACCCTCAAAGGATCAGTCCAATTTGCCTGACCTGGTTGAAAAATTCCTTCATAAATTGGTCGTCCATGCTACCTCAACTAGTATTGATCATCTGGAGGTTGCTTACACGGCTATTGGAAAGGCAATCTTGAGCCTTAAGGAACAACGTCAGGATCTTAGCCTTCTATTGTTTTGTGAAACTTTTTATAACACTCCTATTGTTGTTGTTGTTGATGTTCCTTTCGATGCTAAAGGGGTTACTAAAGATGAGGATGTCATTGAAATTGCCAAGGAAGACTATTTTGACGCTCTAAAGGAAGACCCAAAGGATGTGCTGAAGGATGTTGCAAAGGACACCGCGCTAGATACGGATGCTGCTTCACCCATGTAAACTGAAACTCCTCTCTGAGTGTGGTCTTTCTAGTTATTTTTCTCTAATCCTTTCTTTTATTCCTTTAGGTTGAAGGTTTTGTCCTGTTATGGGTTCGTTGGGAGCTATTTCCTCTATTTTTCTTCTTTTTGTTAGAGGAAATCATTCTTCCTTTAATCCTGCTAATTTTTATATTGCAATCCAAGGTCAGCTCTCGAATCAATTCATTTCCATAACTGGATCCCAATATTCATTCAGTTATTTCATCCATCATAAAATTTACAAGAATGCATTGGTAAACTATTATCAAAATTTTCCCCAAAATTTGATCCAACATAATCTCTAATTATTTTGCTAATTTGGTTATCAAATTTCAATCCAAATATTATTTCTCTTATCTCCAAATGATACTAAATTTAACACCCAAATTTGCTTTAATACTATTAAATTAGTCTCTCGAAAGAGGGAAACCCTAAATATTCCCATAGATCATCTAGCATCAAGGTCTATCTATAAATAATTTAATTTTCTAATATTAATCAACATGAATTCCACTCCTTTGATTGTCAGGGCCATTTGGAAGAGTCCCATACCTCTTCCTGGATGGACACCAAAATCATCCATTCTTCTAGTGGATTCCATTCATTAAAAATATCGTAAATAATCATAGTATGTATTTTACATACAAAATCTATAATTTCACTAAAATCATTACTTCCATTTACTTCTCAAATAGTATTGTCTAACTCCTCTCTTTTTCTAAAAATTTTATCCCTTGTTTGACCATTTTGTGAAACTATTGTGAGTTTCATTAGTAGTCTGAGTAGACTCTGTCCTTCAAGCCATATCATAAGCTTCTTGCATAGTGTTATGAACATGTACACTTACCCTATCCATGATCCAAAGTTTCATTCCTAGGACAAATTTGTGTATTTTCATCTCATTATTGTGGTTATAGGATGGCACATATTTAAGGAGTCTCACAATATATTCATAGTATTCCTCCACATATCTTGATCCTTGTTGAAATGTGAAGAATTCCTTCAATTTATTCAAACAAAATTACTTTGTAAGGAATCTATCTTTAAAATCTTCCACAAAAACTTTCCACTTCAACTTGTTAGGTGAGATCTTATGTTCATCTTTATAAGCATTCCACCAATCAATTTATATTCCTCCTAAATGAGAAATTGCAAATGTCATTTTAGTTTTAGAAGAGTTGTTTATTATGGAAAAATGAAGTTCAAGCTCATCTAACCATGACCCAACTACATCTTCTCCTCCTTTTCCTGTGAACTTAGTCACTTTAATATACTTTATGACATTGCCCATTTCCTTATTTATGTGGGTCTTGTTTTCACGCTCTTTGAGATTTTCATCCTCTCTAATCTCAACCTTTGGATGTTCCATCTCATGATTGTTATTGTGGTGATGTTGTGGATTTATAGCTTGGAAATTTTGTTGAATTTGATCTTGCATTGTTGAAACAATGGCAGTAAGGTTCTCCATATTTTTATAAAAATTTCCAAAACTTTCTCCTATCTATCTAGCTTCAGGACTATCAAGATTAGTTTATTGCAAGGTTCCTTTCCTCTTACCTCTCAAGCTTGTCGCCATGTTTACCTGGAGTAAAAATTTGTATTAATTCTCATTGATTTTCATAGTTGAAATTCTAGACATCTATATTTCATCATAATTTCTCAAGTAATCTATTGCTACTAGGTTCATTCACTAGTTCAATCCACTAACTCTATTATTGTTCATACACACTTGAGAATAAGGAGTAAGTAAGTCAAAAGACATAGATATTGAGTATTTTTACCAAGAGAGTCTAACGTACACCATTTAAAACCCATAGAAGGAGGGTTCTCTTAGCTCTTCCACTTTCAAATAAATGTGGATCTATTCATGGGGGAGAGGAACTCATCATCAATAATTCGACTTTGTTATTAGCAAAGGTGTCTAATTTAAAGTTACAGAACTTATGTGTGAGTTGTTTTATTTCATGCCAAATTCTTTTACTAACCTATATCTAGCTAGAGTCTACTAGTTAGCCCGAGATTTGATACCAACTGTAACAACCCCATTTTTTACCCCATTTTTTATGTAAACATATTCATATTTCATAAGGCATGGGTCATAATCATGAAATAAGATAGAATCATTCTATTTGGATTGTAAATTATCAAGGCAAATATTATAAATATATATTAAGACTTTATTAGAGTCACTCTTGAGTAGAAGTGATCAACTTCTACAAAACCCTCATACCACTCGGGTAGGATAATGTTGGCCAAGCATTATGTTTCATCCCTCTTAAAAGAGAAATCACCCTTAATCATACTATCCACCAAGCCTAGTATATAGGTGAATGCCTTGAATATGAAATCCATATTAATGAAATAATATCAATAATGGTTATTCATAGATCTTAGATCCAATCCACATCTTCCCAATGTGGTTACTAAGATAACAAAGTCACTATACATGATTAGAATTACATAATATTTAGAATACCATATTATTTATTTGGTGATTGATTGACATTCTCTCTCATGTATTGAGTGCTTGGTTTGTTTTTGATTAACTTAGATTAGTGGTATAGTTTAGCCTAGTGTTGTTGTGTAGATTCTTCATAAGTTTTTCCTCTACACTATTGTACTCTATAAGAGATAAAAATTATAAACTCTCATTAAACATCATATATTTGACAAAATATACTAATCAAAGAATTTTCATTACTTGATCAATTTCCAAAATGTATATCACTTAACATCTGTTAGAGATGAATATTACAATATGAAGACTTATCTCTAATTTACAAAGCTAATAATAAAATACATAAAATATTCTAAATCATGGCTTTTTTCACAAATTATTTCAGCCATCCATATTTACAATGAAACTATCTCAAATCATGCTTATACAAAATGAATAGAATAATTGTTGTCCGGTACTTCTCTAGAATATCTTGATTCCCCATGTTGTGAGAAATTATAGTGAAGGGATCAGGATAACTTAGATTCAAAGTATGAAGAACACAATATTATACTGAGAGGGGGTGAATAGTATAAGACCACTTTTTACTTTTTCCTTCAATTCAATATTATGCAGTGTATAGATAGCAGTATCAATAGCAGTAATCAAAGCAATGCACAAAACACCATACATAATAGAGACACCACAATTTACGTGGTTCACCCAATGTGGGCTACTCCACGGAGAAAATATTTTACTAAAACTTTCTCAATAAATCTCTTTGGGAATCCTTCCCAATTATAATGTTTATGGACCTCTGTCCAAAGGAGATGTTGATCCCCTAATCTCAAGTTCATGGATATCTTCCATAGGAGAACTCTTTCCCCTTCTTCTTTGGCTAGTGATCTTCTAGAAGACTCTGTATCTCTGCTACACTGACTTGTGGATCTCTCTCCACTTGAAGACTCCTCACTCAGATCTATCTTCAATTGTCCTGGCTACTCGATCTCTATCCACTGAGACTCTATCCTCTGTACTCTGTCACCTCCAAATCTCTGTCAATAGGCTCACTTAGAACCTTCTCAAATATTCTCAATAAGCTCACTCAGAACTTGCTCGAATCTACTCAAAAAACTCACTCAGAACTTGCTCAAATCTGCTCAACAAGCTCACTTAGAACTTTCTCAAATCTACTCAACAAGCTCTCTCAGAACCTGATAAAATCTTCTCAACAAGCTCACTCAAAACTTACTCAAATATGCTTAACAATCTCACTCAAAAATTGCTCAAATCTGCTCAACAAGATCACTTAGAACTTGTTCAAATCTTCTCAACAAGATCACTCAAAACTTGTTCAAATCTGCTCAATAAGTCCTCTCTAGGACTTGCTCAAATCTGCATAGCAAGCTTTCACAAAAGCTTACACAAAATCAGTCCACAAGACTTCTCAAAGACTTACCTCAAATCATCTTAACAAGCTCACATAGAACTTGTCCAAATATCATAGAGTCATAAAGAGAATTATTAGAGACTCAATATGTTCTATACTCAAATCCTAATCTCAACTCAAATCAATCTCATAGAAGCATAAAGAGAATTGTTAGAGACTCAATATGTTCTATACTCAAATCCCAATCTCAACTCAAATCAATATTATAGAAGCATAAAGAGAATGGTTAGAGACTCTATATGTTCTATCCTCAAATCTCAATCTCAACTTAAATAAATCTCATAGAAGCATAAAGAGAATTGTTAGAGACTCTATATGTTCTATTCTCAAATTTTAATATAGAATATTTTGTTTCATAGAACTTGAACAACCACATGCATCCACTTGACTAGGCTCAAACAACTCTTCTCACAAACCCTAGTCCAAGCATGAATAAATCAACTCAAAATATTTCCAATAATGCTCAACCACAAATCTCACATAAAAATGATACTCATGTTCTTTTCTAACTCAAGTTCAAGTTCTTTGCGCAACCAATCAATTTCAACAACAATGCTTATAAAACAAGGTTTAATCACAACTCTCAATCCAAAAAACCTTGAAGCATTAAACCAACCGCTTTCGAAAAGGAAACCACAATCAATCCTTTTCTCTCCAATGATATTTCAAAAATCAACCACCATAAACAATCAATAGGATAATGTGCCCATACCTTTTATGAAGATGAAGAAACCTCTTTGAAAATATTCCACAATCACAATATTCTTTTGCCAATCTTTATGAGGGTTAGGAGAAATTACAAAACAATTATCATAACCTTTTACACCTTATTTCTCCTAGTCAAAAATCACATCCACCACTAGAAAATAATTAAAAATAATTATTTCCTTATTTAATTAATCATAGCTTGAATATCACCATAACCATTTACCATTCCCTTATTTCTCCTAAAAATACTTTGCACTAATGCACAACTCACTAAGCTCCTTAATGCAAAAATCCCACATCAAATAGTGCAAAATATAAGCCACAACTCATAAACTACACCACCATGGCATACCCTCAATAATGATGCATTAACCTTAGCTTTGGCACATTAAAATATTAATATCTCAATCTCTAAAAATTACGGCAATAGGCATACCTTAGAAAAATTATTTTCTGCTCCGAAAATCGTGGCGACAACACAAGCAAAAAATGAATTTCGGGTGATTCGAACCCGAGACCTGCAGTGAGTGTGCCTTTGTACTCCTTCTACCCACCAAGTGGGCTAAGCTTCCCACATGGAAGCTATTCACCTTGTGCTTGAAGTACTTCCTCTTAGCGCCCATGAACTTATAAACTTCGCTTCTCCCAAACCTTCGTAGTCGATAGTGCACGATTTAACTTTGGCAAATGAGGATTTATCATTTGAATTTTTAGTAGTATCCAACCATTTCTTAATGAAGCACCTTTTATACATGATGCGGATGGGAAATAATTAAAGTCGACGTTAGCAAAAAGTGGAGGGAAATTTTTTGATTAATTTTAAAATTTTAATTTTAATTTTAAATAATTTTAAATTTAAACTAAATATTTAAAATTAAATATCTCCATCACCGGGGCACCTTTTTCGATGAAACAAAAATCCAACTTGGGTTTTAATAAAAACCCATTTCAAATATGCCATCCATGGTTTTAAATAAAACCTTTTATTTTTCTAAGATTGCCTTGGCTCCTTTTCACAACAAACCCTTCCTTGCATCCTTTTCATCAAAACATAGTGCATGCCATCATAGATCATTTTGAGACATCATGTACTCATAGGACCTTTTGACATCAATGAAAATTTTTTAGCTTAGGGACTCAAAATATCCAACAATATCGCCCTTTGTCATTGATGGCAACCCATATTCATTTACTAAAATCTGACCTTCTTTTCTACTCCCCCTGGGACTTTGCTACCCTTGGCTCAATGCTCTCTCAAATATCAAATCTCTCCCCATATCAAAAACTCTCCCCAATATACACAAATCTCTCCCCATTTGACATCAATGGCAAAGGGTCACCTTTGGGGCTCGGGGCTAAGAATGAGCCTCTTAGCTTAGCCCCTCCCCCACCTCCACATGAGGTGGTTAATTTTGGGGTGGGAGTATTTCTACTCCCCGAAAGCACTATTCTCTACTTTTATCTTTCCCTCTTATTTTTTGAGTTTGTTGAATCCTCTCACTATTTCTTTCCATTTAATCATCCCTATTCTTGTTCTTGTTCATGTTCTCATTCTTTTCTCAATCTCTATTCCTGTTCATCTTCTTGTTCCTGCTCATGTTCCTGTTCTTGTTTATGTGCATGTACATGTTCCTGTTCCTATTCCGATTCTTTCCTGCTTATGGAATATTTTCTCTATACCATATTGCTATGTGACCATCATTAGTACAATTATAACACTTAATTTTATTATTCCTTGGAAGTGCAACTATTTTAGGACTTCTTCTAGTGAAGCCATATCCTCTTCTATCATGAACCCTGCAATTCATTGCCTTGTGACCAAACTCATTGCATGAGTAGCAATACCCATGGAAAAGTTGTCCTCTTCCATATTCCTGTCTTTCATGTGCCCTACACTGTGAAGCCATGTGCCCAAACCTATGACATGAGAAGCATCTCCCATTGAAGCTTCCTTGCCTAGACCTCATTTGTCTCATATTCTGATTGTTGTTCCATCTGTATCTTCTTTGTGCATTGTTCCTATCTTTGTTGAACTCTTTGTTGTCCAACTCATCCTCTGATGTCTCATTCCCACTTACACTGTCATATTTTGAAGTATCTTCTTCTAAAGTTCCTTCTTCTTCAAGACTTGAAGTAGACTTTTCTTCCCATTTCTTTTGAATCTGTTTGGAACCAAGACCTATCTTGTTTGTTGCTCCTCTTTGTATCTTGATTATTTTGTCTACACTCTTTGCACTGTTCACATACTTGTATAACTTTTTCTTGGAATCCTCTAAATATTCCTTTAGTAGTGCCACTTCTTGTGTTAAATTTTCACATTCCAAAATCTTTGCTTCTAACTTATCCTTGAACTTACTTGCCTTAGCCTTTGACTTCTCTAAGTCCTCTATGAGCAATAATCTTTCTTCATCACATTCTTGAAACTTATTTTCAAGCTTAGAGTGTTGCTTTCTTACCTTATTTATTATGTCAAGGACATAGATAAGTTCTCCCTTGAGATCATAACCATTCTCTATTGAGTAATCCTCTATTTTTTTTCCTTTGTCCTTATCATTACTTTTTGTTGACTTGTCTTCTATAGGATCACTTACTTCATCTTCTAAAGCCATTAGAAGATTCTCATCTGGTCTTTCAAGTGCATCTTCAAAACCATCATCACTAAAACTATAGCCATCCCTAGTGCAATCATCTTCAAGATGTCCAAATTTACCACATCTAAAACATTTGAGAATAACTGGAGTCCTTTTTTCTTTAACCATAAATAGGACTTCATCTCTATCATTGTCTAAAGAACTAGTATCACTATCAATTGAGTACTTACTTGCATTTTCCGCATAGTAGCTTCTCTTTTGCCTTTGGAAGAATTTATTCCCTTATCTATTTTGTCCATCCTTGCCTTTCTTTTGGTACCTGTGTCTTTCTGATTCCTTGTACCTATGATCCTATTTTTCTTCATCACTATTGTACTTTGGCTCTTTGCACTCTATTGCATAGTGTCCATACTTTCCACAATTGAAGAACTTAATAGATCTTATATCTATGGATATTTTGGAACCTTTATCTCTCCTACCATAGTTAGCTTCTTCATCACTAGATGACTCACTGCTTGATTCTATCTGCTTTCCCTTTTTATTTTTGTCCACTTTGAAAGTAGCTTCTTTTGGAGGAATAGGATCTTTTGTTCTTATCTCAAAAGTAGTAAGCATGCCAAGCAAAGAATTCCTTGTCAAATAATCACTATCAATTGATATTTCTATAGCAGAAACCTTTTCACTATAACTTTTTGGAAGAGTTCTCAAGATCTTATCACAAGCATCAAATTCATCAACCTTCATTCCAAGACCTCTCATATCATGTACAAGTTCATCAATCTTACTAAGATAATCATGAATATTTTCATCATCTCTCATTCTTAAGTTCTCAAATTCTCCTTTGAGATTTTTGATCTTAGCTTTCTGACACCTTTATCACCCTCATATATATCATGCAGTAGATCCCACATATCTTTTGTTGTTTTACAATCCATAACCTTCATAGATTCTGATCTACCCAATCCTTTTATAATTGCATTCATAGCTCTTGAATTTGCATGCATTAGAAGCTTACCTTCCTTATCTGTAGGAGTATTGACTGTTGAATCATATCCAAGTTCCACTGCATCCCAAACTTCATTTCCAAGTGCCATCAGGTGAAATCTCATCAGCATACACCAATATAAAAAGTCACTTCCATCAAAGACTAGTACTGCATTATTGAAGGGTCCGTCTCTTTGATCCTTTTGATCCATTGTGTTCTTAGACCACTTTTCCTTCAAGATGTCAAACTCTTCTGAAGGAACCTACTTTGATACCAATTGAAGAACACAAGCTTATACTAAGAGGGGGGTGAATAGTATAAGACCACTTTTTACTTTTTCCTTCAATTCAATATTATGCAGTGTATAGATAGCAGTAATCAAAGTAATACACAAAACACCATACACAATAGAGACACCACAATTTTCATGGTTCACCCAATGTGGGCTACTCCACGAAGAAAATATTTTACTAAAACTTTCTCAATCAATCTCTTTGGGAATCCTTCCCAATTACAATGTTTATGGACCTCTATCCAAAGGAGATGTTGATCCCCTAATCTCAAGTTTGTGGATCTCTTCCATAGGATAACTCTTTCCCCTTATGCTCTAGCTAGTGATCTTCTAGAAGACTCTATCTCTCTGCTGCACTAACTTGTGGATCTCTCTCCACTTGAAGACTCCTCACTCAAATTTATCTTCAATTGTCCTGGCTATTGGATCTCTATCCACTGAGACTCTATCCTTTGTACTCTGTCACCTCCAAAGCTTTGTCAATAGGCTCACTCTTAACCTTCTCAAATATTATCAACAAGCTCACTCAAAACTTGCTTAAATATACTCAACAAGCTCACTCAAAACTTGCTCAAATCCGCTCAAAAATCTCACTTAGGACTTGCTCAAATATGCTTAACAATCTCACTCAGAACTTGCTCAAATCTGCTCAACAAGCTCACTCAGAACTTGCCCAAATATGCTCAATAAGCTCACTCAGAACTTGTTCAAATCTTCTCAACAAGCTCACTCAAAACTTGTTCAAATATGCTCAATAAGTCCTCTCTAGGACTTGCTCAAATCTGCATAGCAAGCTTTCACAAAATCTTACACAAAATCAGTCCACAAGCCTTCTCAAAGACTTACCTCAAATCAGCTTAACAAGCTCACACAGAACTTGTCCAAATATCATAGAATCATAAAGAGAATTGTTAGAGACTCAATATGTTCTATACTCAAATCTCAATCTCAACTCAAATCAATCTCATAGAAGCATAAAGAGAATTGTTAGAGACTCAATATGTTTTATACTCAAATTCCAATCTCAACTCAAATCAATCTCATAGAAGCATAAAGATAATGGTTAGAGACTCTATATGTTCTATCCTCAAATCTCAATCTCAACTTAAATCAATCTCATAGAATCATAAAGAGAATTGTTAGAGACTCTATATTTTTTAACCTCAAATCTTAATATAGAATAGTTTGTTTCATGGAACTTGAACAACCACATGCATCCACTTGACTAGGCTCAAACAACTCTTCTCAACAAACTACCACAAGGAACAAATCTTTCTCACAAACCCTAGTCCAAGCATGAATCAATCAACTCAAAATGTTTCCAACAATGCTCAACCACAAATCTCACATAACAATGATACTCATGTTCTTTTCTAACTCAAGTTCAATTTATTTGTGCAACCAATCGTCTTCAACAACAATGCTTATAAAACAAGGTTTAATCACAACTCTCAATCCAAAAAACCTTGAAGCATTAAACCAATCACTTTTGAAAAGGAAACCACAACCAATCCTTTTCTCTCCAATGATATTTCAAAAATCAATCACCATAAAAAATCAATAGGAGAATGTGCCCATACCTTTTATAAAGATGAAGAAATCTCTTTGGAAATCTGCCACAATAACAATATTCTTTTGCCAATATTTATGAGGGTTAGGAGAAGTTACAAAACAATTATCATAACCTTTTACACCTTATTTCTCCTAATCAAAAATCACATCCACCACTAGAAAATAATTAAAAATAATTATTTCCTTATTTAATTAAGCATAGCTTGAATATCACCATAACCATTTACCATTCCCTTATTTCTCCTAAAAACACTTTGCACTAATGCACAACTCACTAAGCTCCTTAATGCAAAAATCCCATATCAAATAGTGCAAAATATAAGCCACAACTCATAAAATACAACACCATGGCATACCCTCAATAATGATGCATTAACCTTAGCTTTGGTACATTAAAATACTAATATCTTAATCTTCGAAAATTACGACGACAGACATACCTTGGAAATTTTATTTTCTGCTCCAAAAATCATGATGACAACACACAAGCAAAAAATGAATTTCGGGTGACTCGAACCCGAGACCTGCAGTGAGTGTGACTTTGTACTCCTTCCACCCACCAAGTGGGCTAATATTCCCACATGGAAGCTATTCCACCTTGTGCTCCAAGTACTTCCTCTTGGCACCCATGAACATAGAAACTTCGCTTCTTCCAAACCTTCGCAGTTGATAGTGCACGATTTAACTTTGGCAAATGAGGATTTATCATTCAAATTTTTGGTAGTCTCCAACCATTGATTATGAAGCACATTTTATACATGATGCGGATGGGGAAGAATTAAAGTCGACGTCGACGAAAAATGGAGGGAAAACTTTTGATTAATTTTAAAATTAAAATTAAAATTTTAACTAATTTAAAATTTAAACTAAATCTTTAAAATTAAATATCTCCATCACCAAGGCACCTTTTTCAATGAAACAAAAATCCAACTTGGGTTTTAAGAAAAACCCATTTCAAATATGCCATCCATGGTTTTAAATAAAACCTTTTATTTTTCCTACCTTGGTTTTCACAAAAACCCTTCCTTGCACTTTTCACAAAACATAGTGCATGCCATCATAGATCCTTTTGACATCAAATAAGCTTTTGACATAAATGACAAAATTTTAGATTAGGGACTCAAAATTTCCAACAAAGTATGCCAAATGAATTGAAAGAAAACATGCTTATCAAATTTAAATGTAATCATGCACCACGCATTTACCAAAAGTATATCACATACAAAGAAAGCACCAAACATAAATTGCAAATCCATCCTTCTTTAATATTTTTCTAACAAGGGTTAATTTTTAACCCCATTCATCATTCATTTGGATTACCCCCAAACATATGGAAGAGTCCCATACCTCTTCCCAAGGAAAGGACACCAACCCATCCTTCTCATCACTAGAAGATATACTTCTAGATGACTAACTTTAGTTACACTTTTCATTATAGCAAATATAATGAAATACAAATGTAAAAGGTATATAATTTTACTTTGTTAATTAAATATAATAATCAAATTGATTTACAATCAAATTAACCAATACTATTTGGTTTCTATATTATACAAAATCATTTCCAATATATTAAAAGTCATTACCAAAATTTAATTAAATCTAGTATGCAATAGTCCTATACTTAATATAAAGAAAATTCCTACTCCATATAAAATAATCATATGCCATCAAAACCTAAAGGACTTTTCCTTGAAATTGGACTTCAATTAAATATACATATATACTCAACATTAGCAAGTAAATTTGCTTTCATTCAATTAAAAGTCACCATATTTACTTTAGTTTAACATAAATTAAATTAACACTGGTCTCCTTGTGAAGTTATAACACAAATCATAATTTTCCAATCTCTAATTCTCCATATAAACATTCATTTACTAAAATCTATCTTATCATACTTAATACAAATCATTACAATCTCCATACTCCATATAGAATCTTGAATCATACGAATCCATTTGCTATGGGACTTTGGAGCTTTAAATCATGCTTTAATTTCAATGATAAAAACTAAAAGAAATCTATATATTTTTAAAATAAGTTTTAGAGGTTACTACTACATACATCTAATGAAATCAACAATGCTCCAGAATTGATATTCATCACATCGACAATGGAGGGTTTCCAATTATAATCAAATTGCATAATTAAACATCAAATTTACATTTTAAACCAAGGTCTATAAATACCAAGAATATCATCCCTATGGTCTTGCAAAAATAATCCAAAAGGCTACAGCTAGAACTGCTATCAATAGGCATGAAGCAAAATTGATGCAATGTTGGAGGTTACACCATTGAAGGTATACCGAAAGAGACCAATAGGCTTTAAAGAGAGCACAACATAACTGGAGGTAAAAGAGGTGTTAGAGAGAAATGAAATTCTTAATAGAGAGTGACCACTGATGCTATATACCAGTTAATGAGGTTGACAAAGGTTTTCGAACATCCATATGATGAAATTTAACCACATATACCACATAGTTAAATATATTTTTATAACAATACACATATAAATATATAATTCTACCTGGCCCATTAGTTAATTATTATATGATGGAATTAGTTTCATCGATAGTGTAGGATAGAGAATAGTATAAGCCTAAGGTGGAGACAATCCTTGACCTATATAAGCATTAATTGCTAAGTATTTTTTAATCAAAACAAATATGCTTTGAGGCAAGGGTGCAATTAACATTCTTGATAAGCATTCTCATGATAAAATGTCAAGAATAATATTTAGCTAAAGAGAGTTCTGGTTAATACAATAGGATATGGATGAAGACGAGGTCAATCTAGCATCAAAAAAAAAAAATAGGACAAAAATACAAAATTAACATACGTCTAGGGCTCCGATCAGCAAAATGATTATTTGGGAAGACGTTCAATTGAATGTCAAGTGTAGAAAGAACAAATTTGTATATATTCATTTCTTCTATAAGGTGTTTATAATAGACATTGATTTTAGAATAAAAAACCATTTCAATTCTATGCTTAAACACTCATATAGAAAGACTTAAAAACTTATATAGTATTTTTGAAGATTTGATTAATATGCCATACAGATTGATAAAACCATCAAACATGTAGTAAATGTGGAGACTTTCACACCTAGACCTTCTATAGAGTCTACTCAGACTACTAATTAAACTCACAAAAGCTCCAAAAAATGGTCAAACAAGGGACATAAGTTTTAGAAAAAGAGAAAGTGGGATAATGGACAAAGTCAAAAAAATAAAGGAAATCCAAAATTTGAGAAGCACAACAATGGTGGTAAGAAGAACTTCAAGAAAGAAATTTTCTACAAGAATAACAACTACTCCGACAATAATAATAAGGATTTCTAGGATCCTAATCATCCAATTCCACTACAAGTAGTGGATACAGGAAAATAGGTTCAAGGATATTCAAACTCAAGGATAAAGTGCTTCAAGTGTGGAGGTTCATATTTTACCGTTAACTGCCCACAACATGCAAGCACTAGCTCTGAAAGGCCAAATAACAAGATCTATGTGGCAACAACAACACAAAACTTGGATGGACAAGCTACACCTTTGCTACTAAATGGTAAACTTTTTGATAAAGAAGTTAGCATTTTAATTGATAGTGGGGCTACCGATAGTTTTATTTCTAGTAACCTAGTAAGGGATATGCCAAAAAATCCAGGATCTTTGGCACAAGGGTGGAAGGTTGAGTATGGATTAAGGTAAAATTATCATGTTAATATTTTTTTTTTCTCAACTCAAATTACCCTACCCAATGGCTTTACTAGGTGGGATTTGTATGTAGCACCCCTACATGCTTTTGACATCATCCTGGGAATAGACTGGTTGAAGGCTCATGAAACCTTGGTAAATTTTCAATAGAGATAGATTTAGTTTACCAAAGAAGACAAAGAAAGGTAAAGGATGTATAGTATACCAAGAGAATTTCAACCAATGTTAATTTTAGAAATGCAACTAAAGAAAACTATTAGAAAAGGATGAATGTTTATGTTGTTAAACTCAAGGAAAAAGAGGAAATTCCAAAGGAAGAAATTATGGAAAAATTTCCACTATTGTAGGAATTTCATGATGTTTTTATTGATGATATACCTAGTTTGTCATCTAAACATGAATTTGATTTCAACATAGAATTGGTTCCAAGTATCGATCCTATCCATAGAGCTCCTTATAGAATGAACCCCATCAAGATGCAGGAATTGAAAGTGCAACTTCAAGAATTTCTAGAAAAAGGGTTGATAAAACCAAGTGTATCACCTTGGGGAGAACCTATTTTATTTGTGAAGAAGAAATATGGTTCATTAAGGTTATGCATAGATTATAGAATGCTAAATAAGGCAACCATAAAGAACAAATATCCATTGCCAAGAATAGAATATTTATTTGATCAACTAAAAGATGCCACCAGTTTCACAAATATTGATCTAAAATTTGTAAATCATCAACTGAGTATCCGGGAAGAAGACACACATAAAACAATATTCAAGACTAGATATGGGCACT
This sequence comes from Wollemia nobilis, assembly GCA_028583015.1. Taxonomy (NCBI): domain Eukaryota; kingdom Viridiplantae; phylum Streptophyta; class Pinopsida; order Araucariales; family Araucariaceae; genus Wollemia; species Wollemia nobilis. Next base: position 181,417 of record JAQPPZ010003102.1, read on the forward strand.
ACAAATTTACAGTCCTACCATTTGGATTGACTAATGCACTAGTAGTTTTCATGAATTTGAGGAATAGTGTGTTCCAAAAATAGTTGGATAGGTTTGTGTTGATATTCTTGGATGCCATTTTGATTTATTCTCATAATAGAGAGGAACATGATAAGCACTTGAGGATAGTGCTAGAAATTTTAAGGAAGAACCAACTCTACGGGAATTTGTCTAAATATGAATTCTACTACTTAAGGCAGAATATGATTTTGGTATTGAGTATATCAAAGGAAAATAAAATAAAGTCACAAATGCCTTAAGTAGGAGGAAGCACATAGTTTCATTTACTCGAAGTCATGTAGATTTAATGGGAAAAGTCAGAAAGATACAATATCAAGATCTTGAATGTAGTGAAATTTGGGTTAATATAGAGAAAAAAAATGAATGAAAACCAATAATAGCATAAAAGATGGATTTTTATGTTTTAGGGATCATGTAGTCATACCTAAAATAGGTGATTTTAGGATATTGATCATGCATGAAGCTCATTAAGATTGCATATTTTATACCAAGATGTACTATAGATGATGTTGTAAGTGTAGCCAATAAATTTACAAAATAAATTTTTAGGTTGTATAGATTTTTGAAGATGATTATCTTTGACAGGGATTCTAGGTTTACTTTTGAATTTTGGTAGGCTCTCCATCATGCAATTGGCACAATTTTAAATACTAGTTTTACATACCATCCTAAAATGGATGGATAGACAAAAAGGGTTAACCAAGTTTTAGAAGATATGTTATGCATATATTGCATGGATCAAAAGTCTTATTGGGAAGACTACTTATACCTGGTTGAGTTTGGTTGTAATAATATCTATCACTCATCCTTGAAGATGGCCCCTTTCAAAGCCTTATATGGCAGAAAATGCAGAACCCCATTATCATGGGATAATACCAAGGATTAGGTTGTCATTGGACCAAAAATGGTCAAAATAATGGAAGAGTAGCTAGAACTCATCCATCAAAGACTCAAGGAAGCCACGGATAGACAGAAGAATTATGCAAATTTGAGAATAATCCCTAGATAATTCTCCATAGGTGATAAAGTGTTTCTAAGGGTAAAACCTAAAAAGAGTGCCATTAAATCAACAAAGTTAGATCCTAGATTTATTGGTCCATTTGAGATTGTGGAGAAGATAAGTCTTGTAGCCTATCAACTCGACTTACCACATAACCTGTCAAAGATCCATAATACTTTTCATGTATCCCTACTTAGGAGATATATTGTTGATACTGATCATGTGTTAGATGTTTATAATTTATAGATGGTAGATCCAATAGCCTTTGAAGTGAGACCTGTGAAGGTCTTGGAATTTTGTTCCAAGACCATGAGGAAGTGTAATATTGATCAGTGCAAGGTTTAGTGGGACCAGTATTTTGAAAATAATTCCACTTGGAAAAAGTGGAAGATATGAAAAGACACTTTCCTTATTTATTCAATGATGTTATGTAATAATACAAGTTGAACTATGGACCACTTATACAAAGTGGAAACTATACCAAAAACTATGTTTTATTGATTGTTATATAATAATGTAGGAAAACACAGAGGATTGTGTTTAATCTAAGGGGGGATTATGTCACATCCCACCTTGGAGGACTATTTTTAAGATGCTATTTGTGTGATGATAGCTGGTTTTTAATGCTTTATATACTTGCATTGTATTTTTTTCTATCAAAAGAAAATGATGATGCATTGCTTGATTGCAAGAACATTTATTCTTGTAGGTGGAAGATTGGCCACCAAAATATAAGGAAAATGATGACAATGATAACTCAACAAGTAAAGCTCATATTCCTATCATCATTAGTTACCTCCTTGATGGTGGTGTTACTTGAGTATTACTCTAAAAAGTCCCACCCAATCAAAGGAAAAATGGTGATGGGGGATACTGGGCACATGCATTGAGTGCTTGTATGCCATTTGTGTGTGATTTATATTTGATTTCATGATTGATGTGCATGAGTTTGGTTAATTGAATTTTACTTGAAAATGCACATTAAATAATATTTTGCATTTTTCAAATTACTTTTAAAAATAAAGTAATAATATATTATGCAATTTATTATAATTAAGTGAAATCTTAATTTGAGCAATGTTTTTAAGTAAAAGATTTATTTTTAACATCATTATTTAATCTATTTGATCATATTTTAGAATGAAATTAGGTATTTTGTGTTTTCATGAGCTTGCTCAATTTTAAATTTGATTAAAACATGGAAAAAAAAACTACCTTGTAGATTTAAATGATCAATTTTCCTACACATGCATGGCTACTTTGGGAAGTTTGATATGGTGGATAAGATTATTGTCTTATCTATATGGATTCTATTTCCATTAATATATATTTAGAAGCATATTTCTGGTCTGAAAGAAAGAAAGCTATAAATTACCATTAATATGGAGAAAAAAAGTTTAGGATATGTTATGTTATGAAAAGTATATGTTAGGCTGGAGAAGGAAGAGTGGAAGGGAAGGCTCTAAAACAAGTTGAGTTCACAACTATGCAGAAGGACCAGGTGTGAAAGTCTCCATTTTTACTGTGTTTGATAATTTTATCAATCTGTATGGCATATTTATCAAATATTCAAAAATGCTATATAAGTTTTAGAGTCTTTCTATATGAGTGTTTAAGCATAGAATTGAAATGTTTTTTATTCTAAAATTTGTGTCTATTATAAACACCTTCTTGAGGAAATGAATATATACAAATTTATTATTTTTGCCCTCGATATTCAAGTGAACATATTCCCAAATAATCCTTCTGCTGATCGGAGCCCTAGACATATGTTAATTTTGTAATTATATCCTATGTTCTTTTTTGATGCTAGATTGACCTCGTCTTCCTCTGTATCCTATTGGATTAACCAGCACTCTCTCTATCCAAAGATTATTCTTGATGTTGTCTCACAAGAATGCTAATCAAGAATGTTAATTACACCCTCATCTCAAAGCATATTCATTTTTATTAAAAAACCCTTAGTGATTATTGCTTATATCGGTCAAGGATCATCTTCATCCTAGGATTATATTGTTCTCTATCCTACTCTATCAATGAAACTGGTTATAGCATCTAAAAATTAACAAGTGGGACAGCTAGAATTATATATTTATATATGTATTTTTATAAATATCTATTTAACCGTGTGGCATAGATGGTTGAAGTTCACCATTCGACTATTTGAAAACCTTTGTCAACCTCATTAACTAGCAGATAGCATCAATTGTCACTCTTTGTTAGGTGTAACCTCCAACCTTGCTTCATTATTCTTCACACCTATTGATAGTAGTTCTAGTTGTAGCCTTTTGGATCGCTGTTGCAAGACCATAGGGATGATCTGCTTGGTGTTTATAGACCTTGGTTTAAAATCTAAATTTTATGTTTAGTGATGCAATCCAGTTATAATTGGAAACCCTCCACTATCGATGTGATGTCCATCAATTCTGGAGCATCGCTGATTTCATTAGATGTATGCAGTAGTAACCTCTAAAGCCTAATTAAAAATATATAGATTGCTTTTATTTTTTATCATTGAAATTAAAGCATGATTTAAAGCTCCAAAGTCCCATAGCAAATGGATACATATGATTCGAGAATCTATACGGAGTATGAATATTGTAATGAATTGTATTAAGTGTGATAAGATAGATTCTAGTAAATAAATGTTTATATGGAGAATGGGAGATTGGAAAATTATGATTTGTGTTATAACCTCACAAGGAGACCAGTGTTATTTTAATTTATGTTAAACTAAAGTAAATATGGTGACCTTAAATTGAATGAAAGCAAATTTACTTGCTAATATTGAGTATATATGTATATTTATTGAAGACCAATTTCAAGTAAAAGTCCTTTAGGTTTTTATGGCATATGATTATGTTATATGGAGTGGGAATTTTTATATATTAAGTTTAGGACTATTGCATTCTAGATTTAATTAAATTTTGGTAATGATTTTTAATATATTGGAAATGAATTTGTATAATAGAAACCAAATGGTATTGGTTAATTTGATTGTAAATCAATTTTATTATTCGATTTAATTAACAAAATAAAACTATATACCTTTTACATTTGTATGTCATTATATTTTCTAAAATTAAAAGTGTAAATGAAGTTAGTCATCCAGAAGTATATCTTCTAGTGATGAGAAGGATGGGTTGGTTTCCTTTACTTGGGAAGAAGTATGGGACTCTTCCATATGTTTGGGGGTAATCCAAATGAATGATGAATGGGGTTAAAAATTAACCCTTGTTAGGAAAATATTAAAGAAGGATGGATTTGCAATTCATGCTTGGTGCTTTCTTTGTATGTGATATACTTTTGGTAAATGTATGATGCATGTTTGCATTTAAATTTGATAAGCATGTTTGCTTGCAATGCATTTGGCATACTTTGCATTTGAGTTGTCTTGATTCCTTCACTATCATCTCTCACACCATGGAGAATCAAGACATTCCAGAGAAGGACCAGACAACAATTATTGAAGACTATTATTCTATTCATTTCGTATAAGCATGATTTGAGATAGTTTCATTGTAATTATGGATGGCTGAAATAATTTGTGAAAAATCAGCCATGATTTGGAATATTTTATGTATTTTATTATTAGCTTTGTAAATTAGAGATAGGTCTTCATATTGTAATATTCATCTCTAACAGATGTTAAGTGGTATACTTTTTGGAAATTGATCAAGTAATGGAAATTCTTTGATTAGTATATTTTATCAAATATATGATGTTTAATGAGTGTTTATAATTTTTATCTCTTATAGAGTACAATAGTGTAGAGGGAAAACTTATGAAGGATCTACACAACAATACTAGGCTAAAATATACCACTAATCTAAGTTAATAAAAAACAAACCAAGCACTCAATACATGAGGGAGAATGGCAATCAATCACCAAACAAATAAGATGGCATTCCAAGGATTATGTAATTTTAATCACGTATAGTGATTTTTTTATCTTAGTAACCCCATCGAGAAGTTGTGGGTTGGATCTAAGATCTATGAATAACAATTGTTGGATGTTATGACATAAATCATAAATTTCCAATCTCTAATTCTCCATATAAATATTCATTTACTAAAATCTATCTTATCACACTTAATACAACTCATTACAATCTCCATACTCTATATAGATTCTCGAATCATATGTATCCATCTGCTATGGAACTGTGGAACTTTAAATCATGTTTTAATTTCAATGATAAAAACTAAAAGCAATCTATATATTTTTTAAATAGGCTTTAGAGGTTACTACTGCATACATCTAATGAAATCGGTGATGCTCCATAATTGATGGACATCACATCGATAGTGGAGGGTTTCCAATTATAACCAGATTGCATCATTAAACATAAAATTTAGATTTTAAACCAAGGTCTATAAACACCAAGTAGATCATCCCTATGGTCTTACAACAACGATCCAAAAGGCTATAGCCAGAACTACTATTAACCAATGTGAAGCAAAATTGATGCAATGTTGGAGGTTACACCATTGAAGGTATACCGAAGAGATCAATAGGCTTTAAAGAGAGCACGACATAACCAGAGGTAAAAGAGGTGTTAGAGAGAAACAAAATTCCTAACGAAGAGTGACCACTAATGCTATCTGCCAGTTAATGAGGTTGACAAAGTTTTTCAAACAGTTGGACGTCGAACTTCAACCACATATACCACATAGTTAAATAGATTTTTATAAAAATACACATAAATATATAATTCTAGTTGGCCCACTGGTTAATTTTTAGATGTTGGAACTAGTTTCATCAACATAGTAGGATAGAAAATAGTATAAGCCTAAGGTGAAGATGATCCTTGACCGATATAAGCAATAATCACTAGGATTTTTTTAATCAAAATGAAGATGCTTTGGGGCAAGGGTACAATTAACATTCTTGATCGGTATTATTGTGAGAATACATTAAGATTAATCTTTGGTCAATGAGAGTGTTGGTTAATCCAATAGGATATGGATGAAGACGAGTTTAATCTAGCATCAAAGAATAACATAGGAAAAAATTATAAAATTAATGTATGTCAAGGTATTCGATCAACAGAAGGATTATTTGGGAATACTTTCACTCGAATGTTGAGGGTAGAAAGAACAAATTTGTATATATTCATTTCTTCTATAAGGTATCTATAATATAAATGAATTTTAAAATCAAAAACCATTTCAATTCTATGCTTAATCACTCATATAGACAGACTCTAAAACTTATATAGCATTTCTAAATATTTGATTAATATGCCATACAAATTGATAAAACCATCAAACATGTAGTAAAAGTGGAGACTTTCACACCTGGACCTTCTGCAGAGTTGCGAACTCAGCTTGTTGTAGAGCCTTCCCTTCTACTCTTCCTTCTCCATCCTAGCATATCCTTTGCATAACATAACATATCCTAAACTCTTTTTCTCCATCTTAATGGTAATTTATAGCTTTATTTATTTCAAAAAATATGATTCTAATATATATATATATATATATATATATATATAAAAAAAAAAAAAAATAATATAATCAAAAGGGAATCCATAGATATAAGAGCATAATCTTATCCACCATCTCAACCCTCCCAAAGTAGTCATACATGTGCAAAAAAGATTGATCATTTAAATCTACAAGGTAGTTTTTTTTTCCATGTTTTAATCAAATTTTAAAATTGAGCAAGCTCATAAAAACACAAGTTGTACTGAAATTATTTGAAGGAAAATAGTCATTTTGTATTTGTGATAGATTATATCAATAATTTTTATTGAGGGATATTTGCATGAATATCTTTTATGATTTTGTTTTGGAGTACTCCAAAATTTATTATTAGTTTACCATGAACATAGATTAATAGTTTATAACTGCCCTCTTAGGGTCTCAAAAAAGAAAAATATATAAAGACCATGGGAAAAGTGAAATGGGCATTTTATTTCACTTTTTTTGTTGGATAGATAGGTTGAGCGTGTTCGCTCAGATAGAGGTTGGATAGAGAGCTTGAGCTAAGGTATTTTATCAAACAAAGTCTAGATAGAGAGCTGGAGCTAGGGTGTTTGCTCAAAAAAATGCTAGATAGAGAGCTTGAGCTAAGGTATTTGCTCATATGGAGGCTGGACTATAACAATCCCACTAGAAAAACTATTATTTAAACACTCATCTATACTTGTTTTTATTTATAGGACAAGATACTACTGATAGATTTGTGACTACAGGAATAGGTATCCATCTTTGGGTAGGCAAAGGACCAAGTACCTCTCCTTTAGGAAGTCGGTGAAGAGACGATCATGATAGGTAAGGAGATATATGATATGATGGAGAGCACAACTCGTGAGTACATAGAATCTCATAAAAAAATGCATTCATGTAGCTGCATTCATATAGTTGAATCTAACAAATATTATTTACCTTGCATGGTGATTGGTGTGTGGATTATCCTTATTCAAAAAATCATAATTTTATTTCAAGAATGAAATAAAATTACACTTCTCACGTGCCTTGGCACAAACAAAAACCTAGATAAAAGTATATTTAATGAATTAATCTATCATTAGATTTATTGCCTATTGTGCTGATTTTTATAATTGGGGTATATGAAAAATAAACTATGAAGATAAATATGTCGTCTTTCTATTAATTTTTAATCAATTTAGTGGAGATGATAAATGAGATTAAAGTTTAAGATTTACCTAATAGGAATTAAATTATTTGGAGAACAAGTGTTGATGAGTGATGTAATTTAGTCAAAATGAATTTCATTTCTCTTGGATAAAATGCAAACTTATTGTCATAATGCATTTACATTAGTGCATATGCTTGATATTTTATTTTGAATAACTCTATATTCATCTCTTTTTGGTTAAATTATTACAATTTCAAATAATAAATTTAAGAAAGATATAAATCATTAAAATATATATGTGTGATGAATATTTAGGATGTCATTTAAAATAAATAAAAATAAAAAGATAATAATATTATAATAATAAGAATATGATAAAGCTAAGTTGTGTGAGATATATTTTAAAGAGGTATAGATATTTTAATTCCTCCAATTTAATGAGGTAAGGGCTTAATAATATTGACATTTTTCCAAATAAAATTATGAATCAAACTTTTAAGAACATAAACATCTCCTGGTGCAGTTTCCTTCCTCCATATTGTGACTTGGATTGAAAATTCCTTACCATTTGTTAGAATGAAAATATGATAAGTAGTAAGCTTATCCTCCCCCTCATCATCGATCCCAGTTAAGGTAGCTTAGCCAAAGGTAGGAACATCTTGGATGGTTTTATTACGGTTCATGAAACCTTGCATTCTGTGTCCCTTGCAAAGAAGCCTACTTTTTTTTCAAGATTGATATGAACAAGGTCTTCGACAAGGTAAATTGGGATTTCCTCCTTGATGTCCTCATCAAGTTTAGATTTCACCTGACTTGGGTCGATATCATCAGTTGTTTTTCATCCTCTTGGTTTTTTGTCATTGTTAATGAGTCCCCTACTAGTTTCTTCTTGAGTGCTAGAGGCCTTCACTAGGGATATCTATTTTCACCCATCCTATTCATCATCCTAGCTAACTCTTTATGAAGAGTCCTCAAAGCTTCCTACCAAATATAAAAGATTTTTGGTATTAAAGTTGTGTAAATCATCAATCCTATCATCCATCAACAATTTTTTGATGACACCATATTATCCACTCAAGATTCTATTCTCCAGGTCAAATCCATGAAGCACACCCTCCTCCTCTATGAAAAAGTGACTAGGCAAAAGATTAATTTAATCAAAAGCAAATTGTTCTTCATCAATACTCCCATAGCCTGGAAAATCAAGATATCCCGGGTCATTAGGTGCACCATTAACTCATTCCCATCCTCCTACCTTGGCCTTCTGTTATTCTTAGACAATCCAAAGAAGTCCATGTGGAATAATATCATTGAGAGAATCCATAAGAAGTTAGATACTTGGAAAGAAAATATTCTATCATAGGATACCAAAGCCAATCTCACTATGGCTTACCTCCAAGGCATACATGTTTACTTCTAGTCTATTTTTAAAGTCCCTTTAGCAGTGTGCCACAAGATCAAACAACTGTAAAAAATATTCTTTTGGTTGGGAACATATGAGAAGACTAGAATCTTGCTCGTTGCTTGGAAAAATATATGCAAAAGCAAAAAGAAAGAGGGCTTAGGCTTCAAAAAAACCTCCAAAATAAATTTAGAACTGTTGGAAAATCATTCTTGGAAGATCCTCACCAATGACATAGCTAAGTGGATTTAGATTATCAAAAAGAAATATCTTGCTAATCACCAAATCCTGGATGATAGGGCCCATCTAAGCAGATCAATATTCTGGAAATATATCACTCAAAATAGGAACTTGATCCAAAAAGGCCTTCAGTGGATCTTGGGTAATGGGGACAACATCAATTTCTAGAGCGATAGGTGGATTCAATATGTTCCCTTGATTGAAAAACCTGATATAGTAGATCTCAAGCCTCTTATAGATGCAAATCTTGGGAGTATGGTGGCTAACTTCATAACCCACTCTAGCAGACACCCTCGATGGAAAATGATAAATGACAAAAATTTATATGAGGTTGCAAACTCTCTATCCATCATCCTCAACTCAACTACCATCCTCCCCGCAGAAGATCTTGACAAACCTGTTTGGAAAGGATACAACAGTAGCATTTTTTAATTAAATTAGCATACAAAATTCAAACATCCTCCTAGATGTCACACACTCTGTTCAATCTGGTATGGAAGAAAAAATTTATTCCCAAGGTAAGTTTCTTTTCTTGGCTTGCTATTCAAAACAAAGCTCTCACAATAGAAAATCTACACAAAAGAGGCTTCTCAGTCCCCAATAGGTGCTACCTCTACATGGTTGATTGGGAGTCCACTGAACACTTGTTCTTGAGTTGTGATTTTTCCTTTACCATCCTAGGATTCATCTTGGATTCCTTCCACATCCAATGGGCTCCCCCAAAGTCTATCAATGACATTTTTTCTCAGTGGGCCAATCCATTTCATAATCCTAGGCTCTGGTTCCTTTTGGAGGTGTGCCTTCACCACTTTCTTTGGTAGATTTGGCTCAAACATAACAATAGAGCCTTCACCAACTCCTCCAATTATCCTCTCTCAGTTACATCTAGGGCCATTTATTTCATCATCAAATATGCTAAGCTTGCTCCATACCCGTTTGATACCTAGTCTGCCATAGAATCCTCCATCTTAAAAACCCTCAACATCCCCTATGAATGTGAAGGTATGGTTTCTCATATCTCTATCTACCTTAGATTTAATGCTAACTAGGAGCACCCCTTAGAAGGATGGATCAAACTCAACTTTGATGGGGCATCCAAAGGTAACCCAAAATTTACTAGTGTTGGGGGCATCATTCGATATCACCACGACAAGCTGATTCTTACCTACTTAAAATTTTTGGGCATCCAGACTAATCATGTAGCTGAGGCTAGATCTCTATGGAGAAGCCTCTACCTCCTCAAAAATAACACCAGAAGGCTACTCATAGAGGGTTATTCCATGAATGTCATCAATTACTTGAATAACTCCAAAACTTCGTCATGGAGGGTCAACAACACAATAACAGAGGCCAAGAAGCTCCTATAATCTAGAGCCTCCTTGATGGCCCAATATAGGTATAGGGAGGCCAACACCCTCACAGACCACATGGTAAACATATGAGACTTCCCAGGAAGCTGATCGTGTGGCATCAGAGTTTCCCCCATGATATTTTGGATGCAGCCAACTACGAGAATCCAAGGTGAAAGTCCTCAAGGTGACATGTCTCGGCTATAAGGGTAGGGCAACAGTTTTACTGGTTAGGATCTCCCTGATGTTTTTACAGAACTGGGCATCCATTTGCTATGACTTCCTCACACTGGTTTTTTAATTTTCTAGCTGGTCTTTTTTTTAGTTTGCTTTCTTGGGATCCTCCAACTTGTTTGGTTGACTTCAAGTTGCATTGGCTCTCTTTATAATAAGATTTTGGGATCCTCTTAAAAACCCACTTTTTGGATATAAATCTCAACTTAACAAAAAAATAAATTATGATAAGTGGTCGCTTCCACTTGAGTGTGTTGTCTATAAAATGGCTTTGTTATGTTTGAGAAGGGACACACACATTTTATCTATCTCTATTCTAGAGGTTCATGGGCATTGCCAAGAAGAAGAGGAGGAAGCCAACTAAGAAGAAAGGAGGGCTTAGGAAAATATTTTCACAGGTCACAACTTCTCCCTTGAACTAGGGTAGTAAGCAACTTATATTTCCTTGTTTGAAAAGAAACCTTGTTAATTAGATTGCCTTGTTAAGTAATGAATAAATGAGTAGAAACACTTTTGAGGGTTATTTTCTCTTCTGTAGTGTCACAGTAAGATTATGTTCAAGAAGTAAATTAAACCTTACAAAGTTACACTCAGACCACTCCTTATTTGAATATTGAAATAAAAACAATATAAATCGCCCAACCAAAATTTAGGTAAGGGTCCCCCTCATAAACCAATTATTTTTTAGAGTAAAGGCATGTTAAAAACTAAAGATTCACCAATACAAGAAATCCAATGATTAATCCACATGCTGAAGCTAGAAAATATGGTTACGCTCATCTTGCAACCTTATAAAATGGAAATATATAAACATATTTGATTTCCTCCTATGTGGATTTAAAAAAAAATGGACTAAGAATTTCACTAGATATGTATGTTTTTATCACTGCCAGATATATGTATTATATTAATGAATATATATATTTTACACTGCCAGATATGCGTCTCTTATTTTACTAAATTTGTATGTTGTATACTACTAGATATGTGTGCATTATTCTATTGAAAAGATGTGTTTCATATCTCCAGATACATGTGTCTTAGTTTGTTGAATATGTATGCTTATTACTGCCAAATATGTACGATTATGCCTTACATGTATGTTTTATGTTACCGGTTATATACATCACTGGTTATGGAGGTCCAATATTGTTGGATATATATATATATATATGGTGAATGCTTAATATCTTGGACCGGTTATGTTGTGTTCTAGTATGAATAGATCATGGCTCACCTTGGACTAGGTATGCTTTTAAGACATAAGTTTTTCCTCCTGTATAATCCATTGTTTACATTGGTTGGGATTGGACTTGTTTTTGGATGTGCATATGATTTCTTGGGTGTTCTATAATTGCACTATTTAGAAACTATCACCATTGGTCTACAATACAACATTGAATATTTTTGATGGACATGAGATAGGTGTCCTCCTGGGTGTGAATATTTTATACTTGAATTATTCTTGTTTGCATTGGTGCATTGCAAGTATTTGCATTCATTTCACGTGCACACACTAGATCCTTGTTGATCCCATACTTAACCCTTGTAAAAAAACCTTCAACATCATTTGAAGGAGATATTTTTATCGATTAGTGGTGTGGAGAAGCTCATCACATTATGGCGTCAATAATGTAGATGCATTTTTAGGACTCAATTGTCCTGACCATGTATTCCAACATCTAAATTATCTAGGCTATTCTAAAAAAATATTTGTAGATTTTGAAAGTCATCCATTGAAGAGGAAATATTTGTTTTTATAATTTATTCAATTAGTTTAATACTTTTTACTTGCAATAATTCAAATGTTAACATTTTCAAGGTCTGATTTGTGGACTTAGTATAAAATAGTGATTTCTTTATTAAGAGCAAAGGTAAAATAGTAAATTATTCATGAAGTGGAATGATAAGGATTTGTTAATTCAATAAGTTGATAGTGAGAATTGTCATTCTATCTCTTAATGGGAAATAATAATATTAATAATCAGGCCTCCAATTAAAATAATTTTACACTATTTTGATTTGATAGTGGGAGTCACTTTTAAATTAGAAAGTAAAAATAATAGGCTTATTAGTTAATTTGATTTAATAAATTATATTTACAATAATAAGGGCTTAATAGTAATTTTGATACATAGGAATTGAATTAATTGATCTATGAGGCCATTATTATTTTTTGAAAAGTTCTTCTAGTCAACATCTTGGGGTGTCTTTAGTAATCATTATTTATTTCATTGAGAAAAGTGAATAACCGATATTGTTGGGATGTTCTCTAGGCCTTAATTGCACTATGTCCTTTGGTCATTTAAATTTCTTGGAATCTAGAAATACTATGAAAAGATATGCTAATTGCATAATTGTTTCTGACTCAAAATCATTTCAAGAAATTGATTCTCTTAGGGTTAAGTTAGCAAGAAGTATTAATATTATATTTGATGAGGTATATGAAAGTCATATTCCTTATGCTTTTGTCTCCTAAAAGTCAAATAACGTAGATTTTTACAACATAAGCTTTATGTGACTTTTGGATCTCATTAACTAAAGTTTTATTTTTGTTTAAATAATAATTTTAGTTTTTCTTTATGAAGAATAAGTTATATAACGATTTATTTTATCATTTCAATTATATTGTATATTTATGTTTCTAATATTATTTGAAAATTGGTTGAAGCAGATTGAGCGAAAAAAAAACTCGAAGCAGGCGGGAAGCGATGTTCTACGGTTTCTGGAGCTAAGGAAAATCCAGGGCATCTAGTGGGTTGCCGTAGTGTTTTTCTGGTTACTGTGGATCTGAAGGCGAGTCTGCTGCCCCAGGAGTGTCCAATGGGGACTTCTCCGGATCCTCTCACAGGGAGAAAGAGCTCTTTTGCGAATTTTCTAAAAGATAAATCTCCATCTACTAATGACGAAGCACAGAGAAATGCTCTTCATATGCTCTTCAAGAACGTTGGAAAGAGATCAATAGCCCAACGAGTCAATGGATGCCTTTTGCAGTCCGAATCAAGGCCCAAGATTGTCATTGAGCAAAGGATGGTCGAAGAAACAATCTTCTATAGAGCCAATCACGATCTAATCTATAAATTCATGGGTATTCGCCCTACTCTAAATTTCTTGCATTCCTGGGTCAGGCAAAACTGGGAGCCTCATGGTGAGTACTCCTTGTGGTTTATTAGCAATGGGTATTTCATAGTTAGTTTTTCTTCTCTGGCCGATAGAAATAGGTCTTTTGAATCAGAAAAGAGGAACCATGGTCCGACAGGGTTATTTGTTCAACCCTGGAGAGTGGGTTTTGATCCTCGTATTGAACCCACGGCTGTCCCGATTTGGATCCATTTGTATGCTCTTCCAATGGATTTTTGGGGTGAGCAATTTTTGGAAATGATCGGTAACTCCCTTGGAAGACATTTGGGTGTCTCCAAAGACACCATAGAAGGAAACACAACTATTTTTGTAAGAATTTGTGTGGAAATGGATATTAGCTAAGCCTCTACCGATAGAGGTGGAACTTGAACTGGCAGGACTATCTTGGATTCAACAGCTAGATTATGAGGCTCTGCCCTTCAAATGCAGAGTTTGCCACAAATATGAGCATTTGGCCTAGTTTTTCCCAAATAATTTGAACACAAAAATGGAGGCCCTGCTAGGAATGCCAAATCTTCCTAGGGAGGGTAAGTCAACTCTAACTAAAGAACCAACCAATACTCCTCAGGGTAAAGAAGTTCAGAGAGATGGCTTTGAACAACCCAAAAGAAGGAGAAAGCAAAAGAAAAATGGTAAAGAGCAAACACAACTCAAGCCAGCCAATAGATATGAAATATTTAAGACACTAGTGGACCAAGAGGATCAAGTCATGGATGAAGTGGATGGGAATACTAAAAATAATAACATCCATGCTCAAGCTTCTCCTTCATCTCCCACCGTCATAGAACGGGTAATTGAGTACACTGAGTTACTGCAGTCAGAGAGTGCAGGGGCATTGATAGTGCACACCCAAGCGCAGCCAATAATCAAGGATGTCAGCATGGGAATAGCAAAAAAGAACAGAGAAAGGCCAACTCTAGGGATAACTTAGGTGGAAAAGAGATCAAAAAATAGCAACTCTCAAGGAGTGGGCAGAAAATCAAATAAGGACCTGCTAGCAGTTCAAGGAGACAAACTGATCATTGGAGGATCGGTGAGGCCAATTGATTCTTACTGCTCTCAAGGTTATCAATGATTATACAATCATGGAATGTTAGGGGTTTAAACAGTAGAACCCATCAATCTACTGTTCAAAGACTCTTAGAAAAATGCAAAACAGATTTTTTGCTTATCTAGGAGACAAAAATATCGTTAGATCTTATGTGTAATCTAGTTAACATAATTTGGATGGGCACTGATCATATGGATGTGGCTGCCCAAGGTGCCTCAGGGGGGGTTTTTACTCTTTGGAACTCTCTGGAATGGACTACAATAGAACATATAGCTTGGAGGGGTGTTCTCACATCTCATTTTAGGAATAAAGTCACAGCTAAACATGTTCTAATCATAAATTTTTATGGGGCTCAGAACCTTGATGGCCAGAGGCTTCAATGGAAAGCTGTACATAACATGAGGATCTCAAAGGAATATTTAAACTAGATTATTACTGGGGATTTTAATGCTAAATTATCTTCTAGAGATCAGGAAGGGGGAACCCCAATTTTGGACCCAAGGGATCGACTTCCGATTGCCCAAGTCCAGGCTTTTCACTTAGTGGATATTCAAGGCCCTAGAACCAACTTTACTTGAACTAACAAGAGGAGGGAACCACATAGTAGGAAGGTATAGCTAGACCATTTTCTGGTTTCAGAGGAGGCATTTGTAAAATGGAATACAAAATTTCAAATTTTGGAGGGTCTGGTTTCATATCACTTTACCATTTTGTTGGAGGGAGGGATTATGACAGGGTAGCATCACAAACCTTTTAAATTTGAGAATTTTTGGTTACAAAAAGAGGATATTTGAAAGAAAATTCCATAGTGGTGGGAAGAAGGTCGTCTACCTTTTGGGACAGCAATGTTTAGATTCCACAAACAACTTCATTATGTCAAAGCTCAACTGAAACAATGGAGGCGAGCCAATAAGATAGACTTCCAGCTCCAAAGATCTCCTTTGGTGGCAAAATGGGATGAGGTTCAAAAACACTTTAGGGAAGGAACAATTACAGAGCAGCTCAAATTCGAGGATGATGCCTTGCGTAAAGCGGTTGAGGACATTGACAACCAAGAGGAGACCTACTGGAAACAGAGAGCAAGAACCACTTGGTTATTCGAAGGTGATAGAAATACCAAATTTTTCCATTGGTCATCCTATGCTAGGAGACAGATGAATAACATGGAAGCTCTTCAAGATGAGAATGGACACTCCTTTGATACTCTTCCTGGTATGCATTCCCATTCAATGGATTATTTTTGTAAACTTTTTAAGGAAAGTATGGAGCAAGATGAAGGGGCTCAAAATGAAGTTATTGATGTCATACCCTCTGTTATCTCTGAAGAAGAAAATCAGACCCTTCTTAAACCCATTGATAGAGAAGAACTGAAGAATGTAGTCTTTGGAATGAGCACCGACAAAACTCCAAGACCAGATGGCTTTCCAATTGAGTTTTTTTAGGCCTTTTGGGATACTTTGGAGGAGGATGTTTTGGCTGTCATAGAGGAGTCCAGAGGTAATAAAATAATGCTTAAGGCATTAAATCATACCTTCATCACTTTAATTCCAAAAGGGGATGAGGGGGTACATATTTCAGATTATAGACCTATTGCCTTATGCAATGTGATTTATAAAATAATCACAAAGGTAATGGCTGAACGACTAAAACCTCTTTTACATAATATTATCTCCTCAGAGCAAGGGGGTTTTGTAGAGGGTAGGCAGATCTTGGATGGGGTGGTTCTTGCTCAGGAGGCAATCCATACAATGCAAAAATTTGGTAATAAAGGAAAGTTCATTAAATTAGATATGTCAAAGGCTTATGATAGGGTGGAGTGGAGTTTCTTGTCAAAGATGATGGCAGCCTTTGGTTTCTCTCAGGACTGGATAGAATGGGTCATGAGTTGTGTTTCTACTCCGTCTTATTATGTGTTAATCAAGGGTCTTCCCTCGCAACCTTTTGGAGACACTCGTGGCCTTTGTCAAGGGGACCCTTGCTCTCCCTATCTTTTCCTCATTTTGGCTGAAGGATTAGGTAGAATTTTATGGAGGAGAAGACATAAATGTTTGCTAACAAGTATCAAGGTGGGTGAGGAATTTGTGACTCACCTATAGTTTGTGGATGATACAGGATTGGTTGGAGTGGCCAGCTTCAGGGAAGCAAGAGTGATCAGATATACTCTTAATGTCTACCTTAGGGCTTCAAACCAAGTCATCAATGATAAAAAATACAAAGTGGTCTTTCTCAATCTTGATCAAAGGCTCCAGGACAGAGTTATTGAGATCTTGGGATTCACAAGGACTTCTCTCCTAGTGGTTTACTTGGGGGTTCCTTTGCATTTTAAAAAACTAAAAATAGATATCTGGAAGAATCTTTTGGATTGTATCAAAGATAAAATGAATCATTGGTCTCACAAATGGTTAAGTTGTGGGGGTAGATTAATTTTTTTATAGTCAGTCATTCAGGACATGCCAATTTATAAATTCTCTATCCTAGCTGCCCCACATACTATATGGAAAGAGCTGGACAAGATGGCTAGAAGATTTTTATGGGAAGGAGTAAAAGGAGAGAGGAAATGGGCCTTAGTTGGTTGGGATAAAGTAACCTAGCCCAAGGTAAAAGGAGGGCTGGGACTGAGAAGATCCAAGTTAAATAATAAAGCTTTGGCTGGAAAGTTGTACTGGAGGTGGATTTCCCAACCAACCTCCTTATTCAGTAGAATCCTAACTAGTAAATATTTGGGTCATGTTAACCCCAATGAGGTGGGCCGTTTCCCTTTGGATGGTTCTGGATCCTTAGTGTGGCAGGCTCTCAAGCTAGGATCTCAGGTAGTTAAAGATCGATTGTTTTGGAAAGTGGGGAGAGGGGAGAAGGCATGTTTTTGGATAGATTCATGGGATCAATACCCACCCATCATTGTTGAATTTCCTGAATTGCAACCAATAAAAACAGCCATAGAAACCAAGGGATGGGTCCAAATTGAAAGTTATTTCACCACTAGTCAACTGGGGGAGTATAAGTTTAAGTAGTTTAAGAAGTTGGAGGAGTGGCCAATTTCAATCCCTCCGGAGTTGGCACCCATCATGACTAAAATCTTGACAAAAATATTTCTCACAGGTAGAGATGAGGAGGATGAATTAGCTTGGGGCTATGGGAGCCTTGGTGTCTATACAGTGAAGGACGGATATGACAAGATCCTCCCAGAGCCTCCACCCCATTCATATCCAATTGAGGATTGGAGAAAGATTTGGCACTCCAAGGGCTGGACAGAAGTAAATTTTTTTGCCTGGCAATTTATGCACAATGGAATTCTCACTTTTGACAATCTCAGATGTAGAGGAATCATCGGTCCATATCAATGTGTATTATGCTATAAGAATGAGGAAATAGTTGATCACCTGATGTTTGAGTGCCCTTTCACGCATCAGATTTGGAAGCGATGGCTTTTTTACTATAAAATTCAAGTTAATGGTGACTTGAATCGGACTAATATCTAGGAAATATGGAAGAGGGGTAGATTTAAATCTAAAGCTCTTCGAATTTGTTGGGAGCTTGGATTAAACTTCATTTGGTGGCAAGTGTGGTTTGAGAGAAATGCTAGAATTTTTAGAGAAACTTTTTCCTCGTTAGATGGAGTTTGGTAGGTCATCTGGAGCAAAGTCACAAAAACTGTTGTCGTCTATGCTAAAGAGGAAACTCAGGTTGTTATTGGGCCAATGGAAGAGGGAGTTGAAGACAAGAGGTACATGACAGAGCTAGTTGGAAACCACCCCCAGAAGTTTGGATTAAAATTAATACTGATGGAGCTGCAAAGGGCAATCCGGGTAGTGCCGAAATTGTAGTGGTTTTCCGGAATCATGATGGATCAGTGCTCTATTGGGAACTACAAGGCTTGGGAAGAGCCACAAACAATGAAGCAGAAGCCATAGCTATCAAATCTGCTTCTATTTGGGCAATGAAACAGGGCCACGGGAGGATAATACTTGAATCAGATTCTCAAATAATGGTTGGAGCTCTAGATTGCATGAGGAACTTTTCTTTGAAAGCATGGAGGTTGAGGATTCTTGTCACTCAAATTAAGGAATTATGGAAGGAATTAGATGATGTGATTCCAGTTTATGTGAGTAGAGATTTAAACAAAGCGGTCGACTTCCTTGCTAAGATGGGTGCTGAGAAGGAGGTAGGGGTTCAGCTGCACAGTGACATGGCTATTGAGGATGAGGTGATTAGGTAGGGTCTTGAAAGGTCCTTGAGCCAATGATCAAAGAAAAACAAAGGGAGAAAAGTTGTCACGATATCGTGACATGTTGCATCGTCGTGGTCACTAGAGGAAAGTTGTCACGATATCGCAACATGTTGCGTCGTCGCGGTCACTGGAGAAAATTTTTTGCGATATCGTGACATGTTGTGTCATCGCAGTCACTGGAGGAAAGTTGTGATATTGTGACATGTTGCTTCATCTCAGCCAAGGGAAGAAAGTTATCGCGATATCGTGACATGTTGCTTCGTCATGGCCAAGGGAGGAAATTTGTCACGATATCGCAACATGTTGCTTCATCGTGGCCAAGGGTGGAAAGTTGTCACGATATCGCGACATGTTGCTTCGTCGCAGCCAAGGGTGGAAATTTGTTGCGATATCGCGACATGTTGCTTCGTCGTGGCCAAGGGTGGAAAGTTGTCACGATATCGTGACATGTTACTTCATCGTGGCCAAGGGAGGAAAGTTGTCACAATATCATGACATGTTGCTTCATCGTGGCCAAGGGTGGAAAGTTATTACGATATCACGACATGTTGCTTCATCACGACCAAGGGTGGAAATTTGTTGTGATATCGTGACATGTTGCTTCGTTGCGGCCAAGGGTGGAAAGTTGTCATGATATCGTGACATGTTGCTTCATCATGGCCAAGGGTGGAAAGTGTCGTGATATCATGACATGTTGCTTCATCGTGGCCAAGGGTGGAAAGCTGTCGTGATATCGCAACATGTTGCTTCATCGTGGCCAAGGGAGGAAAGCTGTCGCGATATCATGACATGTTGCTTCATCACGGCCAAGGGAGGAAAGCTGTCGTGATATTGCAACATGTTGCTTCATCATGGCCAAGGGAGGAAAGCTGTCGCAATATCGCAACATGTTGCTTCATCGCGGCCAAGGGTGGAAAGCTGTCGCGATGTCGCGACATGTTGCTTCATCGCGGCAAAGGGTGGAAAGGTGTCATGATATCATGACATGTTGCTTCGTCATGGCCAAGGGTGGAAAGGTGTCGCAATATCACGACATGTTGCTTTGTTGTGGCCAAGGGTGGAAAGTTGTCGCAATATCGTGACATGTTGCTTCATCATGGCCAAGGGTGGAAAGTTTTCATGATATCGTGACATGTTGCTTCGTCATGGCCAAGGGAGGAAAGGTGTCGTGATATCGCGACATGTTGCTTTTTCACGGCCAATGGAGGAAAGGTGTTGCGATATCTCGACATGTTGCATTTTCACGGCCAAATGATAAAAGGTGTCGTGATATTGCGACATGTTGCTTTTTCGTGGCCAAATGATAAAAGGTGTCGCGATATCACGACATGTTGCTTTTTCACGGCCAAAGGAGAAATGGTGTCGCGATATCATGACATGTTGCATTTTTGCAGCCAAAGGAGAAAAGGTGTCGTGATATCGTGACATGTTGCATAGTCACGGCCAAAGGAGAAAAATGTCACGATATCGTGACATGTTGCTTTGTCATGGCCAAAAAGGAAAAAGTGTCGCGATATCGCGACTTGTTGCATCAACTGACCATGCCGACCCCCCTTGCTTGCTAGTTAATGGTTCAGGAGATTTGGCTCCATTGCAAATCTTCTTCTACTATTGTAAGCATGTGTTCTCTCTGAATTCGGTTGGGAAGAGTCTCTTCCCATATTGTAATTGATCTTTGTTTTAATACAAGTTTTTTCAAATTTTTCAAAAAAAAATATTATTTGAAAATTCAATGTATCTATACTACTTTTTGAAAGAATCTTATAAGAATAGATATCGTTATATATGTTTGTATTTTGAGAAATTTTAAATAGAAAAATTAATTAATTGAATGAACTTCTTATAACAATATACCCTTGAACAACATTAAAATTTTCAATTTTTTTAGGGAAACTAAAGCTTAGGAAATCTAGAGTAAAAGTCCTATTTAAGAAACTTTATCTCCCTTAAACCTTATCAAACATGAATATTGATTAGGACAATTAAGTCTTTTATTTTGTTAAAATAGCATGTTGTAACTTTTATTTTAAATAAGAGAATTAATACTTATTTAAAGGAATATCTTTAGATCATTGCTACGTCGGATAGTATTAGGTTATTATTGTGTTATTTTGATTGAAAATAAAGAAATATACTTTATATGAGTTGACTTATGATCATGTGTACCGAAAAAGCATTTCATCCATTATGTGATATTAAGTAAAGTGATACATGCTAAGATGTTATTATTGGTTTGATAAGCGAGATAAGTTATCTTATTATTTATTTAAAAAATGGAATGTTTCCTTTCTACTTCCATTTTTAACGATGTTTTGAAATCTTCTTTATGGATTATAATAAATTGATTCAGTATGGTGATATGTCTTTATTAAAAAAATTTAGAAATAAGTTGACCAAATATATCAGTATAGAAATATTTTCATAGAGGAATATTAATTTGCTATTTTACTTAGTAAAAGTAGCATTGTGAAAAATGTATGCCTTCTTTTGAATGTTGTTTTACCTTGGTAATATCCATAATTTTAAATAATTGTAGTTATAGTTATATTTGGTTATAATTTTGTTGCTTTCTTTGGAATAAATTAAATGAGTCTTCTACCTAACTTGAAGTATAACCTTAGTAGATGTGGCTTGAAATATTCTTCTATAAACTTATTATTCCACTAAATTCATCAAGGTGGATGAATTATCCAACCACTTTATTTTTCATTAAGAAGGTTTTGAAAATGATAAGTAAGAAATAAATGGCAATGCTGGCTAAATTTCCTATTACATACCACTAAAACATTTTTATCTATAAAGACTTTTAGTAAGCCTATAATGAAACCTTCTCTTTAAGGGGGATGATTCATCAAACCTCTTTATTTAAATTCATCAACGAGGATAAATTATTAAGTCATTTTGATGTCTCATCAAGTAGGATGAGCATCCACCCAACACTAGTGATTACAAGAAGGTAATCACTATGATTTGGGAGTGATTATACTCTTAACAAGTAAGGTTAAGACATGAAGGTAATGAGGTGCAGTATGAGACGTCACCTCTAGGTCATTGGATGAGTAGTTTAGTGAGGGGCCCATTACTGATTATATGTTTGGGAGATAACTAGCACAATATTGGTACTAGAAGATAGCTAGATACTAGTTCTAGTAGACTCAATGATGATTTGGTATGGGATAACTCCCTACCAGGCGTGTCATGACAAGATATACCTAGATCTGAGCTAGTGTAAGGGCAGACCCTAGTTGACTCTAGTGAAGTAGGACTATCAACTAAACACATGGCATATATATTCACTCTACCCCTTTGCATGTTTTAAAATCTAGGATAGAAATTAGGTCAAAGGAACCTCATTCCTCCACACTAAGGGACGAGGAATTATGCATCCATCCTCTAGGTGTTATGGGTCCTAGAGGACAACCCCAATTGTAAACCTACAAAATCTAGTAAAGAAGAAGATAGGTTCACAAAAGGTACCTTTTATATGGGGTTTGGCCAATCTCGACCACTTGGAAGATCGATTGCAGTGGTCAATATTTTCCAAACATGGGATTTTCTATACCTCATACTAATAAAATGTTGGATGAACAATATACTACTTCAAAATTTCACCTTAAGACATGTCTAGACCTTGAAACCTATTAAAATTTTCACTTTGTGATTTTAGTGTGTAAATATGTTAGATTTGGGTTGTTACATTTGGTATCAGAGCCATAGGTTGTGAAGCCCTAGGCCATAAAAATATTTAAGTTGTAGGATTCTTTGTATCATCTTTGTGAGCATGGAAGAGAAAACTAAAATCAAATAATTAACATGGCTCTTTTGTAACCAGAGGAAATATGGAAGATCTTGCAGCAACAATCAAGTTATTCTAAGTGCAAATAGAGCTTATCATCAAATAAGGACATAGGAGAAAGAAGAAAAAGCTAGGGAAGAGACCAAAGCTCATGAAAAGTGTGAAGAAGATAAAACAAGGAATAATACCAAAAAAATGGTTAAAAATTGTAAGAGTAATTTAGAATATACAAGTGCTCAAGAAGATAAGAAAAAGATGCGAGCATTAAAGCAAGGTTGCTACATTTGTTTAGGGCCACATTTCACCAATAAATGCCATCAAAAATTTAATCAACAAGGTTTCTACATTGTGGAGGGCCTCATTTCACCAATAAATACCCTCAAAGATTTGATCGTAGAGAAGCATCCAAGGATCAACCTCCTAAGACATACATAAAACTTGGAGGCCAAGAAGAGTAAGCCATCCCTCAAATATAAGAGGTAATACATATATTTGTTGATAGTAGAGCAACAATTGTATTTTTGCTAGTACTTTGAGGGACATAGCAAAAAGGTCAAGATTTTTGGCTAATGGGTGGAAGGTCGAATATGGGTCAAGCTAAAACCATACAATCAATCAGTGTCTATTTGGTCCACAAGTTACCATAAGGTATTTATATGTTGCTTCCCTATATAAATTTGACATCATCATTGGTATATATTGGTTTAAATCTCATAAAGCTCTTCTAAAATTGACATGAATCCACCAGAATCAATAGAAAATATACAGATGATGTGTTTTTTCAGATACATGAGTTAATCATTTCTACTAGAAATATCAGGCTTACCTCAGGTTGGATAGAATAGTCAATCGAGAGAGATTGAACCAATATTTTAAGTCATAAATTATCAGAATCGGGAGAGGATTAGACTAGACAGTGGCTTAAAATAGTTGAATCAAAGGAACAATGCACTTTAAGGGATCAAGATCACCAAAATAATTCTATGAAAAAGGTAAGGATTTTGGAGGGATGAAATTCATAAGAAGACCACTGTGGGAATCCTCTGAAGAAAGGCAAAGCTTACATAAGGGTGGAATACAAAGTTTCAATACAATACTCCTCTATCATAGGATAACCCGAAAGATCGTACAATGATCAGATCAAACATTGTCAAGCTAATTAGGGGAAATACATCAAAGGCTTAAGGAAGTCTCAAATTGCTAAAGGAGCTATGTTGATATTAAAAGAGCACCAAGAGAATTATCTGTGAGAGACAAAGTTTTCTCAAGGGTGAAACCTTCTAAATGCTCTATTAAATCTTTCAAGCTTAACCCCATATTTGTAGGACCCTTCAAAATTATTGATAAAATTAGTCCTATTATCTATAAGTTGGCCTTACCATAAATTTGTCAAAAATTCATGACATTTTCCATGTGTCCCTCCTTAGGAGACATGTTGCTAACCCTTATCATGTTTGGAATGTTTCCCATTTACAGATATCTTATTACCATCACTTTGAGGTCCATCCAGTTGGGATCCATAACTTTAGAACCAAATAGTTAAGAAAAAGGAAAATTGACCAATGTAAGGTCCAATGGGACCAATACTCTGAGAATAATGCCACATGGGAGAATGTGGTCGATATTCAAGAATAGTTTTCCTATTTTGTTTAAATGAACATTAATATATTTGTTTTATTTGATATGGATTTATGAATGAATGTGAACTATATTTTATGATGAATGTATAATTTATTTGAGCATGAATTTCAAACATAGGGACTGTGTTTAATCCTAGTGGGGGAGAATGTAACAACCCCACTAGAACAACTATTATTTAAACAATCATCTATACTTATTTTTATTTCTAGAACAAGATATTGCTGATGGATTTGTAACTACGGGAATAGTTATCCATCTTTAGGCAGGTAAAGGACCAAGTACCCCTCCTTCAGGCAGGTGATGAAGAGATGACTACAAGAGGTAAGGAGGGATATGATGGAGACCACAACTTGTAAGTACATGGAAGCTCACAAAAAAAATGCATTCATGTAGCTACATTCATATAGTTGCATCTAACAAATATGATTTACCTTGCATGGTGGTTGTTGTGTGGATTATCCTTATTCAAATGAATGTTTAAGAAAATGTTTTTGTTTGTTAAAACAACGTGTATATATATTGTGCTAATTTTTATAACTAAGGGTATATGAAAAATAAGTTGTGAAGATAAATATGTCGTCTTTCTGTTACTTTTTAATCAGTTTAGTGGAGATGATAAATGAGATTAATGTTTAAGATTTTCTTGATAGGAATTAAATTATTTGGAGAACAAGTGTTGATGAGTGATGTTATTTAGTCAAAATAAATTTTATTTCTCTCGGATAAAATGCAAACGTATTGTCCTAATGCATCTACATAAGTGCATATGCTTGATATTTTCTTTTGAATAACTATATATTTATCTTTTTTTGGTTCCTTTAAAAATTATTACAATTTCATATAATAAATTTAAGAGATAATTCATCAATATATATAGATAATATGTGATGAATATTAAGGATGCCATTTACAATAAATAAAAATAAAAACATAATAATATTATAACAATAAGAATACAAGAAAGTTAAGTTGAGATATCGTTTTTGAATGAAAAAGCCAAAATTGTATTAATTAAGCTTAATCATACAAAACAGTGTGGGTGGGATTAACACACCCCAATCAACCAAGAGAAACTATTACAACTAGGAAGAAAAGTCACACTATCTGCAACAAACATATCACCTAACATATCTCTGTACAGAATATCAGGAATCAGCTAGCAGAAAACATAAGAGCAGCAATCATGTAGAAGGAAATGAGACCAGTGACGAGGAGTTGCAGATCCATGATCCCGGTGCGTTCTGCCAGTGGTTCATAAGTTGCCGAAGGTACTGAAACTCCATGTTGACTTTCTTAATTTGGGCAAAAATCTGCAACCAGCAATCATAGAAAACCTCATATTTATCAGATAGTGAAAAATACAAAGAGGATTCTTGCTGGGAAAAAATAACTTTGTTGCGGGTTTTCCATATGTGGAAGAGAATAGCAATTCTGAATATATGCCAAACCACTGAAATATTTGTGGAGAACTGAATAGGGTCTCCCAATAAGATATGCCTCCAGGAACATGAACCAACAATAAAAGGTCTGAAAAATGAAAGAATCCAAGACCAAGCCTGTCTAGCCCGAGAGCATTCCCAGAATAAATGAACATAGTTTTCCTCCTGACCACAGAACTTACAAGAGACATCATCAACTCCCAAGTATTTCAGGCGCTGACCAAGAGGCAAACCTTGAAAAAGCACACTCCAAGCAAAAAAAGACTGCTTTGGTTCAATATATTTAGCCCATACAGTATGAAACCGAGATTTCCAAACAGACTGAGAAGAATTTAAATTCCATCTTCCATTGAGCATGGCTGCCATAGGAACTACAGGGGAAAGCCAGGAATAACCCAAACGGGCAGAATACTTAAGCAATGAAACATGTTTAGGCCATTCCCAGTCACACCACCATGGCTTTTGAAAATGTCTAGACAACTTGGACCATACACAAAAGGGAGTGTGATCAATAACAACTTCATAAGTGCATTTATCATCTTGTTTCAAACCATAATAGTGTTTAAAATCTTCCCAAGGGATCCAATTCTTAGTATGAAAGGAAACAAAATCAGAAAGTAATGCAATTCCTTTTTTATAAAAGCATTGGGCTCTAACCCATTGCACTTGTGCTAGTGGCAAACCTTCATAAGAAATAGCCTGAGACCACCATACATTGAGAAAGGAGATAGAAGGGCCAACTTTCCCTCCAAAGCCCTTCCAGGATAACCAAGGTTTGAGAGCTTCCCAAGATTTCCAAATGCTTTTAGCCACGAAGGACCCTGAAATCTTGACAGGAACAGGGGCAGTAATAAGCGTATGAATATTGAGGCCTTTCCAAACTTTTTTGCCCAAGGGAAGCCCAGAAGAAATACAATTTCTAAGTAAAATTTTCCAAGCCTCATCTCCTTGCAAAGAACGAGTTATCCATTTGGCACATAAAGCAAAACCTTGCTTTTGACAGTCAAACAAACCCATACCACCCGAGTGCTTAGGAAGACAACAAATATCCCAAGCAACTCTGTGAAATCCTTTTTTACCAACAACATTAGACCATAAAAAATCTCTAAGAAGCTTTTCAAGTTTCTTGTAACAACTCTTGGAAGGGACCCAACAAGAAGAATAATAAACATGTGTAGAAGCTAAAACTTTAGAGCAAATTTGGAATTTACCGGCAAGAGACAACTTTTTAGAAGTCCAATAAGCTATCTTTTTCTCTACCTTTTGCACTACATATCCCCAAAGCTGAGCAGGAGATCCCTGAAAGGCAAATGGAATGCCCAAAAATTTAAACATCTCACCCGGTTGTATCCACTTCCATTGTTTATCAGATAACCAGGGAGGAAGAGGTTTCAAAGATTGTCGAAAACAAGATGTTTTTCTCCATTGAACATTAGATCCTGAAGCTAAACAGAAAAGCTCAAGGCAAGCTAAAGCATGAGAAACATAAATCTCATCTTCTGATAAAGTCAAAAAGGAGTCATCAGCAAAATGGCCATTAATCAACTGCTGAGAAGAGTGAGGCAGGGAGATCCCTTTAATAAGCCCTTGAGATGCTCTATGTGCTAGCAGATAACCAAAAGCCTCAGCTGCCAAAATGAATAGAGAAGGTGCTAAAGGGCATCCTTGTCTTACTGATCGAGCTAAAGGAATACTTTCAGATTGAGCTTTATTAAGAGTAAGAACAACAGAAGCATCTTGAAACAACATTTGAACTGAATGAATAAAATTATCTCCAAAACCTAAAGCCTTAAGCATAGCTAAGATGAAATACCATTCAATTCTGTCATATGCTTTCTCAAAGTCAATCTTAATAAAAAGGACATCCTGAGAAGAAGTATGAGCCCATTCCATACCTTCCCATACAACAATAACGTTATCTAAAATATACCTGCTCTGTACAAATCCTGTTTGCTCTGGTCTAATAATAAGAGGAAGCAAGGGTCGAAGTTTCAAAGCAAGAGCTTTGGCAATAATTTTATAGCTAACATTCAAAAGCGTAATGGGTCGCCAATTAGTGATAATCTCTGGATCACCTTCTTTAGGGATGAATTTAACATTACCTTTGTTGATAAGTGATCCTAGAGAGCCATTAGATATTGCTTCCTTATACACATTGAGTAAATATGACCCAAGCATGTCCCAAAACTCCTTATAAAACTCACAGGGAAAACCATCAAGACCAGGTGCTTTATCATTGGCCATATGAGAAAGAGCAGTTTTAAGATCCTCCAAAGTGAGAGGAGCATCACAAACATCCCTTTGAGTTGGAGTGAGCCTAGAAGGGATGGCAGCACAACATTCATCAAGAGCCTGTTGTCTTGCAGGAGTTAAAGGTTGTGAAGCAAAAACATGTTGATAATGCCGGACAAAAGCTATAGAAATCTCTTGCAATGAAGTAAGTCTGACACCATCCACTTGTAAAGCTTGAAACTGAGTAATATTTTGAGGAGGGCATAGTCTTTTAAAAAATTCTTTAGACACTCGATCACCCACTTTAAGCCAATGAAGGCGAGCTCTCAACTGAGCACCTTTAGCTTCATAAATCTTAGCTTTTCTCATCTCATGTCTGATAGAAGTTGCAAAGGCTTGAAGATCTGAATTAAAAGGGTCAGACTCCAATCTGATAGAGACTCTGGCAAGCTCAGATTTCAAAGCTATATTTGATTTTTTTCTTCTTTTTGCAACTTCAACTCCCAGAGTTCTCAGAAGAAAAGTTGTTCTTTTGATGGCATCATTCCACCACTCGATCCAACCAGAAGGACCTGAAGGCTTGGGGATAAGATTCCAAATTCTACAAATATGGGCTTTCATTGCTGCACTTTGAAGAAAGGAAGTATTAAAATAGAACTGGGATTGAAATTGGCTAGAAGATTGAGAATGAGACTCAACAAAAAATAGAATGGGGGAATGATCAGAAAGTGAAGTATCAGGAATAACAGAAACAGTAGGCAAAGAAGGGGATAGGCGAGCCATATGAAAAGAGGAACTCTCAGAAATCATAGCTCTATCAAGACGTCTTAGAACACGAGATTCCCCAGCCTGGAAATTAGACCAGGTAAACCACTAAGCTGTTAAGAAATCAATAGGATAAAAAAAAATATTGGGGTCATGAAGGGTCAATTTATTCTTCATAAAGTAAAAGGCTTCACGCACACCAGCACACCATCTCATTGGCATGTGACTTAAATGGTCAGAAGCTTTCTCAAGTTGAGATATATTTTAAAGAGGTGTAGTTATTTTAATTCCTCCAATTGAATGAGGTGAGGACTTAATAATATTGACATTTTTCCAAAAAAATTATGAATCAAACTTTTAAGAACATAAAAATCTCCTGGTGTGGTTTCTCTCCTCTATATTGTGACTTGGCTTGAAAATTTCTTACCATTTGGCAGAATGAAAATATGATAAGTGGCCACTTCTACTTGGGTATGTCATCTATACAATAGCTCTATTACGTTTGGGAAGGGACACATACATTTTCCTTGTCTCTATTCTGGAAGTTCACGGGCATTGCCAAGAAGAAGAGGAGGAATTCGACCAAGAAGAAATGAGGGCTCAAGAAAATACGTTCATAGGTCACAAATTCTACCTTACACTAGGGTAATAAGCAACTTATATTTCCTTGTTTGAAAAGAAAACTTGTTAATTAGATTGCCTTGTTAAGTAATGAATAAATGAGTAGAAACACTTTTGAGGGTTATTTTCTCTTTTGTAGTGTCACATTAAGATTATGTTCAAGAAGTAAATTAAACCTTACAAAGTTACACCCATACCACTTCTTATTTGAATATTGAAATAAAAACAATATAAAAATCCCAACCATAATTTAGGTAAGGGTCCCCCTCATAAACCAATTAATTTTCAAAGGCATGTTAAAAATCAAAGATTCACCACTAGAAGAACTCCAATGATTAATCCACATGATGAATCTATAAAATCTGGTTACGCTAATATTGCAACCTTCTAAAATGAAATTATATAAACATATTTGGTTTACTATTGTGTGGATTAAAAAAAAGGACTAATAATTTCACTGAATATGTGTCTTATTATTGAAAAATATATATTTTACACTGTGAGATATGCATGTCTTATTTTGCTAAATCTGTATGTTGTATACTACTAGATATGTGTATTATTTTGCTGAAAAGGTGTGTTTCATACCGCCAGATACATGTGTCTTAGTTTGCTGAATATGTATGCTTATTACTACCAGATATGTATGATTATGTCTTACATGTATGTTTTATGTTGTTGGTTATATACATCACTGGTTATGGAGGTCCAATACTATTGGATATATATATATATATATATATATATATATATATATATATATATATATATATATATATATATATATATATATATATAATATATATATATATATATATATATGTATGTATGTATGTATGTATGTATATGTGTGTGTGTGTTTTAGTATTAGTGAATTCTTAATATCTTGGATGGATTATGTTATGTTTCTATATGAATAGATCATGGCTCACATTGGACAAGATATGCTTTTAAGACATAATTTTTTCCTCTTGTATAAGCCATTGTTTACATTGGTTGGGATTGGAATTGTTTTTTGATGTGCTTATGATATCTTGGGTGTTCTACAGTTGCACTATTTAGAAACTATCACCATTGGTTGCATTGGTGCATTGTAAGTAGTTGCATTCACTTCATGTGCACACACCAGAGCCATGTTGATCCCATACTTAACCCTTGTGTGAAACCTTCGATGTCATTTGAAAGAGATCTTTTTGTCAAGTAGTGGTGTGGAGTTGCTCATCGCATTATGGCATCAACAGTATAAATGTATTTTTAGAACTCGGTATTTTTGAGCATGTATTCCAGCATGTAAATTATCTATGCTATTCTAAAACATATTTGTAAATTTTTAAAGTCATACATTGAAGAATAAATGTTTATTTTTTATAATGAATTCAAATAGTTTAATACTTTTTACTTGTGATAATTCAAAGGTTAACATTTTCAAGGTCTAATTTGTGGACTTAATTTAAAATAGTGATTTCTTTATTAAGAGTAAAGGTACAATAGTAAATTATCCATTAAGTGGAATGATAGGGATTTGTCAATTCAATAAGTTGATAGTGAGAATTGTCATTCTATCTCTTAATGGGAAATGACAATATTAATAATAAGACCTTGTTATTGAAATCATTTTGCACTATTTTGATTTGATAGTGGGATTCACTTTGAAATTAGAAAGTGACAATAATAGGGCTTATTAGTTAATTGATTTAATAAATTATAGTTACAATAATAAGGACCTATCATTCATTAAAACTTTGCATCTTACTCGACAATAAGAGTGTCACTTCATTTCGAATAATGTAATGTTGCAATACTTAGACATACTATTTACTAAAATTGATTTGTTACTTTATTAATTGAATTTGTCTTTATGTTCAGATTATTTTTGAAAAAGATAAAATTTTGATACGTATGAATTGAATTAATTGACCTATGATGCCATTATTAAATTATGAAAAGTTCCTCTAGTCAACATATTGGGGTGTCTTCAGTAATCATTCTTTCTACTATTGATAAAGTGAATAGCCGATATTGTTGGGCTGTTCTCCAAGCCTTTATTGTGCTACGTATTTTGGTCATTTATATTTGTTGGAATCTGGAAACACGATGAAGAGATATGCTAATCTCATAATTGTTTCTGACTCAAAATCATTTGGAGAAAATGATTCTCTTAGGGTTAAGTTAGCAAGAGGTATTATTATTACATTTGATGTGGTATATGAAACTCATATTCCTTATAATTTTGTCTCCTAAAAGTCAAATAATGTAGATTTTTACAACATAAGCTTTATGTGACTTTTGGATCTCATTAATTAAAATTTTATTTTTTTTTAACTAATAATTTTAGCTTTGGCAGAAAAAAAAATTCGGAGCAGGCGGGAAGCGATGTTCTAGGGTTTCTGGAGCTAAGGAAAATCCAGGGCATCTGGTGGGTTGCCGTAGTGTTTTTCTGGTTACTGTGGATCTGAAGGCAAGTCTGCTGCCCCAGGAGGGTCCAATGGGGACTCCTCCGGATCCTCTCACAGGGAGAAAGAGCTCTTTTGCAGATTTGCTAAAAGATAAATCTCCATCTACTAATGACGAAGCACAGAGAAATGCTCTTCATATGCTCTTCAAGAACGCTGGAAAGAGATCAACAGCCCAACGAGTCAATGGATGCCTTCCGCAGTCCGAATCAAGGCCCAAGATTGTCATCGAGCCAAGGATGGTCGAAGAAACAGTCTTATACAGAGCCAATCACGATCTGATCTATAAATTCATGGGTATTCGCCCTACCCTGAATTTCTTGCATTCCTGGGTCGAGCAAAACTGGGAGCCTCATGGTGAGTACTCCTTATGGTTTATTAGCAATGGGTATTTCATTGTTAGTTTTTCTTCTCTGGCCGATAGAAATAGGGCTTTTGAATCAGAAAAGAGGAACCATGGTCCGACAGGGTTATTTGTTCAACCCTGGAGAGTGGGTTTCGATCCTCGTATTGAACCCACGGCTGTCCCGGTTTGGATCCGTTTGTATGCTCTTCCAATGGAGTTTTGGGGTGAGCAGGTTTTGGAAATGATCGGTAACTCCCTTGGAAGACATTTGGGTGTCTCCAAAGACACCATAGAAGGAAACACAACTGTTTTTGCAAGAATTTGTGTGGAAATGGATATTAGCCACCTCTACCGACAGAGGTGGAACTTGAACTCGGCAGGACTATCTTGGATTCAACAACTAGATTATGAGGCTCTGCCCTTCAGATGCAGAGTTTGCCACAAATACGGGCATTTGGCCCGGTTTTGCCCAAATAATTTGAACACAAAAATGGAGGCCCCGCTAGGAATGCCAAATCTTCCCAGGGAGGGTAAGTCAACTCTAACCAAAGAACCAACCAATACTCCTCAGGGTAAAGAAGTTCAGAGAGATGGCTTTGAACAACCCAAAAGAAGGAGAAAGCAAAAGAAAAATGGTAAAGAGCAAACACAACTCAAGCCAGCCAATAGGTATGAAATATTTAAGACACTAGTGGACCAAGAGGATCAAGTCATGGAAGGAGTGGATGGGAATACTGAAAATAATAACATCCACGCTCAAGCTTCTCCTTCATCTCCCACCGTCATAGAACAGGTAATTGAGTACACTGAGTTACCGCAGTCAGAGAGTGCAGGGGCATTGATAGTGCATACCCAAGCGCAGCCAATAATCAAGGATGTCAGCATGGGAATAGCAGAAAAGAATAGAGAAAGGCCAACTCTAGGGATAACTCAGGTGGAAAAGAGATCAAAAAATAGCAACTCTCAAGGAGTGGGTAGAAAATCAAATAAGGACCTGCTAGCAGTTCAAGGAGACAAACTGATCACTGGAGGATCGGTGAGGCCAATTGATTCTTACTGCTCTCAAGGTTATCAATGATTATACAATCATGGAATGTTAGGGGTTTAAACAGTAGAACCCATCAATCTGCTGTTCAAAGACTCTTAGAAAAATGCAAAACAGATTTTTTGCTTATCCAGGAGACAAAAATGTCGTTAGATCTTATGTGTAAAACAGTTAACAGAATTTGGAGGGGCGCTGGTCATATGGATGTGGCTGCCCAAGGTGCCTCAGGGGGGATTGTTACTCTTTGGAACTCTCTGGAATGGACTGCAATAGAACATATAGCTTGGAGGGGTGTTCTCACATCTCATTTTAGGAATAATGTCACAACTGAACATGTTTTAATCACAAATTTTTATGGGGCTCAAAACCTTGATGGCCAGAGGCTTCAATGGAAAGTTGTGCATAACATGAGGATCTCAAGGGAAGATTTAGACTGGATTATTGCTGGGGATTTTAATGCTAAATTATCTTCTAGAGATCAGGAAGGGGGAACCCCAATTTTGGACCCAGGGGATCGACTTCTGATTGCCCAAGTCCAGGCTTTTCACTTAGTGGATATTAAAGGCCCTGGAACCAACTTTACTTGGACTAACAAGAGGAGGGAGCCACATAGCAGGAAGGTAAAGCTAGACCATTTTCTGGTTTCAGAGGAGGCATTTGTAAAATGGAATACAAAATTTCAGATTTTGGAGGGTCCAGTTTCAGATCACTTTCCCATTTTGTTGGAGGGAGGGATTATGACAGGGCAACATCACAAACCTTTTAAATTTGAGAATTTTTGGTTACAAAAAGAGGATCTTCGAAAGAAAATTCCACAGTGGTGGGAAGAAGGTCGTCTACCTTTTGGGACAACAATGTTTAGATTCCACAAACAACTTCATTATGTCAAAGCTCAACTGAAACAATGGAGGCAAGCTAACAAGACAGACTTCCAGCTCCAAAGAGCTCCTTTGGTGGCCAGATGGGATGAGGTTCAAAAACACTTTAGGGAAGGAACAATTACAGAGCAGCTCAAAGCCGAGGATGATGCCTTGCGTAAAGCGGTTGAGGACATTGACAACCAAGAGGAGACCTACTGGAAACAGAGAGCAAGAACCACTTGGTTATTAGAAGGTGATAGAAATACCAAATTTTTCCATCGGTCAGCCTGTGCTAGGAGACAGATGAATAACATGGAAGCTCTTCAAGATGAGAATGGACACTCCTTTGATACTCTTCCTGGTATGCATTCCCATTCAATGGATTATTTTTCTAAACTTTTTAAGGAAAGTATGGAGCAAGATGAAGAGGCTCAAAACGAAGTTATTGATGTCATACCCTCTGTTATCTCTGAAGAAGAAAATCAGACCCTTCTTAAACCCATTGATAGAGAAGAACTGAAGAATGTGGTCTTTGGAATGAGCACCGGCAAAACTCCAGGACCAGATGGCTTTCCAATTGAGTTTTTTCAGGCCTTTTGGGATACTTTGGAGGAGGATGTTTTGGCTGTCATAGAGGAGTCCAGAGGTAATAAAAGAATGCTTAAGGCATTAAATCATACCTTCATCACTTTAATTCCAAAAGGGGAGGAGGGGGTACATATTTCAGATTATAGACCTATTGCCTTATGCAATGTGATTTATAAAATAATCACAAAGGTAATGGCTGAACGGCTAAAACCTCTTTTACATAACATTATCTCCTCAGAGCAAGGGGGTTTTGTAGAGGGTAGGCAGATCTTGGATGGGGTGGTTCTTGCTCGAGAGGCAATCCATACAATGCAAAAATCTGGTAATAAAGGAATGTTCATTAAATTAGATATGTCAAAGGCTTATGATAGGGTGGAGTGGAGTTTCTTGTCAAAGATGATGGCAGCCTTTGGTTTCTCTCAGGACTGGATAGAATGGGTCATGAGTTGTGTTTCTACTCCGTCTTATTCAGTGTTAATCAAGGGTCTTCCCTCGCAACCTTTTGGAGCCACTCGAGGCCTTCGTCAAGGGGACCCTTGCTCTCCCTATATTTTCCTCATTTTGGCTGAAGGATTAGGTAGACTTTTCTTGAGGAGAAGACATCAAGGTTTGCTAACAGGTATCAAGGTGGGTGAGGAATTTTTGACTCACCTACAGTTTGTGGATGATACAGGATTGGTTGGAGTGGCCAGCTTTAGGGAAGCAAGAGTGATCAGAGATACTCTTAATGTCTACCTTAGGGCTTCAAACCAAGTCATCAATGATAAAAAATCCAAAGTGGTCTTTCTCAATCTTGATCAAAGGCTCCAGGACAGAGTTCTAGAGATCTTGGGATTCACAAGGACTTCTCTCCCAGTGGTTTACTTGGGGGTTCCTTTGCATTTTAAAAAACTAAAAATAGATATCTGGAAGAATCTTTTGGATTGTATCAAAGATAGAATGAATCATTGGTCTCACAAATGGTTAAGCTATGGGGGTAGATTAACTTTTTTACAGTCAGTCATTCAGGCCATGCCAATTTATAAATTCTCTATCCTGGCTGCCCCACATACTATATGGAAAGAGCTGGACAATATGGCTAGAAGATTTTTATGGGAAGGAGTAAAAGGAGAGAGGAAATGGGCCTTAGTTGGTTGGGATAAAGTAACCCAACCCAAGGTAAAAGGAGGGCTGGGACTGAGAAGATCCAAGTTAAATAATAAAGCTTTGGTTGGAAAGCTGTACTGGAGGTGGATTTCCCAACCAACCTCCTTATTCAGTAGAATCCTAACTAGTAAATATTTGGGTCATGTTAACCCCAATGAGGTGGGCCGTTTCCCTTTGGATGGTCCTGGATCCTTAGTGTGGCAGGCTCTCAAGCTAGGATCTCAGGTAGTTAAAGATCGATTGTTTTGGAAAGTGGGGAGAGGGGAGAAGGCACGTTTCTGGATAGATTCATGGGATCAATACCCACCCATCATTGTTGAATTTCTTGAATTGCAACCAATAAAAATAGCCATAGAAACCAAGGGATGGGTCCAAATTGAAAGTTATTTCATCACTAGTCAGCTGGGGGAGTATAAGTTTAAGCAGTTTAAGAAGTTGGAGGAGTGGCCAATTTCAATCCCTCCGGAGTTGGCACCCATCATGACTAAAATCTTGTCAGAAATATTTCTCATAGGTAGAGACGAGGAGGATGAATTAGCTTGGGGCTATGGGAGCCTTGGTGTCTATACAGTGAAGGACGGATATGACAAGATCCTCCCAGAGCCTCCCCCCATTCATATCCGGTAGAGGATTGGAGAAAGATTTGGCACTCCAAGGGCTGGCCGAAAGTAAACTTTTTTGCCTGGCAGTTTATGCACAACGGAATTCTCACTTTTGACAATCTCAGATGTAGAGGAATCATCGGTCCATCTCAATGTGTATTATGCTACAAGAACGAGGAAACAACTGATCACCTGATGTTTGAGTGCCCTTTCACGCGTCAGATTTGGAAGCGATGGCTTTTTTACTATAAAATTCAAGTTAATGGTGACTTGAATCGGACTAATATCTGGGAAAGATGGAAGAGTGGTAGATTTAAATCTAAAGCTCTTCGAATTGGTTGGGAGCTTGGATTAAACTTCATTTGGTGGCAAGTGTGGTTGGAGAGAAATGCTAGAATTTTTAGAGAAATTTTTTCCTCGTTAGATGGAGTTTGGCAGGTCATCTGGAGCAAAGTCACAGAAACTGTTGCCGTCTATGCTAAAGAGGAAACTCAGGTTGTTATTGGGCCAATGGAAGAGGGAGTTGAAGAGCAAGAGGGACAGGACAGAGCTAGTTGGAAACCACCCCCAAAAGGTTGGATTAAAATTAATACTGATGGAGCTGCAAAGGGCAATCCGGGTAGTGCCGAAATTGGAGTGGTTTGCCGGAATCATGATGGATCAGTGCTCTATTGGGAACTGCAAGGCTTGGGAAGAGCCACAAACAATGAAGCAGAAGCCATAGCTATCAAATCTGCTTCTATTTGGGCAGTGAAACAGGGCCACAGGAGGATCATACTTGAATCAGATTCTCAAATAATGGTTGGAGCTCTAGATTGCATGAGGAACTTTGCTTTGAAAGCATGGAGGTTGAGGATTCTTGTCACTCAAATTAAGGAATTATGGAAGGAATTAGATGATGTGATTCCAGTTTATGTGAGTAGAGATTTAAACAAAGCGGCCGACTTCCTGGCTAAGATGGGTGCTGAGAAGGAGGTAGGGGTTCAGCTGCACAGTGACATGGCTATTGAGGATGAGGTGATTAGGCAGGGTCTTGAAAGGTCCTTGAGCCAATGATCAAAGAAAAAGCAAAGGGAGGAAAGTTGTCACGATATCATGACATGTTGCGCCGTCGCGGTCACTGGAGGAAAGTTGTCGCGATATCGCGACATGTTGCGTCGTCGCGGTCACTGGAGGAAAGTTGTCACGATATCATGACATGTTGCGTCGTCACGGTCACTGGAGGAAAGTTGTCACGATATCACGACATGTTGCTTCATCGCGGCCAAGGGAGGAAAGTTGTCACGATATCGTGACATGTTGCTTCGTCATGGCCAAGGGAGGAAAGTTGTCACGATATCGCGACATGTTGCTTCATCGCGGCCAAGGGTGGAAAGTTGTCACGATATCATGACATGTTGCTTCGTCGTGGCCAAGGGTGGAAAGTTGTCACGATATCGTGACATGTTGCTTCATCACGGCCAAGGGTGGAAAGTTGTCACGATATCGTGACATGTTGCTTCATCGCGGCCAAGGGTGGAAAGTTGTCACGATATCGCGACATGTTGCTTCATCATGACCAAGGGAGGAAAGTTGTCATGATATCATGACATGTTGCTTTGTCATGGCCAAGGGAGGAAAGGTGTCACGATATCGTGACATGTTGCTCTTTCGCGGCCAAGGAGAAAAGGTGTCACGATATCGTGACATGTTGCATTCACGGCCAAGGGAGAAAAGGTGTCACGATATCGTGACATGTTGCATTTTCACGGCCAAAGGAGAAAAGGTGTCGCGATATCATGACATGTTGCATTTTCATGGCCAAAGGAGAAAAGGTGTCACGATATCGCGACATGTTGCATTTTCACGGCCAAAGGAGAAAAGGTGTCGCGATATCGCGACATGTTGCATTTTCACGCCAAAGGAGAAAAGGTGTCACGATATCATGACATGTTGCATTTTCGCGGCCAAAGGAGAAAAGTGTCACGATATCGCGACATGTTGCATCTCACAGCCAAAGGAAAAAAGTGTCACGATATCGCGACATGTTGCAACATCGCGCCAAAAGAGAAAAAGTGTCACGATATCGCGACATGTTGCTACATCGTGGCCAAGAAAGAAAAAGTGTCGCGATATCGCGACATGTTGCTTTCGTGGCCAAAAGAGAAAAAGTGTCACGATATCGTGACATGTTGCTCATCATGGCCAAAGGAGAAAAGTGTCGCGATATCGCGACATGTTGCATTTTCGCGCCCAAAGGAGAAAAGTGTCGCGATATCGCGACATGTTGAATTTTCGCGGCCAAAGGAGAAAAATGTCGCGATATCGCGACATGTTGCTTTTTCGCGGCCAAAGGGGAAAGGTGTCGCGATATCGCGACATGTTGCATTTTCGCGGCCAAAGGAGAAGAATAGTGTCACGATTTCGTGACAAGTTGCATCAACTGACCATGCCGACCCCCCTGCTAGCTAGTTAATGGTTCAGGAGATTTGGCTCCATTGCAAATCTTCTTCTACTATTGTAAGCATGTGTTCTCTCTGACTTCGGCTGGGAAGAGTCTCTTCCCATATTGTAATTGATCTTTGTTTTAATACAAGTTTTTTCAAATTTTTCAAAAAAATAATTTTAGCTTTTCTTTATAACGAATAAGTTATATAACGATTTATTTTATTGTTTCAATTATATTGTATGTTTATGTTTCTAATACTATTTGAAACTTCAATGTATCTAACTGCTTTTCAAAAGAATCTTATAAGAATAGATATCGCTATATATGTTTTTATTTTAAGAAATTTTAAATAGAAAAATTAATTAATTGAATGAACTTCTTATAACAATATACCCTTGAATAACAATAAAAATTTCAAATTTTTTAGAGAAACTAAAGCTTAGGAATTCTAGAGTAAAAGTTCTCTTTAAGAAACTTTATCTCCCTTAAACCTTATCAAACGTGAAGATTGATTAGGATAATTAAGTCTTATTTTGTTAAAATAGCATGCTCTAACTTTTATTTTAAATAAGAGAATTAATACTTATTTAAAGGAAGATATTTAGATCGTCATTGCATCGAATAGTATTAGGTTAATGTTGTGTTATTTTGATTGAAAATAAAGAAACATACTTTATATGAATTGACTTATGATCATGTGCACTAAAAAAGCATTTAATCCATTATGTGATCTTTAGTAAAGTGATACATGCTAAGATGTTATTCTCGGTTTGATAAGTGAGATAAGTTGTCTTATTATTTATTTGAAAATTGGAATGTTTCCTTTCTACTTCCATTTTTAATGATGGTTTGAAATCTCCTTTATGGATTATAATAAATTGATTTAGTATGGTGAATTGTCTTTATTAAAAGTTTTTAGAAAGAAGTTGACCAAATATATCATTATAGAAATATTTTCATAAAGGAATATTAATTTGCTAATTTACTTAGTAAAAGTAGAATTGTGAAAAATATATATCTTTTTTTTAATATTGTTTTACCTTGGTAATATCCATAATTTTAAATAATTGTAGTTATAGTTATATTTGGTTATAATTTTATTGCTTTCTTTGGAATAAATTAAATGTATCTTCTATCTAACCTGAAGTATAACCTTAGTAGATGTGGCTTGAAATATTCTTCTAGAAACCTATTATTCCACTAAATTCATCAAGGTGGATAAATTATCCAAACACTTTATTTTTCATTAAGGTTTTGAAAATGATGAGTAAGAAATAAATGGAAATGTTGGCTAGATTTCATGTTACTTACCACTAAAACATTATTATCCGTAAAGACCTTTAGTAATCCTATAATGAAACATTCTCTTTAAGGGGATGATTCATCAAAACTCTTTATTTAAATTCATCAAGGAGGATGAATTATTAAGTCATTTTGATGTCTCATCAAGTAGGATGAGCATCCACCCAACATCGATGATTACAAGGAGGTAATCACTATGATTTGGTAGCAGTTGTAATCTTGAAAAGTAAGGTCAATACATAAAGGTAATGAGGGCCGATATGGGATGTCACCTCTAGATTTTTGGATGAGTAGCACAGTGAGGGGTCCCTTGCTCATTATACGATTGGGAGATAACTAGTAGAATACTAGTACTAGAAGATAGCTAGATACAGGTGCTAGTAGACTCAATGACAAGTTGGTATGGGATAACTCCTCATCAATCATGCCATGACAAGAGATACCTAGACCTAAGCTAGTGTAATGGTGGGCCCTAGTTGACTCTAGTGAAGTAGGACTCTCAACTAGGCATAAGACATATATATATTCATGCTACCCCCTTGCATGTTTAAAAATCCAAGATAAAAATTAGGTCAAAGGAACCTAAGTCCTCCATGCTAAGGGACGAGGAATTATGCATCCACCCTCTAGGTGTTATGGGCCCTAGAGGACAACCCCAATTGTAAACCTACAAACTCTAGTAAGGGAGCAAACAAATTTACAAAAGACACCTTTTCTAAGGGATCTAGCCATTCTTGACCACTTGGGAGATCGATTGCAGTGATTAAAATTTCCAAATGTGGGATTTTCTATACCTCGTACTAATAAAATGTTGGGTGAACAACATACTATTTACTTCAAAATTTCACCTTATGACATGTCTAGACCTTGAAACCTATTGAAATTTTCACTTTGTGATTTTAGTGTGCAAAACTTGAATGGATAGTCATGTGTGTTAGATTTGGGTTGTTACATGGATAGAGAGCTCGATCTAGGGTTGGATAGAGAGCTCGAGCTAGGGCTAGATAGAGAGCTTGAGCTAGGGCTTGATAGAGAGCTCAAACTTTTAAGTGGTATGCACTACTCAAGGTTTGAGGATGTAGGGAGAAATTATGTTCAAAATTTAGGGTTTTATTCTTTACAGTGAAGGTTAAGATTTTTTTTAAATGATGGTTATTTTAGAAAATGAAGATTAGAGTTGTTCTTACATACTTGGAGAACATATTTGGTTGCTTTGTTCTTGGTTATGCTCGTTGTCAAGGTCTATGGACCTGCCAAGCCCATAAAGAGAATGTGGATATCCCAAACTTGACACTTAGCATGTCAATCTATCTCTCCACTATAAATGATTTGGATGTTTGTTGAAATTCTCTTTATAGGGCATGTTGATTTCTAGTAGAAAATATTGGTAAGAAGGATATGGCAAAGTTGTTGAAGCCATGAATTATGAACAAAATTTTCAATGTGACAACATAAATGAACATATAATGGCATATACTAAGAATAGTCCTTTATGGGCTTGGGGATGTAGAGGGTTTAGGTTTTGAGGATGCTATAGTAACTAGTTAATTAACGATGTGTTATGTAAAATTATATCTATGAGTTAGAATTTGATCCATCTTGCTATGTATTGTTGAAAAGCTTCAAAACTCCTGATGTACTAAGGAGTTTCACTACTATTGTAATCTACTATCGTAAATATTCATGTTAATATGTTTTCTTCTTTATAGTGATGGTTAAACTTTATTGCTAAATTGATTTAATTTTGCTATGTGCTATTGCATTTGCTATTATGGTATAAAGTGGGTTAGTAAATGTACTATTGTGTTTGCTATTATATCTATTTTTTTATATGATGGTTATTTTAGAAAATGGAAATTAGAGTTATTCTTACATACTTGGAGAACATATTTGGTTGCTTTATTCTTGGTTATGCTCATTGTCAAGGTCTATGGACCTGCCAAGCCCATAAAGAGAATGTGGATGTCCCAAAATTGACACTTAGCATGTCAATCTATCTCTCCACTATAGATGATTTAGTTGTTTGTTGAAACTCTCTTTATAGGGCATGTTGATTTCTAGTAGAAAATATTGGTAAGAAGGATATGACAAAGTTGTTGAAGCCATGAATTATGAATAAAATTTTCAATGTGACAACAACAATGAACATATAATGACACATACTAAGAATAGTCCTTTATGGGCTTGGGGATGTAGAGGGTTTAGGGTTTGGGGATGCAAAGGGCTTAAGGTTTGGGGATGCTACTGTAACCAGTTAATCAACAATGTGCTATGTCAAATTATATCTATGCATTAGAATCTGCTCCATCTTGCTATGTATTGCTGAAAAGCTTCAAAACTCCTGATGTACTAAGTTGTTTCACTACTACTATAATCTGCTATCATAAAGATTCAAGTTATTCTATTTTCTTCTTTACAGTGATGGTTAAGCTTTACTGCTAAATTGATTTAATTCTACTATGTACTATTGCATTTGCTATTATGGTATAAAGTGGGTTAGTAAATGTACTATTGCATTTGCTATCATGTCTATTTTTTTTAATGATACTTGGAGAACATATTTGGTTGCTTTGTTCTTGGTTATGCTCACTATCAAGGTCTATGGACCTACCAAGCCCATAAAGAGAACGTGGATATCCCAAACTTGACACCTTTGA
Source organism: Wollemia nobilis (assembly GCA_028583015.1). Classification (NCBI taxonomy): domain Eukaryota; kingdom Viridiplantae; phylum Streptophyta; class Pinopsida; order Araucariales; family Araucariaceae; genus Wollemia; species Wollemia nobilis. The sequence continues at coordinate 224,650 of JAQPPZ010003102.1, forward strand.
AAATATCTATTTAGAAAGGCATCTATCATGATTTGACAATGCTGAAATGAAATATATAATATGACAATGTGATAAACATGTTGCTCATAAATTTTCATGAGCTAAAATGGCATTATATGATCTTGGCACATGTGCTACCATAGGGTTTTTAACTATTGGGTCTTCTCCCCTACTTGTTTAGATGATCTCTCCTATCATTCTAGTTCTGAAATAAAATTTCCAAGCTTTGTTTGATTATGTTGATTATTTTATTCAAGGTTTCATACAATAGTCTGTAATTGCAAATATCTATTTTTTGCTAGTTATATCATCATATAACTTGCAAGTGGAAACAAAGTTTGTTTCTTTCTCTACTTAATACTTTTGCAAATTCTATTTCCCAAGGTTTTTGTGGGTGGATCTTTCTAAGGGTTTCATCATGTAGTTCATGCAGGTTAGTTATTGGTTTTGCAAATATGGTTTTCTTCTTGAGGGGTTTTGCCTTATGAAGGCAGGTAAAATTCTCTAGTTTAGATTTTTTGATATTCTTATAATACCAAATATTTAATTTTTAATATTATTGTCCTTTCAATGACTACTATTGATTTTACTTTTGCTTTGATGATTTTTATAACACCAAATATTCTACTTGCATCTCTATTATTGTTTTAAAGGCTATATTGGTTACTTTTGATGGTTTGCTTTCATGTCTACAAAATCCTTTTAGTGTTAGATCTCTTGAGATGATACAATACTTCTTCACTTTATAAGAAACACCTTTAATTTTTATTGAAATTTATGTTCTATCAAGTAATACAAACCTATAATTTTAGTCCTTGAGATAACTTGAATATGAAATCTGAATAATTGATCAATTAAACAATTTGGGAGTTTCTTTTTTCATCATATTAATGATTATCTTAAATTTGTGATAATATTTTCTTGATAAACATATATTCTTATTATATCTTCTACATATCTTGTATTCCCATTCTTCTTATTCATATCTTGTATTCCCACTCTCATTGTTGTTCATAGAGTCGTGCAATTTACATAACTTGGAGGATGTTATTATTAAAACTCTAGTATGAGGTTTGTAACCATCTATGACTTGCCAGCTTGAAATCAAAACTTATTAAGAGCCCATAAAGTACCTCTTAAACATTGGCAAAATTAGAAATACAAGAAAGAAAAAATGGTGACCACTATAAGGCAAGAATCCATAATATGAGGTAGCTTTTATCATAGCCCTTGTGAGGGAAATTACCCCATGCAACTAAGTCAATGTTGGAAACTTAGTCTTGGATTTGATGAGTTTCGAGTTCTCTCTATCATTGAGCTTTTGTTAGCATCTTGAATAATATAAGTTGGATAAAACTTCTTGAGTACAAGGAACACCCAAACCCTTAAGGTTTTCATGTCTTAATATCATTTTAGAGGATCTATGATTTATAGAGTTTGCACCTTGAAATATTACCATTTGTTTTGTTGCTTCCATTTGAGTGTATGTATGTAGCATTCTAGTAATTGTTGTCTTGTAATTATTCATCAATATAGCATTCATGTACTTTGGTTCCCTGTAGATTCATCGATTGCATTTGACTATAGAGGATCAAGGTCAAGGAAATTTTTAGGGCATAGGTCTAGCCCAATATTCTTGGTCTGGAGTCTAAGACCCCCTGGAGGGATACACCTACCCTACCCCTTAGGATTCAAACAAGTGACCAAGATTGAATTTAACTAGGCCTGACCATTGTGTTTTAGAATCCAGGAGTGTTTTGTTTCTGCATGTATTGAATAAAATGTAGAGTAAGTGAAAATAATATAATCAAGTAAGAATGAGTATAGCAACCCAATCATACCATCCTTTCATTGAATATTTTTTGTATCCACTTGAAGCTCAATACTTTACCTATTACATATCTCATAGGAATAATGTACTCAAATAGAACTTTGTACAACTTCAAAGTAGCATTTGTGAAGAATTTTACATTACGCTTCTTAAATGTTAAGTGGTATTGTGGGTTGGCAAACTGATTAGAATCCATTCTTGACAAGCACTCCAAGTATTGAAATTACTTCTACAAAATTTGAAACTTCATGAAAATAAAGATCATTTATTTTTCTTACTTCATGAATAGATATTTTGATCATACAACAAGTGTAACACAACTTGAATCCTCCATAGATATTCTAGGGTATCCTCATAAACAAAAATACTTGATCATGAGGTTTTAAAATAATCTAGTATATACCTTAATTAGTTTATATGTCATGATTGTTATCCAATATCTCTATTTTTATAGTTTTTAACTATTCAATATCTCTATTTTTATAGTTTTTAACCATTGGAGCTTGCATTAGACTAGTGTTCAATAGCATTTTTATTTTATCCTCCTCTTGAAGGTTGGTGTCTTGCTCTCATATCCACCATTTTTCCATTTGTTTCTTGCTTTGACTAGTGAACCTCATTTTTCATTCTCATTCTTCGGTGTGATTATAGAGGTTTATTTCCTTTCATTCATGGATGTCAAAATATTTTAATAATTTTAGGTATGTCCTTGTTACTGAATCAAGTCCTTTAACAACCCACTTATTTCCCTATAGGACCACCTATATACCCAGTGTCACATGAACAGGGACAGTATGATAAACTTATACAAAAAAAGCACATACCTCAACCATACCCATTTGTTCACCAACAAAACCTTGCAACATTTTCTCAACAAGGGAACCCTACCCATACAATCCAAATTTCCAATTTGCACATCCAACACCCTTCCCACAACAATTGCCCCAATATCCATTATTTCCCTAAAATCCTCAATGTCAACCAACCCCTCAGGAAGAACAAGAATTGCAAGTGTAGCTAAATGAACTGAAGTATATGGTTTTAGCTCTTCGATCACTCTATACAAAAGAGTATGAACTTGATTAAGGGGACATGTTATTTCCTCAATAGATAAATGTTTAGATGACAGATCAAAGGAACTAGTCTTTACCCCAAAAGGAAAATTTTTAGATGATTGATCAGGTATAGAACTATATGGTGAATCAATCCATCGTATTTAGTCAACCAATGACTTATCATCCCATAATGAACCAACCAATGATGATTTAATTATTTGTACCTTAGGATGACATAATAAAAGTACATGTGATACCCAATTTATTCTTGATGGGTAGAAATTACACATTTTTCCAAAGTGTTGCCATGTACAATAACCACTGAGATGGGTCGATAATTATTACAGGAGATTCCCCACCTAAGCATAGAGAATAATTCCCCCTTCACCAGTGATAGAGCCTAAGATTATTAAAGAAGAATATGAATACAAAGGGCCAAAACTAATAGGGGAGTGTGAAGTAAAATAAAAATCTGAAGATGCAGAACCAAGTGTTAGAGGGAATGCATTAGAGCATAAACTAGGGTTTTATCAGAGTAAAACCAATTTATGTGGAGGAAAAATCAGTAGCAACCCAATGACAGTGAATTTCATTGTAGAAGAGGATTTGGGGCACATACCCATGGTGGGAGAGAGAGTTTTGAAGAAAATGCATGTAAATTCTAGATAAAAATTGAAGTCATGTAAGAATTTGAAGATTGGGGACTTGCCCTAGGAGAAGCATAGGAAAAAGAATCCATAGTTAGTCAGAGAAAATAAACCCTAACCAACACTTTTGGGGCTAGATTTACTAGAGAAATTTTTGGTTGGAAGTGAGAAATGCCTAAGGAAGTCATTCTAAGACAAGAAAATATTATTTTGGCCTTGAAAGGAGTTGTTAGGTGGATGGTGGTGCCCATTCAAATGAAAGAGAAGGTCCTTTCGGACATATAAAAAAATAAATGAGGACCAAACAACACAAGTCAATCTAAGGGTCATCTAAACTAATATTATCTAAGTGGAAAGGCACTCAACCAATCCAGGAAGAAATGGTAGTTGTTTAGAAGAGCTTGCAAGTTGCCCAAAAGCTATAAATCATCATGTTGGGAGAAATATTAGTCATTTGTGAGGTTTGGGTCATCCAAGGCCAAGGGATGGCTATCTAAAGTAAAAATCAAGCCATATGAGGCTTGGTCATGACCATCTAGAACCAATATGTCTGATGGTAGTTGGCCATCTAGAGCAAAGAGTGGGTTGTCCAACTTATGGTGGAGGTTGACCATTCAATAGAAGTCACTAATTTTGTGTGAGAGGTTATTCGATGACAAAGTTGTTTAAATATTGGTCAAGGTCATCTAGTGGATGGTAGAGATGATGAACTAATTGATTATGTTCAACAAAAGCATTGTATAGGGTAAACCATGACAAATTCTACAAATAGTATTTTTGGATTCATTGCCAAAAAAAATCTTTTGGGGCCCCAATTGATCACTTTTTCCATTTCATCTCTACGTTACTATTTTTTTGCATTGAAATTTTATTCTCTTCCCTCCATTTTAAATTTAAAATCAGATAATATTCTAAGGGAGAAGAAAAGGGTGCACATGTTGGGCACATGGTGCAAGAGTGACAAGTGACTACATCAATAGAGCGTATGGTCACATAGAAGAAGGTGGGTGATTCATGAAGGGGGAACATTCCCTTTATCTTGTGTGGTTGCTTTTTGCATTCTAATGAGTGCCCTAGCCAAGGGGGGCTAGGATATCCTCCCTTAAGGCTTAGAGCCCTTGAGGTCTATGGTTCAAATCCCATTTGCTCAACTTTTTTGTTGAAGACTATGACATCATCTCTCTGACTGAGGATGTGGCACATCTTAATACGTGGCACTATATGATGATTTCACCCCTTCTTGCTTATGCATATTGATATGGATCCCTATGATAACATGTGACTTAGTGATGACATGATACCTAATGATGACGTGGCACCATATCATGACATGGTATCGAATGATGACATGTCAATGAGTGATGATGTGATAACCAATGATGATGTGGTATTTAATGATATGTTAGGTGATGTGGCACATGATGACACTAAAAATATTAATATTTCAAGGGTCAACATATCAAAGGATGGCATGGAAGACAGAGCATTGTAGCACGAGTGGTAACCATTCCATAAATAGAGGAATAGGATGATAACACTCTTGGAAGCTCCACTTGTACTGTGTTTTGGACTACAACTCCCACATTCCACATTCACTCTACAACTATGATCTCTACACACAAATAATCCAATATACACTACAACTACTAATGGTAAACACATTGAATACAAATTACACTCAACATAGGTAGAATACAAGTTAATTACATTACTTATGGTATAGCATTAGATAATACTGCACAATGCATATACAATCTACATTCATACTACAATGTCTACACTTATGGGTTGCCAATATATGGCTCTAGTATCTCCCTAGATACACTATATATCCTTAATATATAGATATGAATAGTCTCACTGTAGGAAGCAAATCCACCTCCCAGAAGAAGAAGAAATGATAAAGGATTTGTCCAAGTTTGACAATTTTGACAAGTTTTGTAAATCATACAGGCATGAGTAAATCGTACAACCAGAAGGTAAAATTGTACAAAGTGAATGAAAACCATACAATGTGCAATAAAATGAAATGAAATGCATAGGAAATGTGAATTAAGTTGTAATTGCGCATGATTTTGATAAATAAGGTGTTTAAACTTAGTAAAAGTCTTAATTATGTATTTTGTTATGCATGGGAAGTTGTGGATAATGAATTGCCTCAGGAACCACTTTGGAATGGCCTAGGCAACATTATATAAGGCCCTATTTTCAATTTTTATAGTCTGATTATATTTTGGTTATAGTCTGAATACATTATGGTTAATCTGGAAGTGTTAGGAGTTTTGGCTATGTTCTGATGTAAAGTGTTATTGCATATCTATGATTGTTGTATACCATTGTTGAACAGTAATGAAGAATAATCACAAACTCATAGTTTTTCTCATGTACTGTATGATTCTTGAATGGTAGAATAGTAATTTACAGTTTATCCCTATTGCATGTACTACTTTTTGGTTGTTATTGCTAGTTAATGCATTGTTATGGAGGAATTGGATTAAACCAGCATTGTTGTGGACCTAATGAATGATATATGATGATTATGATATCAATATATGTATTGAAAACTATTGTATGATTTTTGGACATCGCCATTGGATATAGAACTCTCTCCAGCCCTGTTGATGTACCTTGCATGTTAGTGGAATTGGATTAATTACCATATTAAACCCTTACAAAACTTATCTGAGAGAGATTGGTCTAGGAGAATATCCAATTTGGCACTTGGTTGTATTTTTATTTTATACAAATCGTACACCAGAGCGCTTACAAATTGTACAGAAGGCACTTACCCTATTTGGTAGTTTATGCGATTGAGGAAAACTTACCCGATTTGGTAGTATTGGGAAATCGAACAGTTTAGTTACAAAACTGTGTACAGTAGCTTGCAAAACTGAATCTGAAGGATTGGATAAGTATGAAATCATACAAAATCTATCACTATACAATTTGGGATCATACAATGGTACGATTTAGGTTTCGTACAAGCTATTTTGTTATCGCACATTGCTAGTTGTAAAGATTGTACAATTGTACGATTTGGTCCATCAATTGGGAATAGCAAATTGATAATTCTAAGACTTAGAAACCACCTCCCCACCAGGAATACTACACCCATATGCTACATTTGGTACCATTGCCTTATCGAATCTAGCATTTTTGTTAAAATGGGTCAAATTAACAAGAATACTACAAAATCAAAGGTGAATGATAGACACCAGTGTGCAAAGACATAGGAGATGAGAAGTATGAGAGAACATTCCACTAAGAAGGATTAAAAGAATTTATTGAAGAGAGAATGTAAGTAACTCAGATCATAGTACACATGAACAAAAAATGGAGTAAGTTTGGGCATCTGAAGGAGATTTTGAGGTATTGTTGATAGAGACAGAAGAGGAGGTACCAAAACCACCTAGCATAGAGGCATGAGTTGATAGAGAAGTAGTGCATGAGAAAGGAGAGTGGATGGTGACACCTAAGAAAGTGATAAAAGGGTTGTAAGGGAGTGTAGAGGATGGGAGTCAAGCACCAGGGCAACAAGGTGCAAGGTCTCAGGAGGAAGGACCAAGACCATCTCCCTCATATCAGTGAAGGAAGTCACGGAGTGAAGATGCACGTGAGTTTAGTCAATGATTGGTGGGATAGAATAAGATACCTTGGATAGAAAATTCTCATGATTACTATAGTAAAATACCCCTAAGGAGGAATTAGACAAATATTCCATAGGAGACCTCAAGTGATGAGGATGATTCTTCGAAGATGGCTAACAGGATAGCCAAACAGAGATGTCCACCTTTTACAGGTGATGGTAAGGAAGACCCCATAAGACATATTGGAACATGTATAACCATTTGGTGAGAAAATGATGTAGACCAATCATATGATTGGTTGACTTTATTTCTTGCTACCTTGAGAGGATTGGTGATAGATTGGTATCTAAAGAGAGAAAATACAACATATTTTTGGACTTAGAATCAAGTGAAGGAGAAATTCATTGAAGAATTTTGACCTTTGAATGATGATGGAGATATTGTTACGAAAATTTGTATGATGAAGCAAAAGCTATATGAAGATGTAAAATCATACAACCATAGACTAAAATAGTTAGTTGATAATATGCAAATGCCCTTGGCAAATGTACTAGTGAAGCGGTGGTTTGTAGATGAATTGATAAAAAAATATGAAGGCAGTACCATCAGAGATGTATGAGGAAGTTGTAAAACATGTAAAGAATTTTGAAAGTGAATCAAAATAGATGTACACAGGAATTTTATCTCATCCCAAGTCCAATAACTTAGATAGTGGAGAATATGACACTATATAGAGGATAGTGGCATCATTTCATTAGGAGTTCAACAAGATCATGAAAGAACAAAGAAGCAAACCTGATAGGAAAGATATTTGGTGCACAAAATGCAAGACTAAAGGTCATACAAATGTAAAGTGTCCACAGAATGACTATTTTCATATCTGTAACATGATGGGATACGAGGTGATGCTATGTCCATATAATGCAAGAGTACATCCATAGGTCCTAATAATCCAGGAGCAGAAAGAGAAATTGAAGGCCCTAGGAAGTGGGCAACAAGCAACGAGTGGCAATTATAGAAATAACCTGTGAGGTGGAAGGTAGAACTAGGGCAATCAAAAAGGAGGATAGATTCATTTACAGTATGATTCGAAAGGGAGATTGATTATACAATGTTGTAATTGCCAAGAGTGGGGGCATTTCACAAAAAACTATCCTTCACCTTAGAGACAAGAAATGCAACAAGCAAACACTACACATATGTGTAGGTGGTGTGGTTTGGGTAACCACAAGGAGGCAAATTTCCCCAAGAAGGCGAGTTCGAGTAACCCATAGAATGTAAATTATTTAGATATTGGGGTTCCTCAAGTTAAGAAGGAAACCCAAGAAGTTTTAGCCATGACAAGGAATCAAGATAAAAAGGACAAGTATCCTGAGCTAGCAAAATAAAAGTAGTGCTAGAAAGTAGCAAAGAAAATACTACAAGATGAAGCACAAAAGGCTAAACAAGTGAAGTTAACAAAATAAAAGGAACTAAAAAAGCCATCAAAACAGAAGGTGATTATGTAGAGTCTGGCAGCACAGGTTTTGGATACCACAGTAGAGATCAAAGTGGCAAACCTATTGGAAGCTATTCCATCCTTACAAAAAGTGATGGTGGAAGAAATACAACTGCATAAGGTGATGGAAGTGCAGAGCCAACCAATTCAAGAGAAGGAACAAAAATACCAATTCATGGATCCTACTATATTGATGATTTATGTGGGAAATAAAATTGTGTTAGTTCATATGGAGATCCTAGGGCACAAATTGACACAAGTCATTGTGGATGGAGGATCCAACATCAATGTGCTACCTAAAAGGATATGGCTAGAACTAGGCACTCCATATCTATGGGCATCGAGATTTCGATTATATGGTTCTAATTAGTATGGTATCAAGACAAAGGGAGTCTTGATAGCACAACAAGTGGTGATAGTTGAGCAAGATTTTGTCTTGGATTTCATTGTGATTACTATGCAAAATCCTGCATATGATGCTCTATTAGGAAGGGGATGGCTACGTGTAGCCAAAGTTAATCATAAATGGGAAAAGAATCAAATCACTATCAAGAAGGGACAACACAAATATATGATTAACTTGACCAATTAGAAGGTCAGTGAGGATGTAGCCACCACCAATGAATCAAAAAATTCCTTGGGAGATGAAGGATATGAACCAGATGGAGAAGGAATGTTGCACTTGGATGAATGTAGCGAAGATGAAGCTCGATCTGATAGTGGATTTCTTCATTGGAAAATGGAGGAGTACAAAATTTTTTAGCCCAAATACCTCTGTATTGAGTCAGAGGAGATCAAGGAAAACCAAGACAAAACCAAAGTTAGCCAGGAACCTAAGAAGGAGGTAGAAGAGAAATGGACATTTTCAAAAAATTTATAGAGTATATAGTAGGAGATGCAAAAATTGATACAAGACCAACACACCCAAAGAATGTGGAGAAAGTAGCAAGTGAGCCAAAGAATATCAAATATGAAGGACCTCGGATAGTGGAAATCAATCTAGGGATGGAGGATGAACCTAGGATGATTCACTATGGCGATGATTGGAACCTTGTACTAAAAGCGATAGCTTTTAAGATATTATTGGAATATAAGGATGTCTTTGCATGGACATACAAGGACTTGAAGGGAGTACCACTTGAGCTATGTGTCCACAAGATAACACTAATTTCGAGAGCACAACCCATAAGGAGGAGACCATATAGAATGAACCCAAAATATGAGATAGAGAAGATGTTGGAGGTAGGCATCATCTTCAGGGTTACAACCAGTGAGTGGGTATCACCTATAGTCATCACCTTGAAGAAGGAAGTGGACAAAATCATAATATGTGTGGACTTTAGGAGTCTAAACGTAGTAACTATTAAGGACCCCTTCCCTATTCCCTTCACAAATTCCATCCTAGAGGAAGTTGTAGGACATGAGATCTATTTATTTTTGGATGGATTTTTGGGTTACAATCAAATAAGTATATTTGAGGAGGATAAGTTGAAGACCACATTTATTATGGAGAATGGCATCTATGCATACAATCGAATGTCATTCGAGCTCTGTAATGCCCCAGCTACATTTTAGCGCATCATACTATATATATTTGATTAGTTGGCAATATGGAACTTCAAATAATGTTTGGATGATTGGTCCATTTATGGGAAGATCAAGGAGCATCTTCCTGCCCTTAGTGAATGCATGAGTAGGTGCAAAAATGCACAGATTTCACTAAATCCTGGGAAGTGTTACTTGATGGTACCATATGGAAAATTTTTAGGACACATCATGTGCAGTGAAGGATTAAAAATAGATCCTGATAAGATCCATGTGATATTGCACATGGAGGAACCATTTGATGTGAGTTCACTTAAAACCTTCCTTGGATCGATGGGGTATTATCGAAGGTTTATCAAGAATTATGCACATGTATCCTATCCATTGGATTCATTGATGAAGAAGAATGTTCCTTTCAAATGGATAGAGGAGCACCAAGGAGCCTTCGAGGAGTTGAAGTTCAAGCTTGTTAGTAGCCCAATTTTGGTATTATTCCAAATTGGGATAAGGAATTCCATGTCCATATTGATGCTTCAAATTTTGTAATCAGATGTGCCTTGGCACAAGAAGGATAGTTTAGGTTGGATCAACCTATTTTCTTTGCTAGTTGCCTATTGTCAAGGGTGGAGAGAAATTATAGTACAACAAAAAGAGAAGCTTTGGGAATGGTATATGTAGTCCAGAAGTTTAGGTATTACCTACTGGTGAATCCCTTTGCTTTTTACGTAGATCACCAAGCCCTATTGTACTTGATAAATAAACTGGTGATACAAGGATGGGTCAGTAGGTGGCTCGTCACCCTATAGGAGTTCGTATTCCAAGTAGTAGTAAGACCTAGTAAGAAGCACGTAATTGTAGACCAGTTGTCTCAGATATGATCAGGAGAACCTGTAGGTACAAGGGTTTCGAATGAATTCCTTGATGCGCAGTTGTTTGCCATCAATGTTGTTCCATCATGGCACAAGTTGATTGGCTAGTATCTATCCACAGGAGAGTTGTCACAAGATATAATGACAATTGAGAAAAAGAAAGTGATCATGAAGTCAACACCTTTCCAAGTGATAAGTATTCAATTACTTAGGGGTATGAAGTAAGAGGTATTTAGTGAGGGGTATGAAGAAAGAGGTATGAAGAAAGGGGTATGAATAAAGGGGTATGAAGTTAGGGATATAAATTTAGGGGTATGAAGAAAGGAGTATGAAGTTAGGGGTATGAAGTTAGGGGGTATGAAGGGAATGAAGTTAGAGGTATGAAGTGAGGGGTATGAGACCTTAATTGATTAAAGAAGTTATTTTTGTAAGTATTCAATTAGTTAGAGGTATGAAGAAAGGGGTATGAAGTGAGGGATATGAAGAGAGGGGTATAAAATGAGGGGTATGAAGAAAAGGATATGAGACATTAATTGATTAAAGAAGTGGTTTTTTGTAAGTATTCAATTACTTAGGGGTATGAAGTGAGGGGTATTTAGTGACGAGTATGAAGAAAGTTGTATGAATAAAGGGGTATGAAATTAGGGGTATGAGTTAGAGGTATGAAGTTAGGGGGTATGAAGAAAGTGTATGAAGGAATAGGTATTAAGAAAGGTGTATGAAGTGAGGGGTATAAAGAAATGGGTGTGAAGTGAAGGCTATGAAGTTAGGGGTATGACCTTAATTGTTTAAAGTTAGGGGTATGAAGAGAGGGATATGAAGAGAGGGGTATGAAGAGAGAGGTATAAAGTGAGGAGTATGAAGAAAGGGGTATGAATTGAGGGGAATTTAGTGAGGGGTATGAAGTAAGGGGTATTTAGTGAGGGGTATGAAGAAATGAATATGAAAAATGGGGTATGAAGAAATGGATATAAAGTGAATAAAGTTAGAGGTATGAAGTGAGGGGAATGAGACTTTAATTGATTAAAAAAGTAATTTTTGTAAGTATTTAATTTGTTAGGGGTATGAAGAAAGGGGTATAAAGTGAGGGGTATGAAGAAAAGGGTATGAAGTGAGGGTATGAAGAAAGGGATATGAGACATTAATTGATTAAATAAGTGGTTTTTGTAAGTATTCAATTACTTAGGGGTATGAAGTGAGGGGTATTTAGTGAGGGGTATGAAGTTAAGGGTATGAAATGAGAGGTATGAAGTGAATGAAGTTAGGGGTATGAAATGAGGGGTATGAAGTAAGGGGTTTAAAGTTAGGGGTATGAATAAAGGGGTATAAAGTGAATGAAGTTAGGGGTATGAAGTGAGGGGTATGAGACCTTAATTAATTAAAGAAGTGGTTTTGGTAAGTATTCAATTAGTTAGGGGTATGAAAAAAGGGTATAAAGTGAGGGGTCTAAAGAAAGGGATATGAAACATTAATTAATTAAGGAAGTGGTTTTTCTAAGTATTCAATTTCATAGGGGTATGAAGTGAGGGGTATTTATTGAGGGGTATGAATAAAGGGGTATGAAGTTAAGTGTATGAAGAAAGGGGTATGAAGTGAGGGGTATTTATTGAGGGATAAAAGGGTATGAATAAAGGGGTATGAAGTTAAGGGTATGAAGAAAGGGATATGAAGAAAGAGGTATGAAGTTAGGGGTATGAAGTTAGGGATATGAAGTGAGGGTTATGAGACCTTAATTGATTAAATAAGTGGTTTTTGTAAGTATTCAATTACTTAGGGGTATGAAGTAAGGGGTATTTAGTGAGGGGTATGAAGAAATGAATATGAAAAAAGGGGTATGAAAAAAGTAGTATGAATAAAGGGGTATGAAGGAAGGGATATGAGACATTAATTGATTAAAAAATTGGTTCTTGTAAGTATTCCATTACTTAGGGTTATGACATGAGGGTATGAAGTGAGGTGTATGAAGTGAGGGGTATGAATTTAGGGATTTGAATTTAAGGGTATGAAGAAAGGGGTATGAAGTTAGGGGTATAAAGAAATGGGTATGAAGTGAATGAAGTTAGGGGTATGAAATGAGGGGTATGAGACCTTAATTGATTAAAGAAGTGGTTTTTGTAAGTATTCAATTATTTAGGGGTATGAAGAAAGGGAAATGAGACATTAATTGATTAAAGAAGTGATTTTTCTAAGTATTCAATTACTTAGGGGTATGAAGTGAGGGGTATTTAATGAGGGGTATGAATAAAGGGGTATAAAGAAATGGATATGAATAAAGGGGTATGAAGTTAGGGGGTATGAAGAAAGGGGTATGAAATTAAGGGTATGAAGTGAGGGGTATAAAGTGAGGGGTATGAAGTTAGGGGTATGAATTTAGGGATATGAAGTGAGGGGTATAAAGTGACGGGTATGAAGTGAGGAGTATGAGACCTTAATTGATTAAAGAAGTGGTTTTTTTAAATATTCAATTAGTTAGAGGTATGAAGAAAGATATATGAAGTGAGGGGTATGAAGAAAGGGGTATAAAGTGAGGGGTATGAAGAAAGTGATATGACATATTAATTGATTAAAGAAGTGGCTTTTTTAAGTATTCAAGAAGTGAGAGATATGAAGTTAGGGATATGAAGTGAGAGATATGAATTTAGGGGTATGAGACATTAATTTATTAAATAAGTGGTTCTTGTAAGTATTCAATTACTTAGGGGTATGAAGTGAGGGGTATTTAGTAAGGGATATGAAGAAAGGGGTATCAATTTAGGGGTATAAAGAAAGTAGTATGAATTTAAGGGTATGAAATTAAGGGGTATGAAGAAAGGAGTATGAAGTGAGGGGTATGAAATCTTAATTGATTAAAGAAGTGGCTTTTATAAGTATTCAATTAGTTAGGGGTATGAAGAAAGGGGTATGAAGTCAGGGGTATGAAGAAAGGGGTGTAAAGTGAGGGGTATCAAGTGAGGGGTATGAGGCCTTAATTGATTAAAGAAGTGGTTTTTGTAAGTATTCAATTACTTAGGGGTATGAAGTGAGGGGTATGAAGAAAGGGGTATGAATAAAGGGGTATGAATAAAGGGGTATGAATAAAGGGGTATGAAGTTAGGGGTGTGAAGTTAGGGTGTATGAAGAAAGGGGTATGAAGAAAGGGGTTATGAAGTTAGGGTTATGAAGTGAGGGGTATAAATAAAGGGGTATGAAGTAAGGGGTATGAAGTGAGGGGTATGAAGTAAGGGGTATGAATAGAGGGGTATGAAGTTAGGTATATGAAGTTAGGGATATGAAGTGAGGGGTATGAAACCTTAATTGATTAAAGTTAGGGGTATGAAGAAAGGGGTATGAAGTGAGGGGTATGAAGAAAGTGGTATGAATTAAGGGATATGAAGTTAGTTGTATGAAGTTAGGGGTATGAAGTGAGGGGTGTGAAGTTAGGGGTATGAGACCTTAATTGATTAAAGAAGTTATTTTTTTTTAATTTTAATTTTTTTAATTGTAAATTTTAATTTAAAAAAAAAATGGAACTTTAAAATTTTAATTTTAACTTTTTTTCTTTTTTTCTTAGGAACATTAAAATTTTAATTTTAATTTTTTAACCTTAGGAAAAAAACTAAAAAAATCATAACGTTAGAAAATCAATTTTTTTTAACTTTAGAAAATAAAAAAAAAATCAATGTTTTTTCATACCCTTCACTTCACACTCCTATCTTCATACCCATTTATTCATACCCCTCACTAATTGAATATTTACAAAAACCAATTCTTTAATCAATTAATGTCTCATACCCCTAACTTCATACCCCTAACTAATTGAATACTTACAAAAACCACTTCTTTAATCAATTAGTATCGCATACCCCTAACTTCAGTATTTAGGGTTTAGGGTATGAAGTTAGGGGTATAACATATTAATTTATTAATTAAGTGGTTTTTGTAAGTATTTAATTAGTTAAGGGTATGAAGTGATGGGTATGAAGTGAATGAAGTTAAGGGTATGAAGTGAAGAGTATGAGATCTTAATTGATTAAAGAAGTGGTTTTTGTAAGTATTCAATTAGTTAAGGGTATGAAGTGAGGGGTATGAAGAAAGGGGTATGAGACATTAATTAATTAAAAAAGTGGTTTTGTAAGTATTCAATTACTTAGAGGTATGAAGTGAGGGGTATTTAGTGAGGGGTATGAAGAAATGAATATGAAGAAAGGGGTATGAAATTAGGGATATGAATTTAGGGGTATGAAGAAAGGGGTATGAAGTGAGGGGTATGAAGAAATGGGTGTTAAGTGAGGGGTATGAAGTTGGTTGTATGAAGTGAAGGGTATAAAGTGAGGTGTATGAAGTGAGGGGTATGAAGTTAGGGGTATGAGACCTTAATTGATTAAAGAAGTGTTTTTTTAATTTTAATTTTTTTAATTGTAAACTTGAATTAAAAAAAATTAGGAACTTTAAAATTTTAATTTTAACTTTTTTTTTTTTTCTTTTTTTTTCTTTTTAATTTTAATTTTAAATTTTTAACCTTAGAAAAAAAACAAAAAAATCAAAACATTAGGAAATCAAATTTTTTCAAAAATTTTAGAAAAAAAAAAAAATCAATGTTTTTTCAAAAAAAAGTCAATGTTTCTTCATACCCTCACTTCACACCCCTAACTTCATACCCCTCTTCATACCCCTCACTTCATACCCCTCACTAATTGAATACTTACAAAAACCAATTCTTTAATCAATTAATGTCTCATACCCCTAACTTTATACCCATCACTTCATACCCCTAACTAATTGAATACTTACAAAAACCACTTCTTTAATCAATTAATGTCTCATAACCCTAACTTCAGGGTTTAGGGTTTAGGATTTAGTTAAAGAAGTAATTTTGATAAGTATATAATTAGTTAAGGGTATGAAGTTAGGCATACGAGACATTAATTAATTAAAGAAGTGGTTTTTGTAAATATTTAATTAGTTAAGGGTATAAAGTTAGAGGTATGAAGTATGGGGTATGAAGTATAGGGTATGAAGTATTGATTAAATAAGTGGTTTTTGTAAGTATTCAATTACTTAGGGGTATGAAGTGAGGAGTATTTAGTGAGGGGTATGAAGAAAGGTGTATGAAGTTAGGGGTATAAAAAAATTGGTTTGAAGTTAGGGGTATAAAATTAGGGGGTATGAAGAAAGGGGTATGGAGTGAATGCAGTTAGGGGTATGAAGTGAGGGGTATGAGACCTTAATTGATTAAAGAAGTGGTTTGTTTAAGTATTCAATTAGTTAAGGATATAAATAAAGGGGTATGAAGTGAGGGGTATGAAGGAAGGGGTATAAATTGAGGGGTATGAAGAAAGAGATATGAGACATTAATTTATTAAAGAAGTTGTTTTTGTAAGTATTCAATTACTTAGGGGTATTTAGTGAGGGGTATGAAGAAAGGGGTATAAATAAAGGCATATGAATAAAGAGGTATGAAGTTAGGGGTATGAAGTTAGGTGTATTAAAAAAGTGATTTTTGCAAGTAATAAATTACTTAGGGGTATGAAGTGAGGGGTATTTAGTGAGGGGTATAAATAAAGGGGTATGAATAAAGAGGTATGAAGTTAGGGGTATGAATTTAGAGATATGAAGAAATGGGTATGAATTTAGGGGGTGTGAAGTGAATGAAGTTAGGGGTATAAAGTGAGGGGTATGAGACATTAATTTATTAAAGAAATGGTTTTTGTAAGTATTCAAATAGTTAGGGGTATGAAATGAGCGGTATGAAGAAAGAGATATGAGATTTTAATTGATTAAAGAAGTGGTTTTTGTAAGTATTCAATTACTTAGGGGTATGAATTGAGGGATATTTAGTGAGAGGTATGAACAAAGAGGTATGAATAAATGGGTATGAAGTTAGGGATATGAAGAAAGGGGTACAAAGTTATGGGTATGAAGTTAGGGAGTATTAAGAAAGGGGTATGAAAAAGGGATATGAAGTTAGGGGTATGAAGAAAGAGGTATGAAGTGAGAGGTATGAATAAAGGGGTGTGAAGTGAGGGGTATGAAGTTAGGGATATGAAGAGAGGGGTATGAAGAAAGGGGTATGAAGTGAGGGGTATGAATTGAAGGGTATGAAGTTAAGGGTATTAAGTGAGGGGTATGAAGTTAGGGGTATGAGACCTTAATTGATTAAAGAAGTATTTTTTTAATTATAAACTTTAATTTAAAAAAATTAGGAACTTTAATATTTTAATTTTTTTTTTTTTTTTCTTAGAAACTTTAAAATTTAAATTTTTTATCCTTAGAAAAAAACAAGAAAAACCAAAATGTTTGAAAATCAATTTTTTTTAAAAAACTTTAGAAAAAAAAATCAATTTTTTTTTCAAAAAAAAAGTCAATGTTTCTTCATACCCCTCACTTCACACCCCTAACTTCATACCCCTTTCATACCCTAACTTTATATCCCCTCACTTCATACCCCTCATTGATTGAATACCTATAAAAACCAATTCTTTAATCAATTAATGTCTCATACCCCTAACTTTAATCAATTAAGGTCTTAGAGTTTAGGGTTTAAGTATTAGGGTTGAGGGTTTAGGTTTTAGGGTTTATAAGGTCTAGGGTTTAGGGTTTTAGGTTTTAGGATTTAGGGTTTAGGGTTTTAGGGTTTAGATTTTAGGGTTTAGGGTTTATGGGTATGAAGTTAGGGGTAGGAATTGAAGGGTATGAAGTTAGGGGTATGAGACCTTAATTGATTAAAGAAGTGTTTTTTTTTAATTTAATTTTTTTTAATTGTAAACTTTAATTTAAAAAAAAAATAGGAACTTTAAAATTTTAATTTTAACTTTAATTTTTTTCTTTTTTTCTTAGGAACTTTAAAATTTTAATTTTCGTTTTAATTTTTTAACCTTAGAAAAAAAATCAAATTTTTTCAAAAAATTTAGAAAATCCAAAAAAATAATTTTTTTCAAAAAAAAATCAATGTTTCTTCATACCCCTCACTTCACACCCCTAACTTCATACCAGTTTCTTCATACCCTTAAATTCATACCCCTAACTTCATACCCCTTACTTCATACCCCTCACTAATTGAATACTTACAAAAACTAATTCTTTAATCAATTAATGTCTCATACCCCTAACTTCATATCCCTAACTTCATACCTCTCACTTCAAACCCCTAACTAATTGAATACTTATAAAAACAACTTCTTTAATTAATTAATGTCTCATAACCCTAACTTCAGGGATTAGGGTTTAGGGTTCAGGGTTTAGTTAAAGAAGTGGTTTTTGTAAGTATTCAATTAGTTAGGGGTATGAAGTTAGGGGTATGAGACATTAATTGATTAAAGTAGTTATTGTAAGTATTTAATTAGTTAAGAGTATGAAGTTAGGGGTATGAAGAAAGGGATATAAAGTGAATGAAGAAAGGGGTATGAAGTGAGGGGTATAAAGAAATAGGTATGAAGTGAGAGGTATGAACAAAGTGATATGAGACATTAATTAATTAAAAAAGTGATTTTTGTAAGTATTCAATTACTTACATGTATGAAATAAGAGGTATTTAATGAGGGGTATGAAGAAAGGGGTGTGAATAAAGGGGTATGAAGTTAGGGATATGAAGAAAGGGGTATGAAGAAAGGGGTATGAAGTAAAGGGTATGAAGTTAGGGATATGAAGAAAGGGGTATGAAGTGAATGAAGTTAGGGGTATCAAGTGAGGGGTATGAGGCCTTAATTGATTAAAGAAGTAGTTTTTATAAGTATTCAATTAGTTAGGGGTATAAAAAAAAGGTATTAAGTGAGGTGTATTAAGTAAGGGGTATGAAGAAAAGGATATGAGACATTAATTAATTAAAGAAGTATTTTTATAAGTATTCAATTACTTAGGGGTATGAAGTGAGGGGTATGAAGAAAGAGGTATGAATAAAGAGGTAAGAATAAAGGGGTATAAATTTAGGGGTATGAAGAAAGGGATATGAAGTGAGGGGTATGAAGAAAGGGATATGAGACATTAATTGATTAAAAAAGTGGTTTTTTTAAGTATTAAATTACTTAAAGGTATTAAGTGGGGTATTTAGTGAGGGGTATGAATAAAGAGGTATGAAGTTAGGGGTATGAATTTAGAGATATGAAGAAGGGTATGAAGTGAATGAAGTTAGGGGTATGAAGTGAGGGGTATGAGACATTAATTGATTAAAGAAGTGGTTTTTGTAAGTATTCAAATAGTTAGAGGTATGAAGAAGGGAGAGTGAGGGGATGAAAAAAAGGATATGAGGGATTAGGGGTATGAAGAGGGATATTTAGTATGGGTATGAACAAAGAGGTATGAGGAAAGGGGTATGAAGTTAGGGATATGAAGAAAGGGGTACAAAGTTAGGGGTATGAAGTTAAGGAGTATTAAGAAAGGGATATGAAAAAATAGGTATGAAGTTAGGGGTATGAAGAAAGGGTTGTGAAGTGAGGGATATGAAGTTAGGGGTATGAGACCTTAATTGATTAAATTTAGGGGTATTAAGAGAGGGGTATGAAGTGAGGGGTATGAAGAAAGGGGTATGAATTGAGGAGTATGAAGTTAGGGGTATTAAGTGAGGGGTATGAGACCTTAATTGATTAAAGAAGTATTTTTTTAATTATAAACTTTAATTTAAAAAAATTAGAAACTTTAAAATTTTAATTTTAACTTTAATTTTTTTCTTAGGAACTTTAAAATTTTAAATTTTTATCCTTAGAAAAAAAAATCAAAATGTTAGAAAATCAATTTTTTTCAAAAACTTTAAAAAATAAAAAAAAATCAATTTTTTTTTCAAAAAAAAAATCAAAGTTTCTTCATACCCCTCTCTTCACACCCCTAACTTCATACCCCTTTCTTCATACCCCTAACTTCATATCCCCTCACTTCATACCCCTCACTGATTGAATACCTATAAAAACCAATTCTTTAATCAATTAATGTCTCATACCCCTAACTTTAATCAATTAAGGTCTCAGGGTTTAGGGTTTAAGGATTAGGGTTGAGGGTTTAGGTTTTAGGGTTTATAAGGTCTTGGGTTTAGGGTTTTAGGGTTTTAGGATTTAGGGTTTAGGGTTTTAGGGTTTAGAGTTTAGGGTTTAGGGTTTATGGGTATGAAGTTAGGGGTAGGAATTGAGTGGTATGAATTGAGGGGTAAGAAGTTAAGGGTATGAAGTGAGGGGTATGAAGTTAGGGGTATGAGACCTTAATTGATTAAAGAAGTATTTTTTTTTAATTTTAGATTTTTTTAATTTTAAACTTTAATTAAAAAATATGAACTTTAAAATTTTAATTTTAACTTTAATTTTTTTCTTTTTTTTAGGAACTTTAAAATTTTAATAAAAAAAATCAAAACGTTAGAAAATCAAATTTTTTCAAAAACTTTAGAAAATCCAAAAAAAATTAATGTTTTTTTTCAAAAAAAAATCAATGGTTATTCATACCCCTCATTTCACACCCCTAACTTCATACCCCTAACTTCTTATCCCTTTCTTCATACCCCTAAATTCATACAATTAATTTTAAATTAAAAAACAAAACACTTCTTTAATCAATTAAGGTCTCATACCCATCACTTCATACCCATCACTTAATACCCCTAACTTCATACCTCTCACTTCATACCCCTATCTAATTGAATACTTACAAAAACCACTTCTATAATTAATTAGTGTTTTATATCCCTAATTTTAGGGTTTAGGGTTTAGGGTTTAGTTAAAAAAGTGGTTTTTGTAAGTATTCAAGTAGTTAGGGGTATGAAGTTAGGGGTATGAGACATTAATTGATTAAATAAGTGGTTTTTGTAAGTATTTAATTAGTTAGGGGTATGAAGTGAGGGGTATGAAGTAAGGGGTATAAAGTTAGGGGTATAAAGAAAGGGGTATGAAGTGAATAAATTTAGGGGTATAAAGTGAGGGGTATGAGACCTTAATTGATTAAAAAAATTATTTTTGTAAGTATTCAATTAGTTAGAGGTGTGAAAAAAGGGGTATGAAATGAGGGGTATGAAGAAAGGAGTATGAAGTGATGGGTATTAAGAAAGAGATATGAGACATTAATTAATTAAAAAAGTGGTTTTTGTAAGTATTCAATTACTTAGGGGTATGAAGTAAGGGGTATTTAGTGAGGGGTATGAAGAAAGGGATATGAATAAAGGGGTATGAATTTAGGGGTATGAAGAAAGGGATATGAGATATTAATTAATTAAAGAAGTGGTTTTTGTAAGTATTCAATTACTTAGGGGTATGAAGTGATGGGTATTAAGAAAGAGATATGAGACATTAATTAATTAAAAAAGTGGTTTTTGTAAGTATTCAATTACTTAGGGGTATGAAGTAAGGGGTATTTAGTGAGGGGTATGAAGAAAGGGATATGAATAAAGGGGTATGAATTTAGGGGTATGAGATATTAATTAATTAAAGAAGTGGTTTTTATAAGTATTCAATTACATAGGGGTATGAAGTGATGGGTATTAAGAAAGAGATATGAGACATTAATTAATTAAAAAGTGGTTTTTGTAAGTATTCAATTACTTAGGGGTATGAAGTAAGGGGTATTTAGTGAGGGGTATGAAGAAAGGGATATGAATATAGGGGTATGAAGAAAGGGATATGAGATATTAATTAATTAAAGAAGTGGTTTTTGTAAGTATTCAATTACTTAGGGGTATGAAGTGAGGGGTATGAAGAAAGAGGTATGAAGAAAGGGGTATGAAGTTAGGGGTATGAATCTAGGGGTATAAAAAAAGGGTATGAAGTTAGGGGGTATGAAGAAAGTGGTATGAAATGAATGAAGTTAGTGGTATGATACATTAATTTATTAAAGAAGTGGTTTTTGTAAGTATTCAATTACTTAAGGGTATGAAGAAATGGGTATAAAGTGAGGGGTATCAAGAAATGGGTATGAAGAAAGGGGTATGAAGTTAGAGATATGATGAAAGGGGTATGAAGTTAGGGAGTATTAAGAAAGAGGTATGAAGAAAGGGGTATTAATAAAGGGGTATGAAGTTAGGGGTATGAAGAAAGGGGTATGAAGTGAGGGATATGAAGAAAGGGATGTGAAGTGAGGGGTATGAAGTTACGGGTATGAGACCTTAATTGATTAAATTTAGGGGTATGAAGTGAGGGGTATGAAGAAAGGGGTATGAAGTTAAGGGTATGAAGTTAGGGGTATGAAGCGAGGGGTATGAAGTTAGGGGTATGAGACCTTAGTTGATTAAATGAGTGGTTTTTTTTTAATTTTAATTTTTTTAATTGTAAACTTTAATTAAAAAAATTAGGAACTTTAAAATTTTAATTTTAACTTTAATTTTTTTCTTAGGAACTTTAAAATTTTAATTTTAATTTTTTAACCTTAGAAAAAAAACAAAAAAATCAAAACGTTAGAAAATCAATTTTTTTTCAAAAACTTTAGAAAATCGAAAAAAATCAATATTTTTTTAAAAAACAAAAAAATCAATGTTTTTTCATACATCTTACTTTACACCTCTAACTTCATACCCCTAACTTCATACCCCTCACTTCATACCTCTCACTAATTTAATACTTACAAAAACTAATTCTTTAATCAATTAATGTCTCATACCCCTAACTTCATACCCCTAACTTTAATCAATTAAGGTCTTAGGGTTTATGGTTTAGGGTTTATAAGGTTAGGGTTTTAGGGTTTAGGGTTTAGGGTTTAGAGTTTTTTCTTTTTTTCATAGGAACTTTAAAATGTTAGAAAATCAATTTAGTTTCAAAAGCTTTAGAAAATCCAAAAAAATCAATGTTTTTTTTCAAAAAAAATAAATCAATGTTTCTTCATACCCCTAACTTCATACCCCTTTCTTTATACCCCTCACTTCATACCCCTCACTAATTAAAAACTTACAAAGACCAAATTGTTAATCAATTAATATCTCATACCCCTAACTTCATACCCCTATTAGTTAATTGATTAAAGAAGTGGTTTTTGTAAGTATTAAATTAGTTAGGGGAAAAATAAAAAATAAAAGTGTGGGGGAGTTAGGCGTCAAAAGTATTGATAACAGAGATGGCTTCGACAGTGGTGGTCCCCTCTACATCGGCTCCCACAGCTTTTGCGTCCACCACAGCTGCTTTGGCCTTCCCTGGCAAGGTTTCCCAAACCCTCCCTGGGGATCTCGAACCAGGCGAGATCCCTACTGATCTCACGGATGATTTCGTTGCTCCCGATACGGATCTGGGTGGTGCCCGTCCTTGGGAAAAAGGTTTCCTTCTCATTTTTCCCCCTTCCAAAACCCCTACCTCAGCTGGTCTGTCTTTCAGTGCGATGGTGTCAGGCCCACCATCTCCCAAACCATCTGATATGGTTTCCCTTCCCCCCGTGGTTTCCTTCGGGGATAATTTGGTCATCCCAGTTTCCCACATGGCCCCAAAAAATTCCCTTGAATCTTTGTCCCTGGTTGGGAAATTCATCGAAGGCCGACCTAACATGGAGTCTGTCAGAAGATGGGCCAGTTTCAAATGGCATACAGAGGGAAGTTTACATCTGGTAGCTCTTTCCAGGGGATTATTCCTAATTAAGCTAAACAACTAGAATTATTTTGCAAAAATCCTCACTAGAGGACTATGGTTCTTTGGTAGGAAAAGTCTTTTTCTCAAGAAATGGGAGTAGGGTTTCAACCCCCAAACCTAGGACATCAATGTCGCCCCCATCTGGGTTAGTCTTTCGGACTTACCAATTTAGTTCTTCCATGAATACATCCTTAAGGGGATCAGAGGATACATTGAAGACCTAGTTGCCCTGGATCCGACAACTAAAGCTCACTCCAGAATGGCCTGTGCTAGAATCTGTGTATTGACAAACCTAGCATCCTAGATTCCCACCCACATCAATCTCATCTATGGGGACTTCTAGTGGTGTCAAGCCATTGAATATGAGAATAAACCAGCATTTTACATCGAATGCCAGGCTTAGGGACATCTCAAATCATAATGCCCTTCCTTGAAAGCTGCCAAAGAGGTTCTTTGACCCCAGCTCTCCTCTTCACGTTCGGCTACTCACCCAGGACCAAATGCCAGTGGTGGCCCTATCCGAGGGAAAGCTGACAAAGGGAAACAAGTCCCCTTCCATAGACCCCTCCCCAAGTAAGCTCCGTCAAGCTCCAACCAGGTATGTTCACTTTTTGCCCTTCCCAATAAGTTTGGTCCTCTCTCTAGTATTGGTGACGATGTCCTCATTCTAGAGTTTGGTTCCCTCCCGTCTCTTTCCCCCTTGCCTCCACTACCCTCCCTCCCTTTCGCTCCCCTCCCTGAACCTCATTCGATCGTTCCTCCCTCCCAAACCCCTCCCACCTCCCTACTCCCTCCCGCCTCTCCTAAATCCCTTTCCCCCCTTCCCATCGAGAAGGACTTACCCGCCTCTTCTCTAGACGAACCTGAGTCTCTGACCAAGCTAACCTATGACTACACTAAGGAGGCTTCTAGACCTCTCCGCAACCGATCAAACTCTAGCTCCATAATTCCCAGAAGTAAGAAAGGACCTGTAGATACTGGAGGTGACAAAAAGAGATGCAGACCATCTATTTTTGACTAGCTAAAGGACACTAAAACTCAAGTAGTAAACGGGGTCCAAACAACCCTCTTCCCTGATCTGTTTGGTCAGCCTTTGGATGATCCTAAGAATCCCAAACCCCCTCCCATGCCCACCAAGGGTAGTAATAAACCCTCCAAAGTATCCAAATGAATATACTCTCTTGGAACATCAGAGGGCTTAATAGCTCGGGCAAGCAGAGACTGGTCAGAACCATCAAAAAATATTATAAACCCACCATCATCATGTTACAAGAGACCAATGCAGATGTAGTTAGAACCCTGAACGTCATCAAATCAATTTGGAAAGAATGCCATTGGGCCTCCTCCCCCATAGAGGGATCATTTAGGGGCCTTCTCTACCTGTGGGATCCCCTCCAAGTTGAGGGAAGGGTGGTTTCCTACACCAACAGAACCCTTAACATGGTCTTCCATTGCAATACCAACCAGTTTACATGGGTTCTCTCCAATATCTATGCCCCCAACAATCCTTTTGAAAGGAGCCAACTGTGGGTGTTGTTGCCCCTTATCAAGACTGCTTTTTTTGCCCTCCTGTGGATGTTAGCTGGGGATTTTAACTCTCATCTATATGCTTTTGACAAACTAGGTGGGTCATCCATCCTATCCAAAAGCACAACCGACTTCCAAGACTTTGTGTCAAGTAATGAGCTCATGGACATTCAGATCAAAGGTTGTCGGTTCACCTGGAGCAACAAAAGAGTAGGGCAGGATCACATCCAAGTCAAGCTAGACCGGTTTTTCTTATCCCAGCAAGCTATTCCTCTCTTTGGTGATACTCTCCTCACTTCCCTCCCCAGAATCAGGTCTGACCATTCATCCCTCATCCTAGAATCTAACAAGGCTCCGTCCTTCAAAACCCCTTTCAGATTTGAAAACATGTGGATTCAACACCTAGACCTCAAACAACAGATTTTTGAGTAGTGGAATCTTCCATGCTCACGATTTGCTATTGACCAAGTTTCCCACAAGCTCAAATTAGTGAAAGAAAACATCAAACTTTGGAACAGGGAAGTTTTTGGAAACATCTTTGAGAACAAGTAGCTCATCATTGATAAACTTAAGACCTTGGAGGAACAAACCCATCACGACCAGTGGACTCCTCAATTGGGGAATGAGGAGAGTCAATTACTGTCTGAGTATCACAACATTTTGGCTAGAGAGGAAACCTTCTGGCACCAAAAGTCTCAAGCCCTTTGGCTCAAAGATGAGGATGCCAATACCAGATTCTTTCATGCCTCCACGATGTGAAGCCTACATTGCTAGTTGCTCCTCTTTCTCAGTCAACTACATTTTTAGTTGTTCATCCTTTATTCTGAGTTGAGCTTCCAACTTCTTAATCTTATCTTCTACCATCTGTGAGACTTGTCGCTTCTCCTCTTCAAGCAAACTAATTCTGGCTTCAAAACCAACCTTGGTACTTAGCAGTTCTTCCAATTTCTTTGGTTTCTCTTCTACCACAACCTTACTCTTCTATAATTCTTCCTCCATTATGATCATTTCTTTTTGAGTGGCCTCAGTCTCCTTTTCTTGAGCCTCCTTAAGCTAATAGATCTGCTCCAATCCTATGCTCGACCACTCAATCCAATGTTTTAGGAAGTTCAACTTCCTTAGAGTGATTACCAATCCTGTAGTAACCCTCTTGTGTTTTAACTCCATTGTATTCATGAGACAAGTCGAATGATTGGTTCTATCTAGGTACAACCTCAGATGTTGCCTGTAATTGGTTCTCACTCCATCTAGCAAGTCATCCCTTCCTAACATCGTTGTTACCTCTTCCCTGGGTAACTTCCATGGGTGTTGTACATGAATATTCATAATTTTCCTTGTACGCTCCTCACTGCTCACCCATTCTGTGATCTTCTCCAACTCGATAAACACTTGTTCTTCCCACAACTTCAACTCTCCAATGCATCAAATACAAAACTATAATTTAGCACTAGCTATGGCATTGCCTATTTGAGAGAAGAAATGTTCTACCTTATCTTCTACTCCTCGTGCATCCTCCTCAATTTTAACCTTTGAGAATTGTGATACCTCCAAAAGGTAACTTGTTTTCATCCTCTGCAGTTCTTCCTCTGTTGAAGCTTGTTCTTTATCTTCTTCCATGTAGTGGCTAGAGCTTCCTCCCAACTCTAGTAGTGCTATTTCTATGTTTATCTTTTCCTGTGGTGGAGTATGTTCCATAGTCCTCTCCACCTTCACATACTCTTCCACATTCACAATCTCTTGCTGGGATTGTTGCTATTCTATTGATTCTTGGGCTTCTTTTTGTTTGGTTAAGTCCACCTATTGTTCTTTTATCACTTGTTCTTCTTCCTTATCCTATTGGGTTTCTATCACTATGAATTTTTCAACAATAGGTTATTCTTGTTCCTGTGATGCCTTCATCTCTTCTTGTGCATCACTCTAATTATTTTTATTCGAACCTCATCCCATCAAAAATTTGAAATGAGGCTTTTTTTCTCTAGACTCTTCTTCCGAGGCTTCCACTCTCACCTCGGTTTTCTATTTTTCCTCCTGAGTAGTAGCTGCTACTTCTTGTGCTATCTGCCTCACTTCTGTATCCTCCAATATTTTTAAAGAGTCCAAAAATTCAAATTCATCATGCTAAAAAATATGTGGGGATTCCAACATCTCTTTTACTCCTGTCCAATTCCAATCATGCAAATCCAGCTTCTCTAAGTCTGATTGTTCCTCTTCTTGCTAATTTTTTTGTATAGTCTCGACTTGTTTTTTTTGGAACATGATTATTTTCCATTCTTTCCCATTGTCTCCTTATTCTTATTTGTATTGGGTTGGATTGCCTCCCCATAATTTCCTTCCTTTCTTAAATTGATTACTACTCCTGCTACCATTTTTGAAGTGCTTGTCATTCTAGTTCATGTTCCAACTTCCTAGGTCTTTTTCTCTAAGGGTGTACATCCTCCTGTACTACAATGGCTTGTTGCTCTTTCTTTGTTTGAGACTTTCTAAAGTCTCATTTTGAATTGATATTTACTTTGTCCACCTTAAAATGGTTGGGTGTCCTATCTTAACATTCCTAGCTTCTATCAAACCTAGAAAGTGGATTCCCATCTCTATAACAGTATTTAATAATAGTCCAATGGCATGGAAAGTCATCCCAAAATTCTTTAGCCTTTTTGTTAGTACTTCATGCATCTTTTTCTCTAGATAGGTACCCCAATCATACTTGATTCCTTTGGTGATATCCTCCACATACTAAGCCATCTAGATTGGCATCTCCATGGGTCATGTATCCCCTAATAGTCAATCCATCATAGTATTCATAGCACATGGTCAATATTTCCTTTTCAACTAGCTCTATTTGATTCCTTGAGTCCCTGCACCCAAGATATTTGCATCGATTAGTGATTTCACATTGGTAAGTAAAATTATGATGTGATGTGTCTCAAATAGATCAACCAACTTCTTAACTACCTCCATGTCGTATGCTGGTAATCCAAATGTCTTCCTGAATGCCTCTGCTGTAACTTCTACTTTCACCGATCGCTTGCCCACATTGACATAGGTAATTCTAGTTATAGGATTATACTCTAGAACCATCTACAATAGATAGTTGTAGAATAAGGTCTTCTGGTGCAATGGCACTTGTGCTATTACAGTTACACCAGCCTCCTCAAACTATTTCCTCCATGGGTGGTTCTTGTTCTCTTCATTACTCCACCACTTCTTGCATGCTTCTCCTCCATGTACAAAGGATATACTCTTTATCTCAACCTGGCTCTCCTCAGGTTTGCTACTCATATCCTTCTTTAGATCTAGGTAATGTACTTCACTCCTCAACTCCCTCCTTTGGAATCTTTCTTATGCCATTTCCTCCTATCAAAATAGTGGTGGTTTCCTTCTCCGATCATCCCTCCAATATCTCTACCCTCTCCACGGCTTGTATCCTCCTCTCCTCTAAGGACAAGTACTAGACCAACCATAGTACTAAAACTATCACCCTTGGTATTACCACGAATGTGACTCTCTCTCGTGCAGGGGTCCTGGTGACCGTTCCACCCTATTGGTTGTAATTCTTCTTAACTGGTATTCGAAATCTTTGACAAAAATTATTTTTCTACCATTTCTTCGATCAACTTACTACTTGGACATCACCTATTCTACAATTAGAAGTGTTCTAGAAATCATATAGTCTATTGTAAATTGTATAGTACGTTCTTCTATTTTCTCCTGTATAGTTTCCAAATCAACAACCCTCCTCTAGATCGTACAATCTTTGTAATTGCTTCAAAATGTTCAATCTTATACAAATCATACAATTGCTACACAAAAATGTATAGGGTCATACTAATCCATACACCATCACTATCTAGCTAATTCCCTTAACTGAATCTGAACACTTTCGTACGATTTCGTATGATCTGCTCAAAAAGCCCAAAACAACCCAAAAATTGCTTGAAATCATACAATTTTATCCTGAGATCATACAATCTACCTCCAAATCATACAACATGTCTCTTGAAACCCTTGTTCACTTGAAAATCACTTTTTTCACCTCTCCTCCATGATTTCTCTTCGACCTAGTTGTCGAAATACCCCGATCTATCTTTTCAATGCCTTTCGGGAGCAATTTTTCAAATTTTCCACACTTGGCATAATTTATCCCAAAAAATAAAATTTCTTAGCTATTTAACAGGGTTGTACGATCTTATTCTTCCTTCCCTCTATCTTCTCTAGTTTGTTTTTGGCCACTTTTATTAGATTAGGGTTTGTAATAGCCTTTCTACTATAATTTCTTTACTCTGGCTCCAATCTGCAACTTCCTCAAACCTTGGTGTACATTTTCCACAATTTGGTTCGTGCATGGATGCCTTTTGCTGTAAAACCCTTGCATTTCCTTCATCTAAACTTGAAATTTGCTTTAAATGGAGTTGAATCCTTTGCTTTTCTTCTCTGGTTTGATTTTCTTGAATGTAAAAAGTCTTCCTGGTGCAAATTTAGAAATGGGTCATGCAAACTTGCAACTCACTGATGTATTTTAATGCCCATGCAGTTGATTTTATTCAATTGCACACTTTTCACCTTCATCCTCCTAAAACATTTTGAATTCCTCCTTGTACGGTTTGTAAAATTGCTAAGGATAACCTTGTATTTAAATTGTTCTCAAACCCTAAATGCTCCAAATTTGAAATTGCACCACTTTGCATGTATTTTCATCTTCCTTTTAGATTATCAACAACTCATCACTTTTCCATGTGATTTTAACTTTTTCTTGTGCTTTTTCGACAACACATCATTTTGCACATGTGAACATTAAATGTGATGATTAAAAATTGTACAATTGCACCTAGAACCGTACATTGTACGATCTAAATCGTACAACATGCCTCTTTGTATAATTTTGCATGTACTTTTTCCAAATTTTCTTGTACGATCTCCCACTTATGCTTTTTAGCTTAAAAATTAACTTGTATGATCTATCACTTAGAGAATTTTTCTATTTTTCTCTCTTTGAAGAGGTTGTCGTTTCCGGTTTTCAAACCACTTCCTTCTTAATTGCATATTGAGGGATTTTCACAACTAAGGTATTTTATTTTATTTTCTTTTCCTTTTTCTTTTCTTTATCTTTTTTTTTTCATTTTTCTAACTATTTACACTTACCATCGTGGGAATCGCACAATGACATTCACTTGTACGGTCCTATATGATTCTTCTCTTGGAGGGTCAACTGTGACATTATGAATGGTTGTGTCACCTGGTATCACTTGCTCTCTTGGGTGATTCATCTGTCTTCACCTGGTGTTCCTTCCTCTTATCATGCAAGTGATTGATCCCTTGGTAGCAGTGTCCTTACCATCTCTACTATCATTCAAGTGACTTCTCCACCTATCTCCTTGGATCAATTCTAGTTCCAAACTTGGTGATTAGATCCTTTGTTGTCCTTAGTTTCTTTCATATACAAAATGCACTCTTCCTCTTTCAGCAAGGCCTCTATCATGCGAGTGTCTTCCCCATCCTATTCCTCTTGACATCAAGCATCTTTGCACCAGTGGTGATTCTTCCCTTTCTTGGAGTAATCCTCTACCACCTACCACTCTTTGAGGTCCTCATTGGATTAGTGGTGGTTGTCCCAATGGATATTGCCTTGTGGGATTAGGTAAGATTTCTCTCATCCTTGGTATACCATGCAAATTCCTTGTTCAATTCATACATGCTAAAGGTGTATTTCTTGGTCATCTAGGAGTAGGGGGTCAAAACCTTACTCGTCCTCTTCCTCCTCTAATTGTAACATCACATTGAATTTATTCATTCCATGGTCGAATACCTCCTCCCCTTCCTGGTTGAAGCCTTAGGGGTCCTTGTCTATTCCTTCCTCCTATTGCTTGGTTATCAAGAGTTATCTCTACCAACTCAATGTTGGCTAGTGGACTTCTATTTGGTGACAACTATTGCAGTGTTCTAATTCTTTAATTTGCATGCACTAAGTAATGTCTCCATATTATTTCCTCAAAGTATCTTTATGGAGATGAAGTTGCTAAGACCTCCATGTATGCATAAAAAAATCTATCTCAGAACTTGAATTGTTTCAATTATCTTCTCTTTGTTCCACCCAATTTGTTGGTAAATTCATCAGTCTCCCCAATATCCTTACTTCTCTCCTTTATCTTCTTAACTATTGATAGGCTATTGTATATGCTTGCTATTTGAGGTTGGTTTGATGCTCTTGTGATCTCCCTAGTTGTTGATGTGTTGTTGTAACTACTGGGGGATCATGGTCATCCTAAGGATTCTAGGGATTCCTTGGGCAATCGTTATCATCACTACTTTTTGTGCTAGGTTCCCTTACTAGCCAATGCATTCCTTCATCACTAGAGTCACTCAAATCTAGTTGTGCATTACCTTATAATTTAGGTGATGTGGTTTCTTCCTCAATGTCTTGCCAAAGCATTTTTGCATCTTCATTCATCATTGGTAGAGCACTTGGTGGTACTTGTAAACTTGTTCTTGCACCATCATTTCTTATACCACTCCTTGGGGTTATTCCCTCATCATACTTAGTTTCCTCTTCTACTTATTGTAGCCTGGTTGTTCTTTATTTATCCAATATTTGTATTGTACTATCCAATTCTTGGATGATTTGTTTCCTCAACCTTGCATTATGACCATGCAACATCTGATATTCCTCCTATAGTTGATGAGTCTACAATTGCATTCTCTATTGCAATAGCCCTATCTAAGATAATGGAGTAAGTCCAGCCAATTCTTCATTGATGGTCTCATTCTTATTCTCTTTTGAAACTTCCATTTCAAAGGTGTCCACTCTATCCTCATAGTGTACTGTTAGCCGTATCCTTCTTCATCCTTCAAATTATTGAGATAGTTCTCTACTCTCCACTTGAGGATACATTGTGTTCCTATTTACTTGGGGTGCTTCTTCCTACCTTCTCATATTTCTAGGTAACAATACTATCTCCTAATTTTCTCTTTTATTTAGAGGAATTCATTCTTCATCTTCCTCCATCACTCGTTTGGTCCCATCTGCAAATCTGATGTGTACTCATAATCTTCTTCTTTCTCTGAGTTGAGGTGCCAACTCTTGTTGTTCTATAGTTGGTCTTGTCTCCTCTTCTTATGCAAATAAGTGTGTGAGTCCTGTGTCAAGCTCCTCTTGTGATGGACCTAGCTCACCTTGAGCTCTCCATTGAGCTTCTTCTCATCTTCTTTGTTTGATTTCTTCCAAAGCAATGAATAAGCACTATACCTTGTAAGGCTTCAACTTTGAGCCATTTACAATGTTAGGTACCTCCATTCCATTCAAGTTTTGTAACTTGACTGCTCCATTATTCATTACTTCAACCACTTTATAGGGACCAAGCCATAGTGTCTTCAACTTATCGAGCTTTATTTCCCTCTTTCTATTAAACTTTAGAACCAAGTCACCTAGACTAAGTTCTAACTTTCTCAAGTGTTTTTCATGCCACAAATTCCTTCTTTTCTGAGCTACTTCAATCACCCATTATGCCATGACTTTTCTTTCATCTAACTTGATCAGTGTTGTCAGTCATTCTTCCAAAATTTCTTAATCACCCAAGCGATGCACAATTGCAACTCTCAAATTTGGTATCAAGAATTCAAGTGGCACCACTGCCTCCTATCTATACATTAACTAGAAAGGTGTATGATCTATTTTTGGTTTAAAAGTTATTCTATATACCCACAAAACCTATGGTAGCCTTTCCTCCCAATCTGCTCCTTCTATTCCACATATTTTATACAAAGTAGATACCAAGACTTTATTTGTTGCTTCCACCTACCCATTCGCTCTAGGATAGTATGAACTAGACAATGTGTGCAAAATCCTAAATTTCATTGTCAGCATCTTGATAATATTATTTACAAAGTGCCCTCGTCGATCACTAGTTATCTATAGTAGAATACCAAATATTGTAATTACCTACTCATACAAAAATCTTGTTGTACTTTTGACTGAGTTATCAGGTAATGCTCTTGCTTCGACCCATTTTGTCAAGTATTTTTTTGCTACTACAATGTACCTGCACTTCATTCTACGAGATGTCTTCAATGGTCCAATGAAGTCCAATCCCCATATTTCAAATAGTTCTTGGGGTTGTGATGGATGCAAAGGCATAAAGTCCCTCTTTACTAGCTTTCCTACCCTTTGACAAGTATTGCATGCTTTCACATACTCTTTTACATCATTACACAGTGTGGGCCACCATAATCATGCTAGTAATATCTTCCTAGCGATCGCATCTGGTCCCATGTGCTCTCCTGCTAAGCCTTCATGAGCTTCTTTCAATGTTGGTTTAACTTCTTCTTCCATCACACATCTTCATAAGATACCATCACTTCCCATATTATATAGCAATCATACTATCACTTGGAAAGGTATTGATTTCATGATCACTTTCTTTTTCTTGATTATCATTATTTCTTGTGGTAACTCTCCTATGAATAGATACTAGCCAACCAACTTGTACCATGATGGAACAACATTGATGGTAAACAACTATGCATCAGGGAATTCATTTGAAACCCTTGTACCTATAGGTTCTCTTGATTGTATCTAAGATAACTGGTCTACAATTATGTGCTTCTTACTAGATCTTACTACTACTCAAAATACGAACTCCTGTAGGATGATGAGCCACCTACTGACTCATCCTTGTATCACCTATTTATTTATCAAGTACAATAGGGCTTGGTGATCTATGTAAAAAGAAAAGGGATTCGCCAGTAGGTAATGCCTAAACTTTTGGACTACATATACCATTCCCAAAGCTTCTCTTTTTGTTGTACTATAATTTCTCTCTGCCCTTGACAATAGGTGACTAGCAAAGAAAATAGGCTAATCCAGCCTAAACTATCCTTCTTGTGCCAAGGCACATTCGATTGCAAAATTTGAAGCATAAATATGGACATGGAATTCCTTATCCCAATTTGGAAACACTAAAATCGGGCTACTAACAAGCTTGAACTTCAACTCCTCAAAGGCTCCTTGGTGCTCCTCTATCCATATGAAAGGAACATTCTTCTTCATCAACAAATCCAATGGATAGGATACATGTGCATAATTCCTAATAAACCTTCGATAATCTCTCATCGATCCAAGGAAGTTTTTAAGTGAACTCACATCAAATGGTTCCTCCATGTGCAATATCACACGGATCTTATTAGGATCTATTTTTAATCCTTCACTGCACACGATGTGTCCTACCAATTTTCTATATGGTACCATCAGGTAACACTTCCTAGGGTTTAATGAAATTTATGCATTTTTGCACCTACTCATGTATTCATTGAGGGCAGGAAGATGCTCCTTTATCTTCCCATAAATTAACCAATCATCCAAAAATTCTTTGAAGTTCCCTGTTACTAAATGATCAAATATATAAAGTATGATGCACTAAAATGCATCTGGGGCATTACAGAGCCTGAATGAAATTCAATTATACGCATAGATGCCATTCTCCATAATAAATGTGGTCTTCAACTTATCCTCCTTGGCTATACTTATTTGATTGTAACCCAAAAATCCATCCAAAAATGAATAGATCTCATGTCCTGTGACTTCCTCCAGGATGGAGTCTGTGAAGGGAATAAGGAAGGGGTCCTTAATAGTTACTACATTTAGACTCCTAAAGTCCACACATATTCTAATTTTATCCACTTCCTTCTTCAATGTGATGACTATAGGTGATACCCACTCACTGGTCGTAACCCTAAAGATGATGCCTGCCTCCAACATCTTCTCTATCTCTACATTCACTAATGCAACATATTTTGGGTTCATTCTATATGGTCTCCTCCTTACGGGTTGTGCTCCCAACATTAGTGTTATCTTGTGGACACATAGCTCAGGTGGTACTCCCTTCAAGTCCTTGTATATCCATGTAAATACATCCTTATATTCAAAGAATATCTTAAAAGCTACCACTTTTAGTACAAGGTTCCAATTGTCGCCAAAGTGAGTCATCCTAGGTTCATCCTTCATCCCTAGATTGATGTCCACTATCTGAGGTCCTTCATATTTGATATTCTCTAGCTCACTTGATGCTTTCTCCATATTCTTTGGGTGTGCTAATCTTGTATCAATTTCTACATCTCCTACTGTATACTCTGCAATTTTTTTTGGAAATGTCCATTTCTCTTCCACCTCCTTCTTAGGTTCCTGGTTAACTTTGGTTTTGTCTTGGTTTTCCTTGATCTCCTTTGACTCAATACAAAGGCATTTGGGCTAAAAAAATTTGTACTGCTCTATTTTCCAATGAAGAAGTCTGCTATCATATTGAGCTTCATGTTCATTATATTCATCCATGTACAACATTCCTTCTCCATCTGGTTCATATCCTTCATCTCTCGAGGAATTTTTTGATTCATCGATGGTGGCTACATCTTCACTGACCTTCTGATTGGTCAAGTTAATCATATATTTGTGTTGTTCCTTCTTGAAAGTGATCTGATTCTTTCTCCAATTATGATTAACTTTGGCTACACGTAGCCATCCCCTTCCTAATAGAGCATCATATGCAGGCTTCTGCATAGTAATCACAATGAAATCCAAGACAAACTCTTGCTTAGCTATCACCACTTGTTGTGCTATCAAGACTCCCTTTGTCTTGATACCATACTTATCAACACCATATAATCGAAAGCTCAATGCCCATAGAGATGGAGCATCTAGTTCTAGCCACGTCCTTTTAGGTAGCACATTGATGCTGGATCCTTCATCCACAATGACTTGAATTTGTGCCCTAGGATCTCCATATGAACTAATGCAAGTTTCTTTCCCACATCAATCATCAATATAGTAGGATCCATGAATTGGTATTTTTGTTCCTTCTCTTAAATCGGTTGGCTCTGCACTTCCATCACCTTATGCAATTGTATTTCTTCCACGATCACTTTCTATAATGATGGAATAGCTTCCAATAGGTTCACCACTTTGATCTCTATTGTGGTGTCCAAAACCTGTATTGCTAGACTCTACACAATCACCTTCTATTTTGATGGCTTTTTTAGTTCCTTTTCTTCTACTAACTTCACTTGTTTAGCATTTTGTGCTTTATCTTGTAGTATTTTATTTTCTACTTGCTAGCGCTACTTTTCTTTTGCTAGCTCAGGATACTTGTTATTTTTAGCTTGATTCCATGTCACAGCTAAAACTTCCTGGGTTTCCTTCTTAACTTGAGGAACCTCAATATCTAAATAATTTACATTCTACGGGTTACTCGAACTCACCTGCTTGGGGCAATTTGCCTCCTTGTGGTTACCCAGACCACACCACCTACACATTTGTGTAGTGTTTGCTTGTTGTATTTCTTGTCTCTGAGGTGAAGGATAGTTTTTTATGAAATGTCCTCACTCTTGGCAATTGCGATATTGTATAATCGATCTCCCTTTCGAATCATACTGCAAATAACTTTGTCCTCCTTGTTGATTGCCCTAGTTCTACCTTCCACCTCATCAACTATTTCTATAATTACCACTTGTTGCTCGCTTCCTAGGGTCTTTGATTTCTCTTCCTACTCCTAGATTATCAAGACCTATGGGTGTACTCTTGCATTATATGAACATAACATCACCTCATGTCCTATCATGTTACAAATATGACAATAGTCATTCTGTGGATACTTTACATTTGTATGACCTTCAGTCTTGCATTATGTGCACCAAATGTCTTTCTTGTTATGTTTGCTTCTTTGTTCTTTCATGATCTTATCAAAATCCTAACAAAATGATGCCATTGTCCTCTGTATAGTGTCATATTCTCCACTATCTGAGTCATTGAACTTGGAATGAGACAAAAATCCTATGTATGTCTATTTTGATTCACTTTCAAAATTCTTTATACGTTTTATAGATTCCTCATACGTCTTTGATGGTACTACCTTCATATTTTTCTTATACTTTGGTAGCAATCCATCTACAAACCATCGCTTCACCAGTACATCTACCAAGGGTATTTACATCTTATCAACTAACTATTTTAGTCTGCGATTGTATGATTTTACATCTTCGTATAGCTTTTGCTTCATCATACAAAGTTTCATAACAATGTTACCATCATCCTTCAAAGGTCAAAATTCTTCAATGAATTTCTTCTTCACTTGATTCCAAGTCCAAAAATCTACTGTATTTTCTCTCTTTAGATACCAATCTATCACCAATCCTCTCAAGGTAGTAGGAAATAAAGTCAACCAATCATCTAGCTAGTCTATGTCATTTGCTCTCCAAATGGTTATACATGTTCCAATATGTCTTATGGGATCTTCCTTACCCTAACTTGTAAAAGTTGGACATCTCTATTTGATTGTCCTGTTAGCCATCTTCGAAGAATCATCCTCATCACTTGAGGTCTCCCATGGAATCTCTGTTTGATTCCTCCTTGGGGGTGTTTTACTACAGTCATAATCAAAAGTTTCTATTCAAGGTATCTTATTTTGTCCCACCAATCATTGACCAAACTCACGTGCATATTCACTCCATGACTTCCTTCGCTGATGTGAGGGAGATGGTCTTGGTCCTTCCTCCTGAGACCTTGTGCCCTATTACCCTGGTGCCTGACTCCCATCCTCTGCACTTCCTTGCAACCCTTTCATTGCTTTCTTAGGTGTCACCATCCACTCTCCTTTCTTGTGCATTGCTTCTCTATTAACTCGTGCCTCTATGCTAGGTGGTTCTAGTACCTCCTCTTCAGTCTCTATCAACAATGCCTTAAAATATCCTTCTTCAGATGCCCAAACTTACTCTATTTTTGGTTCATGTGTACTATGATATGAGTTTCTTGCATTCTATCTTTGATAAATTCTTGTATTCCTTCTTACTGGAATGTTCTCTCATACTTCCTATCTTCTATGTCTTTGCACATTTGTGTCTATCATTCACCTTCGATTTTGTAGTATTCTTACTTGTCAATTTGACCCATTTTAACAAAAATACCAGATTCGATAAGGCAATGGCACCAAATGTAGCATAGGGGTGTAGTATTCCTAGTGGGAAGGTGGTTTCTAAGTCTTAGAATTATCAATTTGCTATTCCAAACCGATGGACCAAATCGTACAACCGTATAGTCTTTACAACTAGCAATGTGCGACAACAAAATAGCTTGTACGAAACCCAAATCGTACCACTATACGATCCCAAATCATACATGATAGAGTTTGTATGATTTCACACTTATCCAATCCTTCAAATTTGGTTTTTCAAGCTACTATACACAATTTTTTAACTAAACTATTTGATTTCCCAATACTTCCAAATCGGGTATGTTTTCCTCAATCGCATAAACTACCAAATCATATAAGTGCCTTATGTACAATTTGTAAGCACTCTGGTGTATGATATGTATGAAATAAAAGTACAACCAAGTGTTAAATTGGATATTCTCCTAGACCAATCTCTCTTAAATAAGTTTTGTAAGGGTTTAATATGGTAATTAATCCAATTCCACTAACATGCAAGGTACATCAACAAGGTTGGAGTGAGTTCTATATCCAATGATGATGTCCAAAAATCATACAATAGTGTTCAATACATCTCCCTTGATATCATCATCATCACATATCATTCATCAGGTCCACACCAGTGCTGGTTTAATCCAATTCCTCCATAGCAATGCATTAACTAGCAATAACAACTAAAAAGTAGTATATGCAATAGGAATAAATTATAAATTACTATTCTACCATTTATACCCCTTACTTCATATCCCTTTATTCATACCCCTCACTTCATACCCTAAGTAATTTAATACTTACAAAAACCACTTTTTTAATCAATTAATGTCTCATATCCCTCACTTCATATCCTTTTTTCATACCCCTAACTAATTGAATACTTACAAAAACCACTTATTTTAATCAATTAAATCCTCATACCCCTCACTTCATACCCCTAACTTCATTCACTTCATACTTATTTCTTCATACCCCTTACTTCATACCCCTTTCTTCATAAATCTAAATTCATATCCTTAACTTCATACCCTTTTATTCACACCCCTTTCTTCATACCTCTCACTAAATACCCCTCACTTCATACCCCTAAGTAATTGAATACTTACAAAAACCACTTCTTTAATCAATTAATGTCTCATATCCCTTTCTTCATGCCTCTCACTTCATACCCCTTTCTTCACACCCCTCACTTCATACACATTTTTTCATACCCCTAACTAATTAAATACTTACAAAAACCACTTCTTTAATCAATTAATATCTCATATCCCTCACTTCATACCCCTTAATTCATACCCCTCACTTCATACCCCTAACTTCATACCCATCACTTCATAACCCTAACTAATTAAATACTTATAAAAACTACTTTAATCTCATACCCCTAACTTCATACCCCTAACTAGTTGAATACTTACAAAAACCACTTCTTTAACTAAACCCTAAACCTTGAAGTTAGAGTTATGAGACATTAATTGATTAAATAAGTGATTTTTGTAAGTATTCAATTAGTTAGAGTTATGAAGTTAGGGGTATGAGATATTAATTGATTAAAGAATTAGTTTTTGTAAGTATTCAATTAGTGAGGGGTATGAAGTGAGGGGTATGAATTTAGGGGTATGAAGAAAGGGGTATGAAGTTATTGGTGTGAAGTGAGGGGTATGAACAAACATTGATTTTTTTATTTTCTAAAGTTTTTATTTTTATTTTCTAACGTTTTGATTTTTTTTTTTTTTCTAAGGTTAAAAAATTAAAATTAAAATTAAAATTTTAAAGTTCCTAAAAAAATAAATAAATTTAAAATTTTAAAGTTCCTAATTTTTTTAATTAAAGTTTACAATTAAAAAAATTAAAATAAAAAAAAACCACTTTTTTAATAAATTAAGGTCTCATACCCCTCACTTCATACCCTTAACTTCATACCCCTCAATTCATACCACTTTTTTCATACGTCTAACTAATTGAATACTTACAAAAACCACTTATTTAATCAATTAAGGTCTCATAACCCTCACTTCATGCCCCTAACTTCATTCATTCATACCCCTTTCTTCATAACCCTCACTTCATGCCCCTTTCTTCATACCCCTCTCTTCATACCTCTAAATTCATAACCCTAAATTCATACCCCTTTCTTCATACCCCCTAACTTTATACCCCTAAATTCATACCCCTAACTTCATACCCCTTTATTCATACCTCTTTCTTCATACCCTTTTTTCATACCCCTCACTAAATACCCCTCACTTCATACACCTAAGTAATTGAATACTTACAAAAACCACTTATTTAATCAATTAATATCTCATATCCCTTTCTTCATACCCCTCACTTCATACTCCTTTCTTCATACCCCTCAGTTCATACCCCTTTCTTCATACCCATAACTAATTGAATACTTACAAAAACCACTTCTTTAATCAATTAGTGTCTCATACCCCTCACTTCATACCCCTAACTTCATTCACTTCATACCTCTTTATTCATACCCCCTCAGTTCATACCTCTTTCTTCATACACTATTACCCTCACTTCATACCCCTAACTTCATTCACTTCATACCCCTAACTTCATACCCCTTTATTCATACCCTTAACTCCATACCCCTTTATTCATATCACTTTATTCATAAACCTTTCTTCATACCCCTCATTTCATATGCCTAAGTAATTGAATACTTCTAAAAACCACTTCTTTAATCAATTAATATCTCATATCCCTTTCTTCATGCCCCTTATTTCATACCCTTTTCTTCATACCCCTCACTTCATACCCCTTTCTTCATACCCCTAACTAATTGAATACTTACAAAAACCACTTCTTTAATCAATTAAGGTCTCATACCCCTAACTTCAAGGTTTAGGAATTAAGGTCTCATACCCCTAACTTCAAGGTTTAGGGTTTAGTTAAAGAAGTAGTTTTTATAAGTATTTAATTAGTTAAGGGTATGAAGTTAGGGGTATGAAGTGATTTTTTTGACTTTTTTTCTAAATTTAAAAAATTAAAATTAAAATTAAAATTTTAAATTTCCTAAGAAATTAACCACTTATTTAATCAATTAATGCCTCATACCCCTCACTTCATTACCCTAATGTTGTTCACTTAATACCACTTTCTTCATACCCCTAACTTCATACCCATTTCCTTCATACCTCTTTCTTTATACCTCTAAATTCATACCCCTAACTTCATACCCCTTTCTTCATGCCCCTCACTAAATATCTATCACTTCATACCATTAAGTAATTGAATACTTACAAAAACCACTTCTTTAATCAATTATTATCTCATATCTCTTTATTTATACCACCTGACTTCATACTGCTTTCTTCACACCCCTCACTTCATACCCCTTTCTTCATATCCATAACTAATTGAATACTTTCAAAAACCACTTCTTTAATCAATTAAAGCCTCATACCCCTCACTTCATACCCCTAACTTCATTCACTTCATACCCATTTCTTCATACCCCTTTCTTCATAACCCTAAATTCATATCCCTAACTTCATATCCCTTTATTCATACCCCTTTCTTCATACCCCTCACTAAATACCCCTCACTTCATACCACTAAGTAATTGAATACTTACAAAAACCACTTCTTTAATCAATTAATATCTCATATACCTTTCTTAATACCCCTCACTTTATACCCCTTTCTTCATACCCCTCACTTCATACCCCTTTCTTCATACCCATAACTAATTTAATACTTACAAAAACCACTTTTTAATCAATTAAAGTCTCATATCCCTCACTTCATACCCATAACTTCATTAACTTCATACCTCTTTCTTCATATCCCTAACTTCATACCTCTTACTTCATACCCCTAACTAATTAAAAAACTTTAGAAAATAAAAAAAATCATTGCTTTTAAAAAAATAATGTTTCTTCATAACCCTCACTTCATACCCCTAACTTCATACCCCTTTCTTCATACCCCTTTCTTCATACCCCTATTATACCCTCACTTCATACCCTAATTAATTATACTACAAAAACTACTCTTTAATCAATTAATATCTCATACCCTTAACTTAGTACACCTAACTAATTGAATACTCACCACCATACCCCTAAGTAATTAAATACTTACAAAAACCACTTCTTTAATTAATTAATGTCTCATATCCCTTTCTTAATACCCCTTTCTTCATACCCCTCACTTCATACACCTTTCTTCATACCCCTAACTAATTTAATACTTACTAAAACCACTTTTTTAATCAATTAAGGTCTCATATCCCTCACTTCATACCCCTAATTTCATTAACTTCATACCTCTTTCTTCATACCCTTAACACTTTATACCCCTAACTAATTAAAAAAAATTAGAAACTAAAAAAAAAATCAATGTTTTTTCGAAAAAACAATGTTTCTTCATACCCCTCACTTCACACCCCTAACTTCAAACCCCTTTCTTCATACTCATTTCTTCATACCCCTAACTTCATACCCCTAATTAATTGAATACTTACAAAAACTACTTATTTAATCAATTAATGTCTCATACCCCTAACTTCATACCCCTAACTAATTGAATACTTATGGTTTTTTGTTAGTATTCAATTAGTTAGGGGTATGATACATTAATTGATTAAAGAATTGGTTTTTGAAAGTATTCAATTGGTGGAGGAGAGAGGGGGAGGGAAGGAAGGAAAATAGGGGTATGATGCCCCTAAGTAATTGAATACTTACAAAAACCACTTCTTTAATCAATTAATGTCTCATATCCCTTTATTAATACCCCTTAATTTATACCCCTTTCTTCATACCCCTCACTTCATACACTTTTCTTCATACCCCTAACTAATTTAATACTTACTAAAACCACTTTTTTAATCAATTAATGTCTCATATCCCTCACTTCATACCCCTAATTTCATTAACTTCATACCTCTTTCCTCATACCCCTAACTTCATACCCATCACTTCATACCCCTAACTAATTAAAAACTTTAGAAAATCCAAAAATCAATGTTATTTAAAAAATAATGTTTCTTCATACCCCTCACTTCACACCCCTAACTTCATACCCATTTCTTCATACCCCTAATTAATTAAATACTTACAAAAAATACTTCTTTAATCAATTAATTTCTCATATCCCTTTCTTAATACCCCTTTCTTCATACCCCTCACTTCATACACCTTTCTTCGTACCCCTAACTATTTTAATACTTACTAAAACCACTTTTTTAATCAATTAAGGTCTCATATCCCTCACTTCATACCCCTAATTTCATTAACTTCATATCTCTTTCTTCATACCCCTAACTTCATACCCATCACTTCATACCCCTAAATAATTTAAAAAAATTAGAAAATCCAAAAAAAATCAATGTTATTTCAAAAATAATAATGTTTCTTCATACCCCTCACTTCACATCCCTAACTTCATACCCCTTTCTTCATATCTTTTTCTTTATACCCCTAACTTCATACCCCTAATTAATTAAATACTTACAAAAACTACTTCTTTAATC
Organism: Wollemia nobilis; assembly: GCA_028583015.1. NCBI lineage: Eukaryota > Viridiplantae > Streptophyta > Pinopsida > Araucariales > Araucariaceae > Wollemia > Wollemia nobilis. The sequence continues at coordinate 268,150 of JAQPPZ010003102.1, forward strand.
AATTAATGTCTCATACCCCTAACTTCATACCCCTAACTAATTGAATACTTACAAAAACCACTTTTTTAACTAAACCCTAAATCCTAAAGTTAGGGTTATGAGACATTAATTGATTTAAAAAGTGGTTTTTGTAAGTATTCAATTAGTTAGGGGTATGATACATTAATTGATTAAAGAATTGGTTTTTCAAAGTATTCAATTGGTGAGGGGTATGAAATGAGGGGTATGAAGTTAGGGGTGTGAAGTGAGGGGTATGAAGAAACATTGATTTTTTTTATTTTCTAAAGTTTTTAATTTTTATTTTATTTTCTAACGTTTTGATTTTTTATTTTTTTCTAAGGTTAAAAAATTAAAATTTTAAAGTTCCTAAAAAAAATGAAATTTTTTTTTTTTTAATTTTACAATTAAAAAAATTAAAGTTAAAATTAAAATTTTACAATTAAAAAAATTAAAATTAAAATTAAAATTTTATAATTAAAAAAATTAAAGTTAAAATAAATAACAAATTAAATTTTAAATTAAAATTTTAAAGTTCTTAGTTTTTTTAATTAAATCTTACAATTAAAAATAAGTAAAATTAAAAAAAAAAAAACAATTCTTTAATCAATTAAGGTCTCATACCCCTAACTTCATACTTCTCACTTCATACCCCTAACTTCATACAACTAACTTCATACCCCTTTCTTTATACCCCTAACTTTAATCAATTAAGGTCTCATACCCCTAACTTCATACCCCTTTCTTCATACTCCTCACTTCATACCTCTTTCTTCATACCCCTAACTTCATACCCCTTTGTTCATACCCCTCACTAAATATCCCTCACTTCGTACTTACAAAAACCACTTCTTTAATCAATTAAAATCTCATATCCCTTTTTTCATACCCCTCACTTCATACCCCTTTCTTCATACCCCTAACTAATTGAATACTTACAAAAACCACTTCTTTAATCAATTAACTAATAGGGGTATGAAGTTAGGGGTATGAGATATTAATTGATTAAAAATTTGGTTTTTGTAAGTTTTTAATTAGTGAGGGGTATGAAGTGAGGGGTATCAGGAAAGGGGTATGAAGAAATATTGATTTATTTTTTTGAAAAAAAACATTGATTTTTTTGGATTTTCTAAAGCTTTTGAAACTAAATTGATTTTCTAACATTTTAAAGTTCCTATGAAAAAAAAGAAAAAAACTCTAAACCCTAAACCCTAAACTCTAAAATCCTAACCTTATAAACACCAAACCATAAACCCTAAGACCTTAATTGATTAAAGTTAGGGGTATGAAGTTAGGGGTATGCGACATTAATTGATTAAAGAATTAGTTTTTGTAAGTATTCAATTAGTGAGAGGTATGAAGTGAGGGGTATGAAGTTAGAGGTGTGAATTAAGATGTATGAAAAAACATTGTTTTTTATTTTTATTTTCTAAAGTTTTTTTTTTAATTTTATTTTCTAATGTTTTGATTTTTTTGTTTTTTTTTCTAAGGTTAAAAATTTAAAATTAAAATTTTAAAGTTCCTAAGAAAAAAATTAAAGTTAAAATTAAAATTTTAAAGTTCCTAATTTTTTTTAATTAAAGTTTACAATTAAAAAAAAAAAAATTCATTTAATCAACTAAGGTCTCATACCCCTAACTTCATATCCCTCGCTTCATACCCCTAACTTCATACCCCTTTCTTCATACCCCTCACTTCATACCCCTAAATTTAATCAATTAAGGTCTCATACCCCTCACTTCACATCCCTTTCTTCATATCCCTCACTTTATACCCCTTTCTTCATACCCCTAGCTTCATACCCATTTACTCATACCCCTTTCTTCATACCTCTTTCTTAATACTCCCTAACTTCATACCCCTTTCTTCATACCCCTTTCATAATATCTCTAACTTCATACCCCTTTCTTCATACCCATTTCTTGATACCCCTCACTTTATACCCATTTCTTCATACCCTTAAGTAATTGAATACTTACAAAAACCACTTCTTTAATCAATTAATGTATCATACCACTAACTTCATTTATTTCATACCACTTTCTTCATACCCCCTAACTTCATATCCTTTTTTATACCCCTAGATTCATATCCCTAACTTCATACCCCTTTCTTCATACCTCTTTCTTCATACCCCTCACTAAATACCCCTCACTTCATACCCCTAAGTAATTGAATACTTACAAAAACCACTTCTTTAATTAATTAATATCTCATATCATTTTCTTCATACCCCTAAATTCATATCCCTTTCTTCATACCCCTCACTAAATACCCCTTACTTCATACCCCTAAGTAATTGAATACTTACAAAAACCACTTTTTTAATTAATTAATGTCTCATATCTCTTTTTTAATACCCATCACTTCATACCCTTAAGTAATTGAATACTTACAAAAACCACTTCTTTAATTAATTAATATCTCATATCCCTTTCTTCATACCCCTTTATTCATATCCCTTTCTTCATACCCCTCACTAAATACCCCTTACTTCATACCCCTAAGTAATTGAATACTTACAAAAACTACTTTTTTAATTAATTAATGTCTCATATCTCTTTCCTAATACCCATCACTTCATACTCCTTTCTTCATACCCCTCATTTCATACCCCTTTTTTCACACCTCTAACTAATTGAATACTTATAAAAATAATTTTTTTAATCAATTAAGGTCTCATACCCCTCACTTTATACCCCTAACTTCATTCACTTCATACCCCTAACTTTATACCCCTCACTTCATACCCCTAACTTCATATCCCTAATCAATTAAATACTTACAAAAACCACTTATTTAATCAATTAATGTCTCATACCCCTAACTTCATACCCCTAACTACTTGAATACTTACAAAAACCACTTTTTTAACTAAACCCTAAACCCTGAAATTAGGGATATAAAACACTAATTAATTAAAGAAGTGGTTTTTGTAAGTATTCAATTAGATAGGGGTATGAAGTGAGAGGTATGAAGTTAGGGGTATGCATTTAGGGGTATTAAGGTCTCCTTACTTCATACTCCTCACTTCATACCCCTAAATTCATACAACTAACTTCATACCCCTTTCTTCATACCTCTTTCTTCATACCCCTAACTTTAATCAATAAAGGTCTCATACCCCTAACTTCATACCCCTCACTTCACACCCATTTCTTCATACTCCTCACTTCATACCTCTTTCTTCATACCCCTTTGTTCATACCTCTCACTAAATATCCCACACTTTGTACTTACAAAAACTACTTCTTTAATAAATTAAAATCTCATATCCCTTTTTGCATACCCCTCACTTCATACACCTTTCTTCATACCCCTAACTAATTTTTTTTTTTGGTAATTAGTAGTTTGATTATCAGGGTTTTAACTGGGTCCCAGTCCCAGATGTACAAAAACCTTTGTCAAGGTGGTGGGTATTGAAATAGCAAAAACCTTGAAGTGGTAAATAGAAGTCGAAAGCCTGGTAGAAACCCGTTCGGGGGATAAACATGATAGTAGTCCCACGCAGGGGATTAGGATCTTTATGTCTACAACCGAATAGCCCACATAGGGGCATTTCTTACTAGCAAATGCCCTTACCCAAAAATGGTGACAGAGCCTCAAAGGCTTTTTAGAAAACCAAAACATTAAGACACAACAATGACCAGCATAACAAAAACAAACCAGGGAAATCGAGGGGGAATCCCTACGAATCAACCTTCACATGGTTCTCCTTTGCGTTTGGATTGAGCTCCTCTAAGAAGTGTTTCATAGCCTCGACGGTGCTTTCAAACACAAAAATGAAAAATTTTATGAACATTCTGGTCATATGCTTTGACGTCTTAGGGGCGGGGTCTGAGTCCTCGTTGTTGTCGTCAGGTACATTAACAGGGGAGTCTTGGCTTGACTCTGTTTTGAGCTTCTTGGTTCTTGATGATCTGCGGATCATAGGAGCATCTTCAAAAGCGGTTATGCACTTTCCCGGCATCGTCTTATTGGAGGAAGGGGTGGTCTTTGGCGGGGAAGGATGTTTGGGAGGGGTCTTCTTGGATACAGGAGTTTGAAACTCGAGGTCCGTCTCGCTGGCCAAGGGTTCACTGGAGAACGAGTGGTTTGGCGAAGACTCGGGGGGAATAACAGGAGTGTTGGATTGGAGGGGTGAGGCTGTCAATGGGGAATTTTCTGCCACATGGTGAAACAGAATAGCAAAAATGCCCTAGTGGGTGGGAGGGGAGTGTTTCTTGCGAGCGATAGAAATCGATAACCAGACGGAGCGATGGAGGAAGGCGAGGATTTACATGGGCTTGTAACCATAGAAATGGTTTACCAGAGTAGGTGGAAGCTGGACATTGGCTTGGCAGGATCATCAGTGGCCAAATACTGGATCAAGGGGATGGCAATAGCGAACCAAGGGGAAGGAAGGGATGTACGCTCCAGAGAGACCCCTGACCACTTGAACTCTTGGTAATTGGGGAACCCCTCCAGCTTAGGCTCCCAACTATGTTTGTCTCGATGGACACAATGACCAGACAGGGGAAGGCTAGACACTTCAGCTATTAGTTTAGGGGTAACCTTGAAATGGACACTATGAATGACGACAAACCCATTCTTCCACATTCTGACAAAATCGACAGAAACATCAGCTTCAGGGCCCTAGAATTTTCTTAGGAAGGGCGACAGGTTAAATGTGTCGATGAAAGGTTTTGCCAGAGGGTCGAGCTAGATGGAACTGGGTTCGATGTAGGCCATAGTTCCAGAAGGAAAATACAAGGGAGGAGAAAGTGACTAGGGCAACGGGTGACGATCGATGAAAGGAAGGATAGGGGAGATGTTTAAAAAGGTCGACGAAGGGCAATTGGGCATGCCGATAGGATCGGGGAGGGGACAGGTGGACGAAGGCCAAGATAGGTGGGGATTGGTGATGGTTCAGGGGCCTGAGTCAGCATGGAGAATCAAGGAAATCTAGCATCTCTTGGATTCTGAGAGGGAGTGCAGGGAAGCTGATTTGCCAAGAGCACCAATGGTAGCATTGGAACATCGCAAATTGAATTGGGAAACATAATTGGGGATACCAAATGTCCTCATGTGAAAAGGATGACTGGCCATGCCAAAAAGGATGCCACTCATGAGCCATCGATGATGAGGGAGCCTACTGGATAAGATACTTCTAGGGCCAGCTGTCAACCTGAAAAGAGAACACATTGATTAGCAAGGAGGGGAAGGCATGAACCTGCTTTGTCTATCAACATCTACTATGTGGGAGACACCTGACGGGTTAGAATTACGCCACACCGCTAGCGGTGATTGGCTGAGGCCCATGTTGGCAAGCTGATCAGTGAGTTTATTTGCTTCATGAAAGATGTGGTGAACTACCAGCTAGCGATGCTGACCAATGAGGATTTTACTTTCTTGGATCAATGAACTAATGTTCCAAGGGGGATATTTATCATTTTTTATGTAGCGAATGATGTTCATAGAATCTCCTTTGATGTGAAGGCAGGTGTGAAAATCTTGGATCAGATTTAAGCTGCACCACAAAGCCCAAGCCTCCGCAAAGTTGTTGGTCTAATGATCGAGGTTCTCAACATAAGCGAGAATGATCATCCCTTTGTGGTCTCAAATGACCCCACCAGCTCCTGAGGGTCCCGAGTTCCCTTTGGACGCCCCGTCAAAATTTAGCTTTAAGGAACCTGTAGGAGGGGGATGCCAAAATGCTAGCCATCTAGGATGGGGACAGGGGGAGGGTAGTCAGGGATAGGGATGTTGAGGGAATGGAAAATGTCTCTTTCCACCTTGCCAATCGGGTATTTTGACCAAGGGAGTAATTGGAGGTTCTCAGAAGCATAGGCAATGGCTTTGTTAACCATACATATGGCATCGTTAGAAGGGGTGTAAAACACTCTACGATTGCGGTCTAACCATATCTACAAAATGATGTGGTGGAGGCAGATCCTCCATAGGAAAATAACCTTAGGATTATGAAAAAGGGTGGGCCATTGGATAAAGAGGTCCCGGAGGGTGTGGGGTTGGGCCCATTGGATTTGGAACAAGGATAGCATGTGGTTAAGACTCTCGTGGGTGAACTCACAATGCAAAAGGAGGTGGTTGATCGATTCCATTAGACAGGCAAAGATGACATCTGTTAGGGATAGTGATGCCTCTTTTCATCAAGTTATCGGTGGTGAGCACTTTGTTGTGAATGACAGTCCAAGAGAAAAAACCAACCTTAGGGACAAGGTGTTTGATCTAGACTGACCCAAAGGGAAATGCAAAATCATGATGGTTCAACAGGAGAGAATGAGCCGTCTTGATTGAGAAAACCCTGTTGTCAGTCCCTGACCAGACAGGAGAATCTGGAATAGTTGTAGAAGGAATGCTGGTGGTTCTGAGAAGTCGAGACAAAGAAGCACCTACTTGAGTTATCTGGCTACTGGCACTGTCAATGGGAATTTGCTTCCATTCTCGTTGATCGTTGAAATAGTCCTTTACCCTGCTGCCCCATCTGTGCTCAAGAACAAGTCTAAGAGCAGCCATGCCAGGGATAGTTGTAAGGGGCTGGTTAATCAACCACACATCACCCCAAAAATTGATCTCGAAGCCATTGTTGAGTTGCCAATGGGATCCTTTGGTGATGAGAGCCCTGGATTGACTTACCGCCCTCTAGAAAGCAGATCCAGAAGAAGGGAGGTCATGATCCATGAAGGACGATCGAGGGAAGTATTTGCTCTTAACAATCGTCACCCATTCTAGTTTTTCATTGATGAAAAGTTTCCATGCCTGCTTGGTGAGAAGGGTAAGGTTCAGATTGGAAGATTTCCTCAAGCCTAGGCCCCCTTGGGATTTGGACTGGCAAACTCTGCCCCATTTGACAAGGTGGGTTTTATTTTTTTCTTCAGGACCTGACCACAAGAAATTTTTCTAGATTTGTTCTATCTTGGCATTAACAGAAGCTGGGGCTCTGAAAACAGACATGAAGTATACTGGAATGCTTTGGAGGACCGCTATCATGAGAGTAGCCTTGGTTGCATGGGATAGGAGGGCACCCTTCTAGCCTGCAAGTTTACATCTAATCCTTTCGATGACATTATCCCACATGGACTCTTTCGGGCTCTTGATGAAAAGAGGAAGGCCCAGGTAAGAGGTGGGTAAACTCGATATTCTACACTGCAGGATACGCTTGATATTTTGCTATCTGATATCCAAAGTGTTAAGGAAGAAACATTCGCTTTTGGTGTAATTGATTTCTTGGCCTGCTGCTCTGGCATAGGTGTCAAGGATCGATTTGATGGACTTAGCTTGGATGACGAATGCAGAGGAGGCGGTGATGGTATCATCGACAAACTACTGGTGGGAAATGGGGGACGTGATGGATGAGGCTTTAATCCCTTTCACATGTCTAGAAGCACAGGTAGCCTTGAAAGCTCTTCCTAGGGATTTTGCCAAGATGATGAAAAGGAAAGGGGATAGGGGGTCACCCTGCCTTATGCCTTTATGAGATGGAAAATAACCTACAGCTGAACCATTGACAAGAACTGAGAACCATGGCATTGAGATACAACCTTTGATGAACTTGATCCATTCTCTATGAAACCCAAACTTGGCAAGGACCTTCAGGAGGAACTCTCTGTTGACTCTATCAAAAGCTTTGTTGATATCCATCTTAAAAAATATGGTTGCCTTGCGGTTGTAGTGAGAGGAGTGGAGAGTTTCGTGAAGGGATATGATGTTGTCTGTGATTGATCTGCCTTCCATAGAGCTGCCCTGACAAGGATTGATGATAGCCAAGAGAATCTTCTTTAGCCTCAGGGCTAGGGATTTGGTTAAGATCTTATAAATGATGTTGCAGAGACTAATGGGCCTAAAATCTACCATAGTATTGCAAGGGTGGGTTTTGGGAATCAAAGCAATGAAAGTTGAGTTAGTCCCTTTTAGAATGGACTTGGTCGATTGTAGCTCGATGATGGCTTTGTAGATGTCTTCCTTTAGGATGTCCCAAAAAGTTTGAAAAAATTGAGGGGGAAAGCCATCTGGACCCAGGGCCTTGTTAGCTGTTATAATCATAGTGACACTGAGAGGGGGGTGAATCAGTGTGATATTTTAAAATCTTAAACTTGCAATACTTAAAGCTAAAAATAAAGCAAATTCAAACCAGATATAGCAAGAGAGCATCACACACAACACAAATTTAACGAGGTTCACCAAAGTGGCTACTCCTCAAAAATGACTGCTTGGACTATCATCCAAATCCAGTATTTGCAAAGCAACAACTTTACAACTTATTTGCCAGCACCAATTGGTAGGAGCACCAACCCCTCAAGTTTTTTGCACCAACAGAAAGGAGCACCAACCCCTAATTCACCAGCACCTACTGGAAAGAGCACCAACTCCTCATGCCAAGCTGTAACTTGGACTTCAATAGAAATAATAAAAAATTACAGTAATAATACTTTCACCTTATTACACATAGTCTGCAATTTCTATGCACTCTGCTTCTGCTGTGCAAAAGCTTCACACCACCAGTCTGCTACTTCACAACTGCCTCTTGCACTTTGCTTATCCATAATCGAACTATCGCTTCTACTTCTTCGCTAATGCTTCGCACACTTTGCTGCTGGACAGTCGATCGACATGATTCACTTTCTACGCACAACAGACGTAATTCGCACACCCTTCGATGCATTCAAATCTTGAAACTGTCCTCCTTTTATAGCGTAAAAACATAAGCAAAGATCCAAACTTAGTCGATTGAAAAACCCTAATTTTAGTCAGCTGTAAACCCTAAAAATTGTCAGCTACAAAACCCTAATCTCTGTTGGCCCAGATTCAACTTTGTCGGCTTCAACCGCCTCTGCCGCCTCTATCATTTTTCTTGTAGCTTCTCCCCCAAAACTACAACATGTCGTGATATCGCTACACCTTTTGCGATCGTACGCTTTCTTTACCCTGCTATCGCGAAAATGTGACACTTTTGGCCTTTGTCTGCTTTGCCACCGTTCTTGTCACGAAATCGTGACACTTCTAACTTTCGCTGATGTCATCCTCACTCTTGTCACGAAATCACGACCCTTTTTTCTTCTAGGCCTTCTTCTCCATTTTTGTTGTGAAATTGCGACATTTCTGGCACCATACAGTCTCTCTCCTCCTAGAGTCGCGAAACCATGACATGTCACAAAAATGTGACATCTTCATCCTGCCAGCTTCTTCACTTCTGCCTGTCGTAAAATCACGACACTTTTTCCATCCGTACATCTTTCTTTCATCTTGTCATGAAATCGCGACGCTTTCAGCTTTCAGAGGCTTTTCTTGCAACCTGTCATGAAATCGCGATACTCTCTGCCTCTTTGTCCTTTTCTCGGCTTGCACCCGCGAAAACATGACATGTCACGAAATCGTGACAGTTTTCTTCCTTAGCGCTTTTTCTTCAAACATGTCGTGAAATCGTGACAGTTTTCTGCCTTAGCGCTTTTTCTCCAAACATGTCGCGAAATCGCGACAGTTTTCTGCCTTAGTGCTTTTTCTCCAAGCATGTCGCGAAATTGCGATAGTTTTCTGCCTTAGCGCTTTTTCTCCAAACATGTCATGAAATCGCGACAGTTTTCTGCCTTAGCACTTTTTCTCCAAACATGTCACGAAATCGTGACAATTTTCTTCCTTAGCGCTTTTTCTCCAAACATGTCGCAAAATCGTGACAGTTTTCTTTGCGCCTTCTCTCTCCTCGGCCATGTCACGAAATCATGACAATTTTGCTCACATTTTCTCTCTCCTCAAACATGTCGCAAAATTGCGACAGTTTTTCTTACCTATTGAATATGTCGCGATATCGCGACACTTTTCTTACTTGTCTTTTTCTTTGAATTTTTGCAAAAAGGCAACTATGGTCTTCTTAGAAACTCATTGTCCATGTTCTGAATAACCTTTGAACTTCTGTCCTCTCGCATTTGAATGACTTCGAACTGCTCGTCCACTACATCATTGGATCTAACCGATCGTGTTGACAACAATGACAAAACTCTTGCAACACCTTGCTCAACAATCTCCCCCTTTGGAATTGTTGGCAACACCGTGTAAATTCCTGTAACTCTTCTCCCCCTTTGTCAATAATACCAAAGGGCTGCTGTAGACTCCCCCTGAGTCCATACACACAATTCTTAGGCACAATTCGTTGCACTTAGCACAAATTATGATCATGAGCAAAAGAATAGTCAAATATTCAAATGCTCCCCCTGAGAAATGGGTTTTGACATCTAGGGTGCAATGGTTAATGGTTACAAAGCTCCCGCCACTACTCCAAAATACACTACCAGTAAAAATGCATTTGAAAATGATTCAAAAGCAAAAAATGCCATCATGTGTGGATTAGTGGACAGTGAGCTAGTCAAAATTATAAACTGTGAATCCGCAAAAGATGTATGGGATAAACTAGAGAACATTCATGAAGGAGATGATAGGATCAAGGAGGCCAAGCTTCAAACACATCAAGCTCAATTTGAATCCTTAAATATGGACAATGATGAGAACATAGAGGCTTTCATGCTAAGAGTCAACATAATCACTAATTCAATCAGAGGTCTAGACGAAGATATGGATGATGCTACGATCGTGAAAAAGGTATTAAGATCTCTCCCTCCCAGGTTTGATTCAAAAGTCTCAGCCATAAAAGAAGCTAAAGATCTAAATAGCTTTAGTATAGATGAGATGCATGGTTCTTTGACTGCTTTTGAAATGAGAATAGGAAGGTCTAATCCCACAGATAGAGAAGCAGCCTTCAAAGCCCTAAAAGGCAAAGACACAAAACAAGAGTCTAAAGAAGAGAATGTTTCAGATGAAATGGAAGCAAATTTTGTCAAAAAGCGAGAAAGGGAAAAGGAAAATACGGAGGAAAGCTACCATTTAAATGCTTTAACTGTGGAGGCATTGGGCACTTTGCGACAAAATGTCCACTCAATGAGAAGAACCAGGGTGAGGAAACTTCGCACTAAGAAAGAAGTGACTAGAAGAAGAAATCAAACTTTAGGAAAGGCAACTTCAAAAAGAAAAGCTTCATCTCTAGGAATACAAATTCTTCAGAGGATAGTTTTTTGCCTTAGCGCTTTTTCTCCAAACATGTCGTGAAATTGCGACAATTTTCTTCCTTAGCGCTTTTTCTCCAAACATGTCATGAAATCGTGACAGTTTTCTTTGCGCCTTCTCTCTCCTCGGCCATGTCACGAAATCGTGACAATTTTGCTTGCCTTTTCTCTCTCCTCAAACATGTCGCGAAATCACGACAGTTTTTCTTGCCTGCTGAATATGTCACGATATCACGACACTTTTCTTACTTGTCTTTTTCTTTGAATTTTTGCAAAAATGCAACTATGGTCTTCTTGGAAACTCACTGTCCATGTTCTGAATAACCTTTGAACTTCTGTCCTCTGCATCTGAATGACTTCTAAACTGCCTGTCCACTGCATCATTGGATCTAACTGACTGTGTTGACAACAATGACAAAACTCTTGCAACACCTTGCTCAACATTAGCTTGCATAGAAAAGAGAGCAGTCTCTATTTCTTTCGGAGAGAGGTTATGAACCAGGGTAGCATTCATCTCTGGAGTGACCAAGGGGGGAATGTTCTGCAGAAGGGATTCCTGGGCATCCAGGTGAGAGGGAGAGGGGTTTCCCATCATATTGCTAAAATAAGCAGACACTTCTGATCTGATCTCAAAAATATCTTGGGAGACAGAGCCATCAAGAATGGTGAGCTCTCTGATTTTGCTGGAGCTACAGTTTTAGAAGATATAAGAGCTCACATAGGATAATAAATTATATAATGAGATAAAACTGGATAATTAGGTGCAATTGAGTGCTAAGGAAGAGAATTTTCATGCCTTGGAGGCTAATATTGATCACTATCTAAAGACCATTATAGAGAAAAATGAAGAGCTTCAAGTAGCAGTTTGAACTAAAGCATATTTGTAGGAGAAGTTGAAGAAGAGTACCACTGATCATGAAAAAAATTTGAGGGAACTCCTGAAGACTACCGAAGAAAAAACCAATCAGCATTGGTTGAAAGTAATAGAAATAGGTAATTACGTATCCAAGTTGAAGAACCAACATGCAATTCTTCAAACCCAAGTGGAAGATATGAAATTTGTAGTCACAAACTACGATACGTAGCTGAAACAAAAATATGAGTTTGTGAGAACACCGACCAAAGTAAATGGCAAGGTAGATATAGGCAACAAATCCACCTTCGAGAAGAAGAAGAAATGACAAAGGATTTGCTCAAATTTGACAATTTTGACAAGTTTTTTAAATCATACAGGTAGGAGTAAACCGTACAACCGAAAGGGCAAACCGTACAAAGTGAAGGTAAATTGTACAATGTGCAATAAAATGGAATGAAATGCATAGGAAATGCAAATTAAGTTGTAATTGCACATGATTTTGATAAATAAGGTCTTTAGACTTAGTAAAAGTATTAATTATGTATTCTGTTATACATGAGTAGTTGTGGATAATGAATTGCCTCAAGAACCACTTTGGAATGGCCTATAAAATATTATATAAGGTCCCATTTTCAATTTTGATAGTTTGGTTATATTTAGGATATAGTCTGAATATATTTTGGTTAATCTATAAGTGTTAGGAGTTCTGGCTATGTTCTGATGTGAAGTGTTATTGCATATTATGATTGTTGTATGCCATTATTGAACAGTAATGAAGAATAATCATAACTCATAGTTTCTCTCATGTATTGTATAATTCTTGGATGGTAGAATAGTAATTTATAGTTTATCCCTATTGCATGTACTACTTTTTGGTTGTTATTGTTAATTAATGCATTGCTATGGAGGAATTGGATTAAACCAACACTAGTGTGGACCTAATGAATGATCTATGATGATGATATCAAGGGAGACGTATTGACAACTATTGTACAATTTTTGGACGTCGCCATTGGATATAGAACTCTCTTTAGCCCTATTGATGTACCTTACATCAAGGTGGAATTGGATTAATTACCATATTAAACCCTAACAAAACTTATCTGAGAGAGATTAGTCTAGAATAATATCCAATTTGGCACTTGGATGTAATTTTTTTTCTTACAAATCATACACCAGAGCACTTACAAATTGTACAAAAGGCACTTACACGATTTGGTAGTTTATGTGATCGAGGAAAACTTACCTGATTTGGCAGTATTGGGAAATCGAATAGTTTAGTTACAAAATTGTGTACAATAGATTGGAAAACCAAATCTGAAGGATTGGCTAAGTGTGAAATTATACAAACTCTATCACTGTACGGTTTGGGATCGTATAGTTATATGACTTGGGTTTCACACAAGTTGTTTTGTTGTTGCACATTACTAATTGTAAAGATTGTACGATTGTACGATTTGGTCCATCGGTTGGGAATAGCAAATTGATCATTCTAAGCCTTAGAAACCACCTCCCCACTAGGAATGCTACACCCTTGTGCTACACTCACCATCATCTCGAATGAAGAAGGGGGGTCTATTAAAGCTTTGTCCTAGTCATTACCAACAACAACTTTCTCCAGCACACTACCCAACTATCTCCATATTCGATATTCTCACATTACCCTTAATGCACTATATTATATTTTCTATTCATAAAATAAATTATCAAGTTGCATTACATTGTTATTTTATCTACATTTCATTTAATTACATATGCATTTGACTTTTATTTATAATACATTACATTTATAATTATTTACACTTGGTGTATTTTGCACTATTTTTTCTTTTGAGGTCTAGAACATGTGCCTATATATTCCCTTCCCTTCCCTTTACTTTGATCGACATCCTTGTCTACTTCTGATTTGATTCTTAGAAACTTAGCTATTGGTGTTGTTGTGCTAGAGTAGGTGCTCCTTGCATTTCTATGATTTGCAACTTTAATGCCTCATTCTCATACTTTAGTATTTTGGCATAATTATGGTATCAAGCTCCTTCTATTTTATAATGATTGACCCTCTGATCCATCTCAACCAACTTAATTAAGAGATATTTAACCCTCTTCATAAATGTATCTTCGACTTCTTTCTTAGCTTTTTGTGTTGCTCCTACAAGTTGCTTATCTCTTTATGTAATTAGATGATCTTTGCATTCTGATTACTTGGTCTTTTCTTCCAACATTTACTCTCTGATTGAGCACTCAGATTTTAGTTTCCCAATTAGCTCTATTCTTCTTGAATCTTATTATTCTTCTCAACCTCTTACTTTAAAGTATTTAATTCTGCTTCAACTACTTGTTTCAAGGTAACTAGTTCTGCCTTAGTTAAGCATATGTGTCTTTTAACTAGTTGATATTTTGCTTGGTTTGACTTGATTATCCTTCTTGAAGCACCATCCCTTCAAATTCTTGTGAATATTTATGTGGTGCTATCACCAACCTTCCTTTACATTTATCATCCTTCCTCCTTGGATTGAAAGTAACCATATTTACTTATGCTTCACTTGATATGATTTCAATCTCAATACATTAACTTTTTTGGGAATGATTGTCTCGTCCAATTCTTACAATTTCACTACACAATTATCCATCATCTCAATCACTCGAATGGGTCTAAACCATAAAGTATTCAACTTTCCTAGCTTGATCTCTCTTTTACCATTATATCTCAAGATCCTGTCACTTGGATTTAATTATCTCTTCCACATATGCTTGTCATGCCACAAATTTCTCCATCGTTAGGTAATTTTTTTTCCCACTATGCCATCACCCTCTTCTCAATCATTTTCACTTATGTCATGAGCCCCTCCTCTAGGGCTATTTTATTTATAGATAACTAACCCCAAAGTTAAAATGGAACTATTTTTTATAGATAATGAGCCCCATAGTTAACATAGGGTCCATAAGGAAAATCAACAATGAAAACCACACATGGGGAGATATCCACAATCACCATCATCGAGAGATACTCTCACAAGATATTTGGACCATGATTCACCTATTTGAGGGTTGGGTCATTGTTGACCAACTATAAATAGAATATTTCATCAAGAAGCCTACTTTTTGAATTCCAAATCTCTAGGCGTCTATTGTGTTGTATATAACACCATGAGGGCCATCATGGGATACATGTGGGATATTGGAACAAGACTCTCACAATACTACTCTTAAGGTGTTTAGAATTTATGTAAAAATTAGGAGAACTAGGTAGTATGAGAGGAGCAGATAATGAAACCTAGCGCTAACATAGGGCTTTTTTGTAGATAACTGACCTAAAAGTTGACAAAGGGTTATTTTTTTTATAAAAATAAACCCCAAATTTTACAAAGGGTTATTTTTTATAAAAAATGAACCCCAAAGTTAACATGAGGTCTAAAATGAAAATTAATTACCAAAAAATACGTATGGGAAAAACTCCACACTCACCATCATTAAGCAATGCTCCCACAAGAGAGGATGGAGCAAATGGTTGGGTCATCATTCATCAAGCTACCACTAGGGCATTTCACCCAAAAATTTTCTTCCTAACTTCAAAAGCTCTAGGGTCATCCAAGGATACATATGGGATAATGACTCAAGACTCTCATAAAACTACTCATAAGGTATGTAGAGATTATGCATGAAAGTATGAGAACAAGGTAGTATGATATGAGCAAAGAACAAACCCCAAAGCTAACATGGGATTACTTTTTGTAGAGAACTAACTCCAAACTTAACATGGGGTTGTTTTGTAGATAATGGACCCTAAAGTTAACATAGGACCCATAAGAGAAATCAACTAATGAAAACCATAAATGGGAACAACTCCACACTCACTATCATCAAGTGATGCTCCCACAGGAGAAATAAAATAAAATATTATTAATATTCATGGTGGGCCAAAAAAAGACTCAAGGGACTATAAGAAGGATAATAATGACTACTAGCTAGTAGGCTAAAAATCCTAAAAAATAAATAAACTAAGATAAACACAAGATATAACCCAATAATTGGACCAAAGAGAAAGGAAAAAGAGAAGGAAAATGAGAGGGGAGGGTTATAGTCTAGAAGAGTGAAGTACACACCAAGAAGAATGGAGAGAGAGGGAGGGGGAAGGGAGTTACCTAGGAGAGGTAAGCTCCAAGAAAACCTAGAAATTAATCTCTCCTAACAATTGAGGTCGAAGTAGTAGATTTGAATAATTCCATGATATGTCTTTATCCATTACTAGTTCAGGACCCTAACAAATTGAGGGTGCACTATCTAGTAACCCTACTTCCATCTAAATTTAATGAAGTGAAGTGTTTTTGTTTAATATCACTTGGTTTGAGGGAGCTAATGAAATATGTTATGATGAGTCGATGTTGATGGGGGTGAAATCCATCTACATAAGAGATTTTATGTTGATAAAACTGGTTTATCTTCCCAAAAAAGAGTGTGAGACACCGTTGGTCCAGGTATCCGAACAAGATAGAAAAACTGAGAGTTATCCTTGAAAATGTAATGGAATTTACCTCAAATCTCATAATAAATGGGATAACAAAAAATGAAGTGTTGCAGGGTTTCAGATTCATCCAAGGAGAAAAACAAGCAAACTTGCTCCTCCATCGAAAGATGGTGATTTGACTCAATCAGAGTTGGTGAGAACACACCCTAAGTTACCCAATCAGGATCCAAAGACTATGCATTGTGTGTTGCTAAAGGTATTGTGGAGGAACTATTCTACCCTCTTAAATCTATAAGAAGTACTCATGGTAGAAAGATAGCTTAGGGAAAATAGGAGCAATAGGAGAGATCCATGTGCATCTAGTGTACAAGATACTAACATCCTTTCGGATCTCATGGAGCATCTTCTCCTTACTATGCTGAGAGGGAGGATAAAACTCAATGAATAAGGGGGAACTTATCTATCCGTATCTGAATGGTGTCTAGGAGGACAAAGATCTAAAAATACTAGCTCCTTTAGCCTCCTCGAGAAATGAGAGAGAGTTTCATCGAGGAGCAAAGGGTGAGGTAAGAGTACCACCTACAACTCGCAAGGGTATCTCCTAAAGTATGAATCTTATGAAGATAACCAATAATCAAGAAGATAATCTCAGGTTGGAGAGGAAAGCCCCCAAACTTTGCTAGAATAATAGAGTGAGGGATTGTGCCCTTGCAATGAATATATCGTCAAAGAAAGAGTGTTTGTACTTGTTCAACCCGTGACCACTCAGTTGGGTCAAGACTAGGATCTCAAACCACTGACCCATAAGTAATAGTTGGCTTGACCAAGGCCTCAAAGATCCTCATCTTCATAGGTATATCCTAAAAATATGCTTTTAAGCAATTTCTCTTGAGCAAAGATAGAGGTGCATACCCCTTACACACTCGAGCCTAGGTGGCGGGCTTCATATCAAAAGTAGGAGCAGTGAAGAGAACCCCCAAGTACACATATGAAGTGACGATCTCAACTTCCCAACCTTGGAAAAAGAAATGAAGATAAGATAGAGCCTCTTTGGTAGTATTGAACATCATAACCTTGGTCTTAGAAAGATTCACTATCAATATATAAGGCTAAAAGAACAACGTCATCAACAAAGAGAAGAATAGAGATCAACACATAGTGGAGAAGACAACCATCATGTGCGTGAGCATTCTCCCTAATAAATTTAGGAGTTTTACTAATGATTTTTACAAGAAAGGATGAGTTGGCTTGGAATCTATCAAAATATGGTGGATGCTAAGTTGGGATATGAGGATTTAAAGCAATCAATATTTTTTACTCCCAAAGGTTTTGCTTGGAAAAATATTTGGTCACTAGAAACTCTCCCTAAGGCCTCAACATTCCTTCGGTTAACAGTTTAAAACAAGATTCTAACACGAAAGAGTCTACAGAGAAGAGGATATCATGGACCTTTCAGATGTGCCTTGTATGAGAAGGATTTAGAAACATTAGATCATTTACTGCTTCATTATATCTTTGCTCACACCATTTGGAATTACATTTTGTTTTTTTTTTTTATATATAGAAAGAATGGGAAAAAAAAATATTTTTTAAAAACCACGACGGAGGGGGGAGGGGTCTCTCTCTCCCCCCCCCCCCCCCCCCCCCCCCCCCCCCTCCTCCAACAAGAGCAGGGGGGGAGGGGGGGAGAGATGCCCTACATTTTTTTAAATACAAAAATACATATAATAAAATTCTTTAATACTTGAGTGGGCCTAATGAAAAAAACTTTAAAATTTTTTAAAAAGATCCAATATTAAAATTCTTTATAGCTTGAGTGTGTCTAACAAAAGAAAAAATGATTTAATATACAATTGTATTAAACTTGATTGACAAATATATGTCATTTGAAAGGATTTTGAATTTTTTTTTTAAATCTAAAAATTTAACGTGTTAAATTAATACCATTTAATTAAAAAACTATTTTATTTAACAATTATTTTAATAAATCCA
Source organism: Wollemia nobilis (assembly GCA_028583015.1). Lineage (NCBI taxonomy): Eukaryota > Viridiplantae > Streptophyta > Pinopsida > Araucariales > Araucariaceae > Wollemia > Wollemia nobilis. Next base: position 286,511 of record JAQPPZ010003102.1, read on the forward strand.
AATAAAATTAAATTAATATTTTTCATTAAAAAATTACTTAATTAATATATATATTTTTAAAAACTTAATTAATAGTATAAATAAAAATCATGACCATGTAATTAAATGGTTGTGATTACCTTGCGTTCATCATCTTAAAAATGGGTGCAATCAAATTATCTCGCAGGGTTTTATAGTTACAACGAGGGCTAAGAAAGTTAAGTCCATCCTCAACGAATCAGTCGAATATTATTAATGGAAAAAGCAAGAAAGTCCCCAATAATGTGGAGTGCATATGATAAAACCAACATTGCTATCTGCACGAGATAAAAACAACATTTGTCCTATAGGGGAATCCCCAATAAAACCAACATTCCTATCTGCACGAGATAAAAGCAACATTTGTAGATATTTCAGTGTAGGTTATAGTAAATAATGTTCCACGTCATGGGCTCTTTACTCTGGAGTCTCAGAATTTTCATTCTGTATTCTGTGTGGTGGGGTCATGGGAATGTTATAGCACTAGCTTGGACACTGTTTCACGACACCATATTTAGTGGAGTTTAATATTTATGCCGATACCCTTCATTACTAGTTCTTAAACCATTGTGGAATAAGTCCAGTTGGAAAGAGAACCCGGGTTGGGTTCCTTGGTCCTTAAGTAAGTCTTGTTCCATATATATATATATAATTCTTATTCTGCACGCAATCAATCCTCCATTGCTATAACGGTTGTTTTTTCGTTTTTTGTGAGTGCTTTTTAGTTAATCTCTGAACTCACCAGACAGCCATAAAAGAACCTGTGATCATAATTTGATCCTTATACACCTGTCTGCTGGGAGAAAAGAAATTATTCAATTTTTGAACCTAGAATCTGTTGCATTATTCACAATCTTTTTTGGATTAGACATGGAGAGCCATGATTCAATTCAGGCTAATGGCTGTGAGAATCATGATATGTTGAAGAAACCGCTTATAGCTAAGAATGAGTTGATTTTTTCGTTTGGAGAGCAATGAGGTTGTAGACCCTTGGGATGATGTCAAGTGCAATGGGGGTGTAATATGGAAGGAAGTTAAAAAACAATGCTGGATAGCAGGGCCCATGGTGGCGGTGAATTTGTTGCAGTATTGCTTGCAGTTGCAGGTGATCTCTGTCATGCTGGTCGGACATTTGGACGAGCTTGCTCTGTTGCTACTTCCTTTGCCGGTGTCTCTGGCTTCAGTGTGCTGGTATTCACCACAAAAACCTTGCTTTGTTTTTTTTTTTTCAGTGTTCGTTTTAGTGCTTAAACTCGGTTATAGTTCATCTTTTTTTTTTTTTAAATCCTCGTAAAACAAAACATGGCATAGAATGGTTTCATTTGAGAATTTGGACCTTGTCTTCTCTAGCTAACTGATGGTTTCATTTGAGAATTTGGACCTTGTCTTCTCTGGTTAACTGATGTCCTTAGATGTTTAGCTGCAATACTGCTAACATTGATGACCCCACCGATCTTGAACTCAAAACTAACCGTAAAAAAGTATAAGCGCATATTTCAACTGATTTGCTTCATCCCTGAATTTTTTGATCCTGCAACCAAAAGCTCTTTATGCAGTTCTAAAGCATAGAGTAGGCTTTAGATATTTAGGGTAAAGCTGCACCCAGTCACCAGATGAGCTAATTCTATGCACTTCTGTTGTCACCATCGTCTTTCTGTTTTCAACAGTTCATTTTGCAAATTTGGAGAAATTGATTTATACATCTTATACTAGGATTAGGATTGATTTCTTTAATTAAATCACAAATAGTGTTTTCTTGTCCATTATACAATGGTGTTAGGTCAAAGCTATATACAGTGTGTGCACTCTGGTTTGTTGATTTTAGTTCAATATTATAAATTGATGTAAATAAAGACACAACTAATATTGAAATGTTTTCCTGTCATGAATTTTATATCAATATATCATCTTTACAAGCATTTCAGATTTATTATTGAGTATACAAACAATGTCCATATAAGACAAATCACCTTAGATACTGCATTTAGTGTCAGCAGACGACATCCTTCAACTGAAACATATAACATACAAAGGAAAATCTGTGAAGCATCCTACCAATTGGAGAGAGGTCTATTTGAATGGGAAGTTGAGGGTAATGAACCAAAACAATAGATCAAGTAACAATGGTGTGGGCATATATGGGTCACATTCTTAATGCCCTTCCTAATCTAAAAAAAACATTCTTAATGCCCTTGGACAGGACCCTATAATATCTATTGAAGCAGGGAAATTTGCAAGATGGATGATTCCCAGTTTGTTTGCCTATGCAATTCTTCAGTCCCTTGTAAAATTTCTTCAAACACAAAGCATTGTTTTTCCCATGATGTTCGGCTCTGCAATCACTTTGTGTTTCCATGTTCCCATGTGCTGGGTTCTGGTATTTAAAGCCGGATTAGGTAATAAAGGGGCTGCCTTGGCAAACAGCATTTCCAACTGGGTCAATGTGTCACTCCTCATACTTTATATTAAGCTGCCACCTTCATGTAAGAAGACATGGATGCCCTTTACGAAAGAGTCTTTACATGACATTAAACATTTTCTCCAACTTGCTGTTCCATGTGCAGTGATGATCTGGTATACTAATTCACTCTCTTCACTACTAATTGCTGTTCAATTTAAGACATTTATGCATTGCCTCAAACACATTTTTAGTTTGTGTTTATTACGTTTCTTTGCACTCTTCTTGCTATTCTTATCATGTGAGGAACTTGAAAAACACCAGTCATTTTTGTTTATCATACTATACTATACTGCAAGTTGTTAACAATTCAACGCCATTGATTATTTTCTATTCATACTTTTATATCTATCAACAACTTGGACTATTGGTCCTTTGAAATGCTTATTCTCTTATCTGGTATGCTTATTCTCTTATCTGGTCTGTTCTGTTACCTAATCCAAAACTTGAGACATCCTTCTTTCAATCTGGTATGTATATGTAATACTAGAGTTTTAATTTTGAATGAAGCTTAATAATGGGACTTGTATGGATTTACTTTACTTCACCCTGAGCTAGCTTTGATATTTTGCAGCCTGAACACTGCTTCTCTTTCATATATGATTCCCTTTGGACTTGGTGCTGCTGTAAGGTTAGTATAGCTAACTAGTAAATCTCTGCTCTGTTTCTATTAGTCATCTAAGCTATTGAAGCTCAATTTTTAAAATTTCAGATCGTCAATGTTGTTGAATCCAAATATGGTCCAATTAGAGTTTTTCATAACTTTGCATCACAGTACACGAGTTTCAAAACTTTATTCATAACTTTATTCTCTGTACAAAATGTTTGGGACTATGCTTTCAGCAATGAGCAGGAAGTTGTTGATTATGTTGCAAGCATGATGCCACTGCTTGCAGCCTCAACAATTATGGATGGGATAGACGGTGTTCTGACAGATTGGGAATTATCTTCTATAAAAAAAAAAATTGGACTTTAGCATCATATTCATTTTGAAATCATGAATACTATAAGGATATATCTCAAACACAGCACCACCTATAAGGTATGTTCCTCATTTTTAACTATGTAATTTAAGTTATTATAATAAATTATGGTTTTAAATTTAAATTATGTTTTTATATTTAATGATGTTAGTATAATAAATTAATTTTTAAAATTTTAAGGTGGAAATTTAGGTTTGTTTATGTTTTACACAATTCTTATCTTGTTATACTAATATATAAATACAAAGAATGACTGGGTCTTTTCAATTCTATATAAATATATATTTTCTTTATTTTTATTTTTATAGTTATAATAATTATAATATATTATTTTAGTTAAATATATATATATATATATATATATATATATATATATATATATATATATATATATTCGTGTTGCTCAACTGGGGGAAGTATCTGGGCTAAAATCTGCCCTAAAACTCATTGTGAGGAGTACCATATATATATAGAGAGAGAAAACTAGATCATTTCTTTTTAGTAACTTCAAGTGCATTTACTGTAGGGCATATAACCATATGTGTTACCCAATTAGAACAAACTCAAACCTCAATTTGCCAAACATGAGAGGGAAACATGTATGTCTAGACATGTACATATAAGGACTCCAATGCCTTGTATTAAAAAATAAGGTCCAAACAATTACTCCAATTACATTTACATGGATTGAATTACCTCTCTCACAGAATTATTATCTTGTATGATATGCCATCAAATGGTCTGAACAAAACCTTAGTAAAAAATTTTGCATAACCAAAACAAATTATTTTCGAGAGGATGAAATCATCATGCTGAAACCACCAATGACGTCCCTTGATTACATATTACAATTTTTGCAAGATTCATCAATGACATCCACTCTTATAAGTCACTTCTAATTTAATCAACTTGCACAATGCATGAAGAATCCTACAACATACATTTGACCTTCAGTTTTCATATGCTTAAATACATCATCCAGAACAACAATACTAAGACCAGGTTAGAATCTGCAGTCTGCTATGTTTTCAACTAGAAGGGCATAAGTGGAAACGAGTTATAAACAATAGCCAAAAATTACAAAGGGGCTAGCTATAAGAAATAGATACCCACATACAACACCCATGTGCACTTAGTTTACAAAATTCACCTTCCAGCTCAAAATATTTTTCATGCTGCTGAGTTTTGCACACACAAACCTTCAGTTTCCACCCACAAACTCGGCTCAATGCAATATGAACAAGAGTTCAGAGACCAAATATGGGATGGGATGTTGATTCCTCATATTTTTTGGTAGGGTACCTAGGAATAGATATTTGGGGATATATTATTATATTGTATAAGGGTTGGCATGGGCCACACATAACCCAAGGTTGATTGTATTATAATATTATATTATATTTTAATATAATATAATATTAGTAGTAGGCTCTCCATAGTAGAATAAGAATATGGATATATAAAGAAGAGATATTTGTCATTGTAAGGATTCACATCATTGAAGAAGAATCTTATGTAATCGTCGTGCCCACGAAGTGGCCTCTCATCTTGGGAGATCTTGTGGAGTTATTCCTTCCTTAAGGATTATTATTGGTGTTGCCCTACCTTAAGGGTATTATCTATCTCTCTCTAATTTGTGGATTGTTATTGTGGATAATGTATTATGGATGAATGATTTGATATTTTTGCATATTGGTGAATGGTTCATGTTTAATAATAAAAGTTATGCAACATTTTCCAAAAACAATCGTAGTCTGATCCATGTACCCAGATAGAATATGTAAGATTAAGAGGATTATATTTACGTTCAAAGCTTGAAAATTGTTCAGAGAAAATTTTATTACCTCAAGATCAATCAAGCAACACTGCCATTTTTTGGGTAGTTTCCACATACAAACATTGCCTCTCATTTTGGAAGGTTCAACCGATTGAACAATACAAGAAAGGGGTGTTCGGGAACAACATCTAACAAAAATCCAATATGTGGACCAGTAGTAGGGCCAAAACCCTAAATACGACAAGAATTAGTTAATACTGCCATACTAAATCTAATGAATATTATATCCATATAAAACCATTCTCTGAGAAAAAAAACCATTTACCTTTTCATCAAGAAGCAGAAGTTCTGCATTTGTCCCCTCGGTTACGGAATCCAGACTATGCATGCCTCTCTTGACCTGTGTACCTTGCAACCTATATTATGTGCATGGACTAAATTTTATCTATTTTCTAAATTATATGAAATTCAAATTAATACAAAAAATAGTTCCACTTTCATTAGATCCAATAACCATACCACTCCCAACTCCTCTGGGAAAATATCTCGATGAGAAAATTGGTTTTCTTTACCAATTTTTTGCACGAAAAGTAACCTAGGATAAATTTCCAAAGGTATTAGAATGAATACATATATATAACTTATAGTAACATAATTAAATCATGCATGTTGAAAACAAGCATCACACAAAACAAGATTGAGTTTCAATGCAAGAAAAGATTTCTCAAAACATTTTACCTACCCAATAGGTATGATCATGTCCCCTGTTAGCTTCACAGCTTCAACATACTCAAAGAACTCCAACTTGGAGCTTGCCCTTGGAGTTGCCTCATCGTCTTGCCATTGACCAAACCTACGTCTTAGCTGAAATACTGTTGGAGGGTAAGGACCAACTGTACCACCATTTACCAGTGGACACAACAATGTACAATTGTGCTGGTGTTGGACTCCCATGACGTGCATTGTCTAAAGTACAACTCGCTTCAATCACTATCAGTTTTTCTTGCCAAATTAGGGTTTCTCCTTCGTTGGACTTGTCTTTTTTCCCTTATTAGTGCCTTGCATTTTCATGAATGCCATCACTATGCCTTGCGTACCTTCCCAAGTGATATTCTCGTCATGATTCCATGTCACCAAGTTTATCCCAACCCAACTTTTCAAGAGCAACATTGTGAAAATGAAGGAATAGAATACAACACACTTCAATATATTTTTTATTATAAATACATACATAAAGGTACAAAATTGGAATAACTTACAAATACATGTGGATGCATTGCACGCACATGTATCCTTCATAACCTAGTTATTTACAATACACCATGGTTTGGTCAAGTGTACAACACACACAGATTTGCCTTGACTAGCATAGAATGACATCATGCCTTAACGACATCATCAACCAACATACCTTCACCAAGGTACATGGTCTACAAATTGGTACGACAACAATTGGCAACTGCCTAACTACCATTGAATTACCCTTACACATCAAAACATTAAAATACCCCATAATATTATGCAATATTGATCAAAAAACACATATTGCTATATACACACATATGATAACATTGGGACAACACTCACATACGACAACTCTATTTACACATTTTGTGAACATGTAAATCATGCATCCAAATGTAGCATGTGTTGTTACAATCATGTGCCCATGTAAATGTACACTCATTGCGATATGACATTCATTCATGTGTCAGATTGTCAGCTTATGTCACCCTCAACTGCACATAATATGTGTTTGTTGAACAATTGGTTTACTGGTAGCTAGAAACATGGGTTTTGAATGGGTTTACCTTAAACTACTTCAACTAGCATGGGCTTTTAAATTGGTGTACCCTTAACCTCATTCACAAGCATCTCTACAATAGGGTTTTTCATGGTTTACCCTTAACCACAAGTGCACACTAATAGTGTTTGTGGTGTACCCTTAACTTTACTCACTAGCATCTCTACAATTGAGTTTTTTATGGTGTACCCTTGATTGCAAGTGCACACTAATAGTGTTTTTGCCTTTTATTTCCCTTCATGTGGGAAAATTTGTGCTCGAATTGTTTTCTCAACATGTGTGTGACTTGGCGCCATTCGAGCACATTTGTGCAACTGAAGTTGACTTGAATACGATTATGTAAGCTTTGCTTTTTCTAGCATACCTGCTCAAAATGGTTTCTCAAACTACAAAATCCACAAGGATGAAGATCTCAACATCTTTCTTGTGTATGACCTCTACTCCCATGATGGTTGCAACTAAGTTCATGTTTTAGAACTTGTTGGTCTACACTTGTATTGGTTGGGGATATTGTTGTTGTATTATTGGCTTCAACTTTTACAAAGCTGCTACTTGATTCCAACATATCCAAGACTAGAATGTCTTGGTCTCAAGGTTGTTTCAATGGGCTCCATAATCCCATGCCCATATTTGCCTAATCCTTTAGTATGCCTTTCATGACACTCAAATTTGTCTTCACATTCATCATTGTGGAGAATACTTGCATCGTCATGGCTTTCATCCTAACCATCATCATGATCATTATCTATCACGACACCCAAATTTGTCTTCACATCCATCATTGTGGAGAATACTTGCATCGTCATGGCTTTCATCCTAGCCATTATCATGATCATTATCTACATCAATAGAGGAATTGCTAACTGTTGAATTATCATTGTGAGTTGTATGTGCATTTTTATTGATAACACCACATAAATAATTATTATCACCAATCAGATCACTTGTATCATAAGAAACTTTAGATTGTTGAAGCAAATGACTGGGGCCAGATGCTGCCACATTTGACACCACTGCAATTTTCTTGTCAAGAAAATCATGGAGTTTGGATGTATAGATATTTCATCTGAGTACCCCAAATGTCACTTAGATTTCTCAACCCATTTCTAAAAATAGCTAGTGACATTTTGGGGTGTAATTTGAAATTGTTTGCTTCTTAGCTTCTATTAAATGTCATTTGTCGTGTCTATTGTTATGATTCCAAGCTTAGTTAGGGGTCATTGGTTTCTGCTTTATACAAGTTTTAAAATTTTGAAATTTAATGTGTCAGAAGTCAATACTAACTGGATATCTATCATGGAGGAATAAGCAATTTTTAGTCCTCTAGGTATTGCTTGATGGAGATCTATGTAAATCCATCCAAAACAGAAATTGACCTTCTGTTAAAGGAATGAAATTTGTGTGTTTTCTCTCCTTTTTTCAACAATTGTGTGTGTGTGTGTTGGATTTTATAGTAAAATCAACAAATTACCCAAAAACGCTAATAGAAACTCATAGAAGGCAAACACATGATATAAGAGGGTGCTTGTGGAAACCAAATTATCTCACTAAAGGAAAATAGAATACACTTAAATTGATAACAAAATGGTTGGTATGAGGGGGTATTTATACCCAATTATAAAATACCTTTAGGTTAAGGTTAAGGAACCAACATTTAGGTTAAATAATGAAATATTACAAAATATTCACCTATACAAGGTGTACAAGAGTTCAAAGGATATATACAAAAGAAAATATAATACAAAGTCAACTGTGGCCTCAAGTGAAGTGTAACCATCACATATTTCTGTTAGGAGGTGAAGTTAATATACATCTTTGGAAGTTGGTATTAAATTGTCGTAGGTACAGTTGGACAAAATTTTACAACTGAATGCATTGGATGAGTTTCGATTAGAAGCACTGCACCAAACAGAAATCATCCAACAACAACGGAAGATGCGGCATAATAGTCACATTAAGCACAAAAAATTTGAACTAGGAGATTGGGCATTATTGTTTGATTCTCACTATGCTGATTTTCCTGGCAAGTTACAAACTCGGTGGCTAGGACCTTATCAAATTGAGGAAGTGTTCAACAATGGAGCTATTCGCTTTTCTCCTATTGAGGATTCCAGGAGGAAGTTAGTTGTAAATGTACACCATTTACGTGTGCACCATAAGCCATTATCAAAGGAGGAGTTTACAAAATATTTTGCACAATCAGACCCTTTCTTCCACATTAGATTCAATAGTAAAACTATATATATATATGCATAATTCAATAGTAAAAACCTTTTTCAAGGCTTACATGAAAATCGACTTTCGGCTTGTTTGCCTTTTCGAAATTTCCACCATTGTACAAATATTACTTACTGCACGTGTAATGTTTTGTTTTCAGATTTCACATAACCTACAAGATCACCAAAATTATCCATGGAGTGCATGATATGCCTTCGAGACAGTAAGGTATGTATTTCTTGAATTTTATTAATAGTTAGCCTTAACATTGCATGTATGGTAATTAAATATTGGGCATAACTATCTACAAACTTGGAAAAAATATGAGATACCCTACTTAAAACCCCAAGAGATACCCTATATTACCTTTGGTCATGAAAAAAATCAGATTTGGCAAGGTAAAAGGATGGAAAAATGAATGTTCCAACAATTTAGATGCTTCGGAATGACCAGAGCTTCGGAACGACCAGAGCTCTAGAAAAATATGTCGTAAAAATAAATAGTGCAAAAGCCCCATATGACAGATTTGGGGCTACTTCTTGGGAATTTAGATTGATCAAACTTCTTTTGGGATCACTATCTCACAACCTAAGTATGTCTTAGATCTTTAACGCTTCAAAGTGGAGGATTACAAGTTTGTTTGGACTTTTTTTGCTTTAGGATTGAAGCTTCGAGCAGATTGCATGACTCCTTTTGTGGATGCCATTCTATATCGGTACCTTGTGGGAGGTCTTCTTTACCGTACATGCGACCTGATATTGCATTTACTGTCAACTACTATTCTAGGTACATGTAGGTACCTCAGGAGTCATTGGACTTCTGCCAAGAGGATTCTTAGATACATCAGAGGTACATATTAGATGGGTATTCACTATATAGTTGGTGCACCTCTGATCTTGTCAAGATCCTCAATTGTAGATTGGATTGGTGATTTGGATTAGCGGCGCTCCACTATAGATTTTGTCTTTTACTTTGGTTGCAGCCTTGTTTCTTCATGCTCTAAATGATAGTCCACTATTTTTTAGTCTTCCAAAAAAGTTGAATATTGTGCTGCCAATGAGGCAACAAAGCACCTTTGATTTGTGACAATCATCGCACCATTCGGCTTGTCCATAATCCAATGTCTCATCAGTGGACCAAGCACATCGTGATTTGGATGCTCTATTTGAGATGGCTTTATGCTCGTGGTATGCTTGATCCAATTTTTGTATCATCAACAAAGTAGGCAACAAATATCTTGATCGAGGTCATGCCTGAGGTTCCTTTTGTGTGCGTGTCGGAGCTACTTGGTGTAGGAGAGTGTACCATAAGGGGGGATGACTATAAGAGACAAGGATTCCAGTCATGCCATTTCACCGAGGATTTCTAAGGTGGGCATGAAAAACTGTATCTTGTATGAGTGAAGTTTCTAGTTCCTTGTTAGAAAAAACATACCTTCAAATAAAAAAGAAAAGAAAAATTTGCAAGATAGGAATTGTTGGTTACGAATCTGCCACTAGAAAAGGTTTTAGGTCTTTACGCCCTAGATTCGCCCAGCAGATTGAAAGGCCAAAAGGAAGGAATGCCTTCTAGGCCAATCTCCGAAGAAGGCCGACTTCCTATGTTTTTCAATTTAGTTTAGAGTGCTGAAAGAGATTTAAAAGGTGCAAAAAGGGATGTAAATGTGGTTTACTTCGGGGGAGGGAGATAAGCAGCACAGTTACTAACCTGACACTTTTACCAACAACAATCAAAACAATGTATACTTAGAAACCATTAGCACTTTCCTATCCTATGTATCCTTTCTATTTTATTCCAGATATACTTAATTGCCAATGCTGAGATCCAGATATGTAGAATGATGGCAATCAAAAAAATAAGCAACATGAAGCAGAAATACTAAAGAAAGGCAGCATACAAGATAGATGCAACTAATGAACCAAATATCCTTTTGAATTAAGAGCATATGTACAGCTAGAGAAGCTTCATAGCAAGATATCTCCCTTTTTTCCCCCCTTTTTTACAATGAGACGCACTTGCTATTTATAGCAATTTTCCCTCCCCATTACAATGAGAAGCGCAGATCCCCAAACCTGCCAAAAACTACAAAAGCTACAAAAATGGGAATGATTTGATCTCAGTAGGCCATCCCTGTACTTGTAGTATGCCCTCACTTGATTTCGTACACCTTCTGACAGTCTTGGTCGCTACAAAGGGGGCTACTGTCTAGCTTTGGTAGCTAGAGTACGATTATCTTTTAATGCCCAACCACTTCAACCAAAGTCTAATCAGCGCGAACTTCAAAATATGACCTGGAGAAGAGGGGAAGACATCCCAAATGCTCTCTTTGACAGCAGTCAAAAATCTCTAAAAAGGCAAGATGCACCCAGAATCGCTAAATAGTGAAGGCGATCTTGGGAATGACGATCAAAGGCGAACTTTGGCCTGAGTTCGAAAGTGCTCACAAAATGAGCGATTTCGGGATTTTCTACTTGGCGCTGGTGATTTCGAGCTTGGGAACCCCTTTGCCAGATGTCGCTAGTTAGGTCGAGCGACTTCATGTTTGGGGAAGAGCGACTACGATTTTGGGCTCAAAGCCCTCGCAACCTCGCAGGCTCAAAAGCGCTAAAACTCCTGCGTGCTAAGCGGTTTTTTCCCTTCGGGACGGCGATCTCGAGCCCGCCTACTCCTCTCTGGTGTCCCCTTTTCGCTTGAAACGTGCCATAGCGATGGGCGGATAGTGTGCGCAGTAGCGACCTTGGGTTCAAAGGACTTAGGCAAATTGGCCACCTCGAAACATGACCCTTAGTAGCTAAAAAACTCATCTTTGCCCGAAATTGCGCAACAAAATCAGCGCTATTGGGAAGGGGGAAACATTTATTAAAGCTTTAAAAATTTTATGTCGATGATGGCATTAGACCTGATAGAAGCTGGGGACCTAAAACAAAATACCTTGCAGAGGCACCAAGGAAAATCACAATGACATATGAGGAAAGAACGGAGGAGTGCCAACAACCTGATAAAATTTATGCCCCTATCAAAATGTGGCAACATTCTAGCGGCTCACAGGGTATCGAGCTCGCCTCGATGCAAGAATCCATGCCTTTATCCTTTGGGTCCGGAGTCACCCCCAGATTCTTCTTCCTTTTCCTGTATGCTTGGGTCCTATTCCTCTTCTTTCAAAGGACTTTCCTCCTCGGGTTGATTTTCATTATTTTCTCCTTGAGACCCTTCTGTTGATGGCTCTTCTCCCTCCTCTGGATCTTCATCTAGAGTGAACCTCCCAAAGGCAAGGTGAGCCTTAATGCGCTCATATGTCTCTTGCACTTGAGCCCATGCATTTTCAGAGAAGGGCTCCATATTACGGATGTCTCTAGTTAGGTACTTGAAGGTCTCTAGATGAACTATGCCTATCTGCTCGACCCTTTGGCCCAAATGTAGCAAACAAGAATGAATGGTACAAAATTTTGAGGTGAGCTCCATCACTTGTTCTTGCTGGATAGGATCCTCCCATTCATCGATCTCAGAAGTGTCATCAGCAAAGGTATTCCATAACTGGTGCAAACCTTCTTTGGGCAAGCACTCGCCTTTGCTATCGGTGAAGTTTGGGAATCCATGCACTGAGAGAGTCAGAAAAGGGGATGAGCATATATCCTTTTCTTGGTTCAACAGGTACAGAAATGCCCTGGCTTTTTGAATCTTCTGAAACATTTCAAAGAATGTGTGTAAGGTGGCCCTTACGGTTGCCCAATCAAAGGCAACGGAATCTGTAGTGAGTATTTGGAGGTTATGGCACTCAAGGTTCCCCACCTTGACTGCCAGATCGAGCCAGCGATTTGCTTCATGCTCTACCTCCTCCAACATAGGCTTACCCTGTGTGAATGCTTCTTGAATTTGGGTGAGAAATACAAACACCCTGAGGGCTTTAGACTCCCGCGGCCTAAAAATTTTCAACAACCTGGTTCGTATCTGTTTGACACTATCCTTGGAGAACGTCTCCACAACCTTTTCTCCTAGCTCTTGCTTTGTTTACTGAAGTTGATCTTGAAGTTCTTCAATTTGATGCATGGCAACTTTTTTATGCTTTGATGCTTCCTTCTGAAGGCTTACTAGCTGCTCTCTTAGTTGCAGTTGTTCTTTTTTAGAATTCTCAAGTTGAGCCTGCGCCTTGGCCATGCCTTCCTTTAACTTCATCTTCTCATTCTCCATATCATAATAACGTTGTTGTAAGAGGAAATATTTCAAGCGTAATGTATCAGTCCCATCATGGACAGCTAGTGCCTCATTCTCAAAACTGACCTCATCCATATTTTTGGTCGTGCTCTTATACTCATAGTCGCCAGGAAGCATGTCCTTTATGGGCTTCTTCACTCTTGGAATCTTCTTCTCTTTGTACGGGAGCATGCTCTCTGAGTCGAACCTAATGTGCTTCTCGACTGTGGTGATTTCTTTGCCTCTTCGCTTAATTACATTCTGCATCCATTTGCCTGAGGAGCACTTCGGGCGAGATGTAGCGGGCTGATTAGGTCACGATATGAGGGATTGGCTCTCCATTATCTGGATCAGACTTGTGTCTCCAAAAAGAGACTTGGCCAAGGGCATACCTTGTTGTGACACCTCTTTCATGAACAGGCACGGAGAACCAGTGGAAGGGTGCTCCTCTTCTTTGTGGGGTGACTCATTCTGGGTGGGAGCGACAGATGAGCCCTCGGGATGCTCGGATAGAATGTGGGGGAAATGAGGTGAGACCGAAACGATGGCGGCTAATGGAGTCTTGGTTAGGGCTTGAAGGGTATCAGGCCTTACAGAGGATATGCCATGGTGGGATTTCTCAGGTATAACTGGTGAAACCTCCTTTTGACCGGTGTGGGGATCAGTGAGAGAGGGAGTGGCGAGTGCGCTGGGAGCTGATGGGATATTGGCAAGGATGGGTGAGGCAACAAGGGTTAAGGATGCCACGGGCATTGACTCAACAATATGTGAGGGGGCAAAAAATGTACCTGCGAGCTCCGCCTGAGCCGGTGAGTCGAAGACGTGGTCTATCCACTGGTCTCCCACGAATGCAGATATATCATCCTTTTCTACAGCAGTTTCTAAGACCTTGCTCTTCTTGGGCGGCGGAGTGGTATCCGGCTGTGGTGCTACCTCCTTCTCATGTGTAGGCCCTTGATCTTTAGGTATTTCTGACCTCTTCCTCTTAAGAGGTGCGAGTTCTTCCTCTTGTGTGATAGGTGTCGAACTAATAGAACTCTTGGGGGCCTTAGGGGGCCTCACGGTTACCTTGACAACTTTTTTCTTTCGAAGCATGGGGGACACTTTTGCCGAGGAAGTCTGCTTTGCTTGGGTCATGTGCGTGGGTACTTCTTCTTTGGATGACGCGGCCTTATCATGTTGCCTCTCGACTGACTGCTACATTCTGGGCCCCTGGACCCTCTCTTCCTACGACTGTTGACTGGAGCCCTCACCACTCATTTGCAATTGCTTAGGTGGGACCTACCCCTTTTGTAGGCGAAGACCTGGGGGAACGATGTGACGAAACACCGCTGGCCACCACGTGGCGTGATGTTTGTCGTAGAGGTCAAAAAAGGTGTCGTCGTCTTTTATGTCCTTCACAGATTTGTCTTTTCTAGTTCTGACACGCATTTTCCACCATTCTTCTATTTTGTCCAATCTCCAATCCCTTCTTTGCAGTCTTGCCTCTAATCTCTTGTATACATCTATATTTGGCCTGTGCCCTATATTTTGGCCAGGGTCAAACTCGACCTCTACATAGTAGAAGTCATGCCAAGGTGGGAAAGACTGCATGTCCTCGATATACCATTCCAGATCTTTGTCTTGGTTATTGCGTTCTTCTAGAATCCCCAATTGAGGATAGACATGGAACTCTTGGCGAGAGGTGAAGTCCTTTATGATGTCCAAGGAGTCGTATATCCACTTTTGAGGTAGCTCCACCAAGCCAAAACTTGAGAGCGTGGCATGCAAGTATTTATGTTGTCCATTGGTGTCAACTTTGATCCCGGCCCAAGTGATGGGGTATTCAAATAGGTGGCCCTTTCTCCTTCCCTGACCATATTTTGCGTCTGTATAATCCATCTTCCGAGACAGCTCTAGGCCAAATTGATATTCTGATGCATAATAGGGCAGCAAGAAAGGTTTGCCTGTGAAGTCGAAAACCCTTATCACAAGGCCTTACGTAAGGCAAAAAGTGTCACCATAATTCTGATCAATGAATTGGTCCCTCAATGCTTGCGGGACGCGTGGGCAAGAACCTTGAAGTAGAGCGAGAGCTAGACCCAAGAATGATATATTGAATTGGTAGTACGATTCCTCTTTCCATAGAACTCTGGTCCACCCATAGACCGGTAGCCATGTGCCTTTGTCATATTCACGTTGAACAGGAAGCGACCGCAAGCGGCTGTGTATATGAAATAAAAATAACCAGACCAAGGCCGAGAAGTACCTGAAACCATCTCACGCACCGGTCTTATACTCCCACAGCTGCTGGTGCATTCCTCGGGTGATGTTTGTCGTCTTTTATGTCTTTTATGTCCTTCTATCATCTCATTTGGGTCATAGAAATCTCCTCTCAGAATACACTCTGCAAGGGAAATATGGTATGGGAGGACTATCGCATCGGAGCCAAGACCTAATACCCAAGCCAGCATAGTGTATATGCTTGTGTTCTTGAATTCGCTCAGAGGCCTTCCCTGTTTTGGCCATTGCCACGGTGGAATAGGCTCATGAAGTTGAGAGCTCATAAAATCTCGCATCCTCTGGTTATCTGAATACCTATCCATATGTTCTCCCAAGTTAACACCTTTTATAATATAGTCTTCCTTATTCAATTGTATGCCCGACACGAAGGCCGCTTCAACGGTATCAGAGTATAGTGAAAACAAGACATTGCCCTGGTGGTCGCATACCTGCCTCGTGCTCGGCCTATAGTATTCGGCAATCATCGCTATCAGCTCAGGGCAGTGATGTACCTCGGGGCATAAGAACCAATAGAGATTGGACGAGTACGCCGCAACATAAGGATTCAAAGGGGAAAACTTATTCTGCCATTTTTCAATTGTCTACCTTATATGGCTGGTCCTCTGGGAGTAAATCCTATCTCTGATCTTGACCCAACTATCAGAGGGTGGAGGAGGAATTGGTTTCAGCTTCGCGACCCGTGGCTTCTTTTCTTCTCTTGCCTCGACCAACTTAGCTTTCCCTTTATCTTTCTGCTCTTTCTTCTACCCACTTGCAGGTATGCTTGACACCGTTGACGCTTCTACTACAGCTTTCTGCTGTCCTTCTTTCTTTCCCATGGCGTTAGTATAATCCAATCCAGAGCATGCTAGAATTTGACTGACCAAGTGCCCTCGCGAGAGTGCTATTTTATATGGAGAGTTTGAGGCAGAAGCTTCAATAGGTGGTGCATTCGAGTACCTTAGATTCAATGCGAGGAGCACAAGGTTGGTAGGAGTTGATATCGAGCTAGGGTAGCCATGCACACGATCTCTCTTGGGAGTGTAAACATTTAAGCCTTTGCCGTCTTTGAATGTCCCCCTTTTAATAAGCACTTATGGCATAGGTGCACTTCATTCCCATTTTGGCACACTTTTCCATGCTTGCTTGCTCGAGAAAAGGGGCCCACTTTATAACTTCATAGCCTCCTCCATATCGCTCAGATTTTGAGCAATTTCAGGTTTGGGCCCTTATAGCAAGCGAAGGCGAGACTTTTTCCATTCAAAGCAAATGTTTGACCTTTTCTCTTACCCATTGTCACTGCTTTGACGTGTGTGCTTTGTGGAAGTGGTGTTTGGCGAGCGAAAGTGAGCAACCCACACTTGGGGAAATTTTACCCCTTTTCATGAACCTAGTGACGCCTATCTTGGACTCCCATTGTCGCTAAGAAATAGAAGCGATTTCGAGCCTATTCAAAAACTTGGATGCTTTCAAGACTTTTATGCCTAAAAGCGCTCGGGCATTTTTTCTTGATATCGCTCAAAAATTTTGAGCACGTTGAGGTCACTAAATAGTCGAGCGACCTTGAGCTCCTCTCTTAAGAGCGAGCGCAGACGGGATTTCGCATGTAGCTTCTTTCAATTTACCCATTCCCGCCGTCGTCGAAACTTTGGAGCGCTCTTTGAGGATTTACACACTTAGCAAGCAAAAGCGATACTGCCCACACTTAGCAGATTTTTGGGCCTCTTTTACTCGTTCCCCTCTGTGCTCTAAATCGCTCAGATCTTGAAAGCACTTCGGGGATTGCTTAAAATCTGAGCGATCTCGAGCCTTTTGACTTGACAATTTTTCTTTTGTTTGTCTCTAATTTGGCTATATCTTGGAAGGGACTCCTGTTTTGGCCCAAAAGGCAAAGCGACTTCAGGGCGTTGGCACTTTAGCGAGCGAAGGCGAGACTTGCTGATTTTTGCTTCTCTACATAAAAATCTTGCAGACCCACAGGTCTAGCGAACTACTTGGCGCAACAGCCTAAAGAAAAAAAACAACTTAAAAGCATATTTACAGACAGATAAAAGGGAAAAGCATAAAGGAAAATATTTACAAAGGGGAAACTTCAACTAAAAGCTTTAGTTGCGATAGGCTTTCAAATGAAATCCATTGACAGGAATGGGGAGGATATGACCTTCCATGTCCCTCAAGATGAAAGCATTGAATTGATTGACTCAGAAGGCGTCAAATTTGTCATGGTTGCCCGGTTTTGCCTTTAATGCGTCCCATGTGAGCACTAGGTCACCAATTTTGAAAATTCAGACTATGGCCCCTTAAGAGAACCAGTTGCGTGTAGTGTTAGTGTGCTTCATGAAAGCTTCATGGGCACTCTCTCTTTGCTCCTCAAGCTGCAATAACTGAGCTAATCTGGCGTCAAGGGGATCCAGGTTGTCCTTTTCATCATCAAGCAACCGAAGCACAGACATCTCAATGTGGGTAGGCAGAACCGCCTCTTTCCCATAGACTAATGCATATGGCGATGTTCTAATGGATTTCTTTATGGATATGCGATCTACCCATAGAGCTTGATACAGGTGTAAGTGCCACGACCTCTTATTTTTCTCAAGGGTCTTCCTTATGATATTTATTAATTTTTTATTTGTAGACTTTGCGAGGCCGTTTCCCTGTGGGTAATAATTGGAGGAAGCTTTATGATAGATGTTATATTTGCAGGTGAATTTTGTTAGTATAGCCCCTTTAAACCCTGGACCATTGTCCATCACAATCGCCTTTGAAATCCCAAAGCGAGTTATCAAACCCTCCAGGAAGGCAACAACTGTCTCTTGATCAACATGTTTTGTGGGTATAGCCTCGGCCCAACGAGTGAAATAGTCTATGGTAGTCAAAATGAATTTGTGCCCTGCTAAATATTCTGGGGAGATTTTACCCACAAAGTCCAATCCCCACTACTGGAAGGGGAATTCTACCTGTATGGGTTGTAAGGGTATTGGAGCATTTTTGTTCCGACCGACAAACCTTTGACACTTCTCGCACCTTTGGCAAGCCTTTTGGGAGTCCATAAAGATAGTGGGCCAATAGTAGCCTGCCTTTATTATCTTTAAGGTCGTAGGCCTTCCCGAAAAGTGTCCTCCTAACATTTCGGAATGGAATTCATCGAGGATTTTCTGTTTTTCAGTTCCTTTGACACAACATAGAAGGACTCCATCAATATTTTTATAAAACAGCCCCTCGGGGTGTAGGACGTACTTTAGAGCGCTAAGCCAAAACCTCCTCCTTTGCGAGGGGGTGAGTTGATCTGGACACTTTCCCGTATTGAAATGCCACATTGTTTCATCAGCCCAGTATCTTTCTTCAGGTAATGAATTGACAAGGTTGACCTCCATCATTGGGTCTTCCCATTGACAAGCAAACACTTCGGCGGTGACACTTCTAGCCAACTCCTGGCATAATGCCCGTCCTCGGACAAGTTTGGTGGGTTGGACCTCTATGTCAAATTCTTGGATTTTGGTAATCCACCCTGCCCTCTTATGGCCTGGTTCACCCTGAATAATGAAACTTCTGACGTTTGGGTGAATCATGAAAACTGTGATCCAGCTTTGAGAGACAAAGTGCTTAAATTTTCTCAAGGATCTCATGACCGCATGCACTTGCCGCTCGATGAAATTGTATTTCTCCTCATGTGGCTGTATCACCTGGCTCAAGAAGGCTATCGGACGCTCCTCACCATCGTCTCCCTTTTGAGTTAGGACTGCAGCATAGCTCTCAGGCTCCCCAACCGCATATAGGATAAAATCTTTCGAATAGTCTGGGTTCACCAGCACAGGTGCTTGAGAGATTCTAGTTTTGACTTCTTCGAATGCTTTCTTTCTTTCTCCAGTCCAAAGAAAATCAACATCCTTCTTTAACAATTCAGCCATAGGCTTGATGACTTGAGCAAAGTCAGGAACGAACTTTCTCACAAAGTTGATTTGGCCAAAAAAATATTGGAGCCCCCTTTTATTGATTGGAAGAGGGAGTTTCAGAAGGGCTTCCACTCTATCAGGGTCAATTGATAGTCCCTTTTCAGAAATGACATGTCCTAACAACTTCCCCTCCTTGACTGCGAAAATAGATTTCTTGGGGTTGATGGATATGCCAAATTCTCGGCATATCTCAAAAACTTGCTCCAGGTGGGAAGTGTGTTCCTCCTGTTTGTGGGAGAACACAGTCATGTCATATAAATAAATGACGATAATTTTGTTCAGCAGTTCCCAAAAGGCGAGGTCCCTGGCCCTTTGAAATGTGGCCCCGACATTGGACAAACCGAAAGGCATGCGTTGATAAGCAAACGTCCCCCATTTAGTGGTGAACGTTGTCTTGTGCTGATCTTCATCTTTCACCCATACTTGGTTTTAGCTAGAAAATCCGTCTAAGAGGGAAAACCGATGGGCTCCGACAACCACATGGAGAATCTAGTCAATCTGCGGGAGCAGGTAGTGATCCTTGAGAGAGGCTTTGTTTAGATTGCAAAAATCAACGCAGAGGCGGATGTCCTCGTTCTTTTTTCTCATCGGGGCCAAATTGGCGACCCAGGAGGAATGCTTGATAGGGTAAATGATCTTGGCTTCCAACATCTTCATCAGTTCTGCCTTCATCATAACTTCGATCTTGGGGTTAACTGCTCGCTGCTTCTTCCTGAAAGGTTTACCCCTTCTTCCAACTCTATGGTGTGTTGGATTATTTCTATGTCATACCCCTTGAGATCTTGATAACACCAAGCCATAATGTCTGGATATCTCTTACACAAGGCTCGAATCTATTCTAGCTCTTCCGTTGTGCAGTCTATCCCTACTTTGATTGTCTTTCCTGGTTCCAGTTCCAACTCTCGATACTGCTTGGCGTCGACCTTGATTTTGTGAGATATAGCTCTGTCATTTTGGTCAAACAGGCTCTCAAGGGTTATTAGTCCTTTTGGGACATGATTGTTCTTTAGTTGTATCAACCCCTCGTATTTCTCATCGTCAGGGTCTCTACCTTTGATTGAACTTGCTTCATGTATCATAAAAGTGACGATATCTTCATCATAATCAAACACCTGCCAATGGATGTCTTTATCAGGCATAGAAGACCTGTAAATAGTACAAACTGGCTTTGGCTTTTACATAGTGTCATCAGCCAGGATGTATCTGGCCCCAACAGAAGCCAATATGTCAGCATGTTTGTTTTTTTCTCTAGAGATAGCTTTGACATTCAAGGAATCGAATGACTCCATCAGATCCCAGAAACGGTTGCGATAAGCTTTGAGATAATGCTTTTTTGAGGCGCATTTATTGGTGATCTGATTACATACCAGCTCTGAGTCTCTGAAGATCTATAGCTATTTGATCCCTAGCCTTTTCGCTTTCTTCAAACCCAAGCATAAGGCTTCATATTCTGCTGCATTGTTGGTGCAACTCCAGGCCAGTCTGTAGCAGTAGTCCTTTTGTATGCCAAAGGGAGAGACTAAGAGGATGCCTGCTCCGGCGCCATTCTTGCATCTGGCACCATCAAAATATAGTTTCCATAACTCATTAGGTGCAGGTCCTATATATTATTTCATCGTCTCCTTTGACTTTTTAGGATGGGTAACAGAGTAGCAGGCTATGTCCGTCTCAATCATGGCATTGAAATCCAGCAAGGAGAATTCGTCTTCTGCTCTCAATTGTTCCATAGTTTCGTCCACCAGGTCTATTTCTTCAAGTTCCTCGGACTTCAGGATCATTTCTCCCTGCTGTTCCTCTCCGAGTATCTTCCCGACTAGGAAAGTGGAAGGCTTTTTGTTGTATATTTTGACTTTTCTTCCTTTGAAAGGGACTTCCATGTGAGAATAATCTAGCGAGAGGTATCCCCCAAGCTTGGCGGTGAACTCCCTTGAGAGTCACATGCCAAAGTAGGGTTCTAAATCAACAACCACAACTTCCTGAATCACTGTTATATCTGGGGCCTTATGTAACTGAATGGGGATGTCCTTGATGATGCCCATCGTATTTATTGGAGTGCCATCTAGTTGCAAAACACCCTGACTACTCCGGGTGTATTCCATGCTCATTTCTTCACAAACTGCTCTTGGCATGAGGGTAGTTGATGCGTTGGAGTCGACCATGCAGTTGTGTACAACATGCCCCTCCATTCGTAAAGACAAATAGAACGGGGGTGGTCTACTTTTGCTAGTAATTGACATTGTCAGGGGTTGAGCCAGCACGGGTTGCGACGACTTTGCCCCTTTTAAGGTCTTTAAGGATTCCTGCAATAATTCCACTTGACCCGGGAGCCGAAGAGCATCGTACATACTAATCTTTGCTGGAGTTCTTTTGAGCTCATCAACGATATTATATTTGGCAGTGGATGATTCATCAACCTCATTTGATAACTCATATTTAGTATGGTACTATTGAGTTGCTTCGACCCTTTGTCATTTTATCAATGATGGGTACCGAAGCTTTTCTCAGGCCTACTCCTGTGTTTCGACGGGTGGCTAGCTTATTGGAGCTCTGGTGAGAGGTACTTTCTCTTTGGCCGATGGCAGCGGGGGTGTCTTGTTGGGAGCATTTGTGGTCGAACCTGCGGCTGGCTGTGTCCTTTCCCTCCGAGCATATACCTTCAAAGGATTCATTTGGGCAGGTTCGACCTCAATCGGTCTCTTGCCTTCTTTAGTCAGAAGTGAAATGGGATCCTCTTTGGAAACCGCAAATTTTTTCTCCTCTCTGATCATATTCACTTTATCATCGTCGTCCTCGAGGATGCTGTCGATGAGGGTCTAGAAGTAGTGTTGGTGCAGAATACAACTATCCTCTCCATGAGGGTCATTGCAGGTAGAGCACCAGGTTACTTGATCTGCAGGGCTGAGTCCTGCGTTGGTGGCTGCATTCCTTGCAGAAGGTCTCTGGTTCTGGGCGACCTGTTCTCTTGTTAGTGCCAAAGGAGGGTAGGGCCTCCTGGGAAAAAATTCCTGTTGGGATTGCTTCTTCTTCATCACGGCCATGTCATTAGACAATGTTTAACAGACGGAGGTCAGTGACTCCATCTGTTTCAGGATCTTGGATTGCATATCCACGGTTTGCACCTATCGGGTTGGTGGGGGTAATGGAGCTAATGGTGGCTAAGATGCAAGTGGAGGAACAGACTGAGCTGGGAGATGCACCTTAGGTGGATAATGAGTGATTGTCAGAGCGGGGTTCTAGGTTGGGTCAGGATATGAGGAAGATGAGGCAGATGCTGGTGGGTACTGTGATTGTGGAAATTCTGGGTAGATAGGCGGTTGCTCCTTATGCGGGAGCCTACCTATACTTATCATATCTAGTTATGCTCTTTGAGCTGCCTCATAAAAATCAGGGAAGGTGTCCACTCAGGCCAACTTAATGACCAGGTTGATATTTGGGCCAAATGCCCTGACGTAGTAGTGAGCAGCTTGTCCGTCAGAAGGACGAAGCTCAGGGGGAACTCTTTTCAAGGATCGTGCAAATCTCACATTAAAATTTGAGATTTCCTCCTACGGGTGCCGATGGATGGTTTGGAACTGATGTAACAATGAAGACGGGTCTGCGGATTCGTTGAATCCCTTGCATAGCCGACCAGCTAGTGCAGGCCATCCAGTAATGACACCTTCAAGGAGGGATCTGTACCAATAAAGCAACTTACCTTGCAAGGAGAGCGCCAGTAGATGAGTCTTGACACTTTCATTGGTGATGGAATGAAGTGCAGCCAAGGCCAAAATGTCTTGAATGTGCTCGTATGTCGTCTTTCGAGTCTCATCATAAGTTGGAATAGCTTTCAAAGTAGCAGGTGGGACGGCATCCTGTCCTAGCAGAGCAAGAGGCCCAGTGGAGTCGACGACCGGGAATAGATCAACAACATTTTGTTGATTCTGGGGTGCCATGTCTCCTTCCTCCTCTTCGAGCTGATCGGTTGTATAGTCTGTATCAGTATTGCCCGAGGTTGTAGGTTGTTCTTCGATCTCAGCCTCTTCAACCTCATCTATCTCTTCCACTTCTACAATTATAGGTTCCACTTCTTGTTGAGCTTGGTAATCGGCTACCCTCGGGTGCTCTCCAACGGCGTTGATGTCGATTTTGTAAAACTCGAGCTCTTGTCCTGGATTCCTAGCTCTCCACCTTCTCGTATGCATGAAGGCACTTTGGGTATTGGACCAGTCTTATAGACTCATAGAATATTTAGGTAATGCCGAATCGCCAGGTGCTCAGATTTTAACAGCAATGAAGCGAACACCGATGCTTCGATTTTGTTTTGGGGTGGGAAACCTTCGGGTCCCACCGGGCATTCCAGAGAAACTATTGGTTATGAATCTACCACTAGGAAAGGTTTTAGGTCTTTGTGCCCTAGATTCGCCCAGCAGATTGAAATGCCAAAAGGAAGGAATGCCTTTCGGGCCAATCTCCGGAGAAGGCTGGCTTCCTATGTTTTTCAATTTAGTTTAGAGTGCTAAAAGAGATTTAAAAGGTGTAGAAAGAGATGTAAATGAAACCTTCGGGTCCCACCGGGCATGCTAGAGAAACTGTTGGTTACGAATCTGCCACTAGGAAAGGTTTTAGGTCTTTACACCCTAGATTTGCCTAGCAGATTGAAAGGCCAGAAGGAAGGAATGCCTTCCGGGCCAATCTCCGAAGAAGGTTGGCTTCCTATGTTTTTCAATTTAGTTTAGAGTGCTGAAAGAGATTTAAAAGGTGCAGAAAGGGATGTAAATGTGGTTTACTTCGGGGGAGGGAGATAAGCAGCACAGTTACTAACCTGACACTTTTACCAACAACAATCAAAATAATGTATACTTAGAAACCATTAGCACTTTCCTATCCTATGTATCCTTTCTATTTTATTCTAGATATACTTAAGTGCCAATGCTGAGATCCAGATATGCAGAATGACAACAATCAAAAAAATAAGCAACATGAAGCAGAAATACTAAAGAAAGTCAACATACAAGATAGATGCAACTAATGAGCCAAATATCCTTTTGAATTAAGAGCAGATGTACAACTAGAGAAGCTTCTTAGAAATATATCCCCCTTTTTTACAATGAGACGCACTTGCTATTTATAGCAATTTTCCCTCCCCATTACAATGAGACGTGCAGATCCCCAAACCTGCCAAAAGCTGCAAAAGCTGCAAAAAGGGGAATGATTTGATCTCGGTAGGCCATCCCTGTACTTGCAGTATGCCCTTACTTGATTTCATACACCTTCTGACAGTCTTGGTTGCTGCAAAGGGGGCTACCATCTAGCTTTGGTAGCTGGAGTACGATTATCTTATAATGCCCAGCCACTTCAACCAAAGTCTAATCAGCGTGAACTTCAAAATCTAACCTGGAGAAGAGGGGAAAGACATCCCAAATGCTCTCTTTGATAGCAGTCGAAAATCGTTGAAAAGGCAAGATACCTGTGAATAAAACTTGTGTTTTGGCCTCCTTCTTGTCGCCATTGAATCCTTGAATTTTGCTTCCACATCAGTTCTTCTCTTCTATCCCATTCCTACACATGGATTGAAAGATTGATTTCTATCTTGATCCTATTTTTTGTAAGTTCCTCAAGACATTTTATCATTCAAATCCTTAAGCTAGGTTAAATCTTCCCTTTTCTTTGCCCTGAAATCTCCGCATTCCTCCCAATTCCAATTTATTATTTTATATTTAATATATTGCACCCTTTTAACAAAATAAAACATCTTTGTACCATGTCTTGTCTTGCCTTCTTGACACCATTGTTGCAGCCTTGACTTGAAGGATTTATCTCTAAGCCACATTAAATGAAAATGAGATGGTGCTAGCTTACTATTGGTTCTCCAAACTTTAATTAAAACTGGCCAATGGTTAGATCCAACATTATTTAAGATCTTCACTTTTGGGGTGTGTCCTTGTATCAAAAATTTATCTAAAAGCAAGAACCTATCTAGCCTTTCAAGGATCCATGTTGAGTATTGTATTTTATTGGACCAAGTCTTGAAACCATTGTTTGGCTTGATATCTACTAGGTGAAGGTTGGCCATGTATTCATTCATGAGTTCAAAACTCCCATCCAACTTCTTATTACCTCCTATTTTTTCTTCTAAGGAGAGTATGGAGTTGAAATCTCCTCCTATCAAAGCCCAAGCTTCAGGGAATTAGGAGGTGATAAAAGCTATATTCCTCCATATTGATCATTTCTCTTCCATAGTACATGGAGCATACACATTTATATAAATAATAACTTGATCTGAATCTCTATTTTGGGCAACCACTGCTAGAAATCCCCTACTTACCATAATACACTAAATTGTAATTTCCTTTGGGTCCCAAATACATGCCACTGCTCCCGAGGTCCCTTGGGTGATGAGGAACACTACTTTACTGGTTGGCCACATCTTAGTTGATGTTATTTATATTTCTTCAATTGAAACCTCTGTCTCCTAGAAAAAAGAGAATTTGAGACTGTTTTGTTTCGATCATTCTTCTAGTTTTTCATTTTTTAGAAGGACTTCCTTTAAGTCTTCTAATATTCCAAGTAATAATATTCATAATTAAAAATGTTTGAACAACTGGACAAGTTTTGTTACCTTACCTTCCTTAACTAAATTTTGGCCTTCCTCTACTAGATGATGCTAGTTGAATTTGCATCCTACCTTTTGATTCGTATCCATCCTTATTTTTTATATGTATCTTGCTTCATTATGGTTGGGACTATAGGATGCTTACTTAGAACCAAGGCACTACTATTGGAATCTATATGGTATTTTTGAGTATCGAACTTGTTTATGGTTTGAATTTACCCTTTGTTTTTGCACTTGTGTTGATTTTCTATATTGTGTGTGTGTGTGTGTGTGTGTGTGTGTGTGTGTGTGTGTGTGTGTGTGTGTGTATTAAGTCTAGTGTTAGATGAGATGGTTCTCCTTGGTTGTTTCTCGGAATTAGGGTAAATCTCTATTATTCTATTTTCATCATGCATTCCTTCATGTTCCCTCTCTTCATCATACTATGCTTCCATAATCGGAGTTTCTATTTTATCATCCTCATCATCTACTTGCTCATCCATGGAGAGAATTTCAAAGGTGTTAGGTGAAATTACTATTTTCTCTTTTGTTGTTGTGTTTTTTTGTGTTCTTTTGTTTGGGGATTTGAAACCCTACCAAGTACCCATCCTCTTTCTCTTTGTTAGGTATCTTATGTGGAAAATACTTGGGTAGATGGTCATATTCATGACAAATTTTGCATCTAAAAGGAATATTTTCATAATCTACGACTTGCTCCCATATTTATTTCCCATATTATAAGGTGATATTATTTGGAAGTGGGTTTCAAAGTTAATTAGAATGCAAATCCTTACATAGATCATATGATCTAACTATTGAGTGTTATCAACAATCATTATGAAAACTCCTATAAAATTCTCAATTGTTGCTAATACATTTGGATTCTAGTATTCTACTGGGAGACCAAATACATAGACCCAAATAGGGGTAGTTGATATCATTTCTTTCTTGACTTTGAACTTGGTATGCCAAGGCTTCATGAAGAGCCCTGCCTACCAAAGAACCATGGCCCCCCTTGAAAAATATCCTTTATATCTTCTTCAGTAGCAAACATAATAAGGAAGTAACCATTAGGGTAATAGAAATTTGGAATTCACATTTAGTTCTCCAATTTTTGTAGCCTATTGCTTGAAGGTAGCAAGGATCGATTGAAATCCCATGAATTGGCAAATTAGTCCTCTCCCCTCCATAGCATCTATTCCTACCTAGACATCCTCTATTTCCAACTTCATTAATGGGAATCCATTAGTGGTTTTCATGCAACCCATATCTATTTTCCTTAAATTAACCTTTGGCATCTTCATTGGTTTCCTTGATAGTCGTTGGTTGTTTTTCCCTATTTTTTGGGGTGGTCCTCCATGGATTTCTTCTTTAAAATTTATTTTTGGAGGTAGGTACTTGGGATCCTTTGCCTCAGTTGTTATTGCTATGGCTGGATCTTTTTGGTTGTGCATCTCAGATCAAGTTACAACTTTGTCTATATCCAAATCCATTATCAACATGTTATCTCCCTTTGTTTGGTCCATCTCTTGAATATTATTTATGTTTCAATTTATCCCTTGTCTATACGTTTGATGAGGAGGAGCTCCTTCCTCCTTGTTTTGATCTATGAATTAAAAATGGTTATCTGGTTTGTCCAATACATGTTCATTCCATTTGATTTGTTGTTCCACATATATGAAGTAACATTGGATATTACTTCCCCCTGTTTGCCTTACTCGATGCTTAGTTGATTCAATGATTGGAATATTATCTCTATTGACCATAATATTTTCACACTTGTGCTAGAATTTTGAAAACCCTTCAAGAGGCCTACAAACCCCTTGAGTCTTTGGCTCAAATGGACCTCTTTTGTTGTTCTCCACTACTCGCACTCAGTGCATTAAACCTCCACACTAGCCAATAGGTGCTCTAAATATTGAAAACTATAAAAATCTACAAGTCAAATGTTGTTGAAACCCTCATCTCCCAATTTCTTTGACCTCTTCCTATCTCGTTCCACACTAATTTTTCATAGATATGTTAATAAACAATTATAATATTTATGTTTTTATAACTAATAATTCAATATTTTATTAGAGGGAAAGCATGGTTAAAAAATAAAATTCTCATGATGCTTATTCATTTTGTGCTTACATTCATATAAGTTTAAAAATATATAAGGAGAGTACGTACGTTAACATAGTGATTTTTTCTATATTGTGCTTACTTTAAATAAGATCATTTAAAATCCATGTCTTGAGCAATATAATCAACTATCTTGATACATTTATGAGTTTCATCATACTTGCATCCTAAGTTACTAACCTATCATAAATCCAAGGTTTCTACCCATCACATAATCCTTTCATTACTTACAAACTAAGAGGTTATTATAATGTATAGGTTAGGATATTTGAACCATTGTTTCAAGTCTATCACCTTCAAGAAGATATTCTTCTTTTACAATCAACATAAAACTTAAATGATTTAGTATCCTAATACAAAATTTTATTTATTGATAATATCTTATTAAATAATATGACCATTCCAACTTGAAGTTCTCATCCATATATAATGACCAATGTTGCATAAATAAAATTTATCATCTTACTTTGAGATAGAGATTTTAGTTTCTACATAAATTATTTTGTCCAAATTCATGAATGTTCAAATACTAATAATTTGTCATAAAAAAGTGATCCTTGCACCACCTTTTACAAAAACCATTTTAACTAGGTCAACTATAAATTAAAGAATGACTATACATTATATATCCAACAAAGTTCCCTACACATAACCCTATCTTGTAATGTATCAAATTTTACAGAAGTATTTGCATCCAACCATTCTACAATATCATTAGTCTATCATAATTATTTGCATCCAACTATTTTATAATCTTTTTAACTATCCACAAAAATATCTTGTGTCTATACAATAGCAATATTTATCATCCCCTTGTTTTTTTATATTTACTATTCTAGTTCTCTCTATTTTACAATCTCTCAAATCTTGCATACTTATTCCTATCTAACTATTCTATAATATTATTAATTATTTTGACTATATCTGATGTTTCTACAAATTAAAAAATTTACTTTATTTTTATATTAAGAATGCATAATAAAATAATATAAATAATTTAAAGACCCTTCACATAAATAATAAAAAAAAAAATTATGAGCTAACCTAAGCTTACAAACCATATCACACTACAAAACTATAACAATTAGAACCAATTCATTAAGGCTTAATAACATACAATAATTTCATTCCATGTATTAGATCTCCAAGTTGAACCTTAATAATTACCAATTCTTGATCATAATTGTTTCAAAAAAATTTCTTGATCATATCTTGCATGGCTTCTACCATATCATGATATACCTTCAACTACTTGCTAAGGATGCTAATAAATATATCATAGCTATCATTGTCATCTTGGGACCATTGCTCTTGCTCCTCAAGTTGTTGAGCCAAAGCATTAACATGTAAAAATTTGTGTTAGAGTAAAATAAAAGTACTAAAGTCTTATAGAGATCCTTATATAGTATACACATAAAAATGATGACAATCAAGAACAACATAGGAACAATAGGCATAAAAATTGGTTGAAAAGTAGGGAAGAAAAAACAAAATCTGTAGCTAGACACGAATCCTTACATAGAAAAATAATTGACTAGAAAGTTTTTTTATCCAACATCCAAAGATGACTCAGGATCCTTGGACTCCACCTAAACACAAATCCTTTAAACAAAAAACTATCAATACAATAGTCAATAATAAACTTCTATAAAACATCACATATAATGACCTGTTGTAAAAAGGTTTTGGGGCCCTTTCAAAACCCTTTTTAATGAAATATTAACTTACTGAAAAAATAAACTTTTACAAACAAACAATCACACGTAATGTGTCTCCAAAATAAAAAATATGTAATAAACTTGGGGGATGTTTAGAGAATCTCCTCAAACCACCGCAAACATATTCACCAAGCCTAAAAAATTTTATCTAGAAAGAATGAAGCTTTCTAGATCCCTTAATCATTTCTCCCTCACCATCCACCAACTTCTAAGAGCTTGATAAAAATAACAATTTTTATCATGTCCTTACTCTCGATATTCGTTGTTTTAGTTATCACTATTTTTTTTTGGTAGATAAGATACTATAACATTAATATCAGGTTTTATAGGTTGACCCAAAACCTTTTACAAAAATCAGCCCAAGGTTGTTGATGAACATATCCTTACTAAGGATCCTATATATGTAAAATCTACATGCCGCCAAAGCCATTACATATGGTAAGGCACATAGCCTGTTATCAAAAATAAACTTCCCATACAACATTTTGGGTATACCCCGAGAAAACACACATGCATCATAATTACAAAAAAGAAACAGACACGGATCCCTTCCTTGAGACAATGGAGAAACAAAAAGCTGCAGACACACATAGCAAAGTACTGAAAAAAACTCCCACAAGCTCTGTATTGACAGTTACTCTTAATAATTCTTTGGTAATTTATTTCTTTCGTATATGACATGCTTTGGTACCACATACTATCTTGGCCAATCAGTCTTGGAGAAGTGAACCTGCTAGCTAGATTTATGGTGGTGGCTATCTGGTGGTCCACGTGGCTTTGGTTCGAAGACTTATATTATCATTTATTTCCTTCCCTGTGATTATCAACCAACCTCAAATTACTAAGATGACTAGAAGCCATGTTATCTGACATGTGACTGTCCCCATTAGTCTTTGTGGTATTTCCAAGCAACATCCACGAAGATTGATAGCTCAAATAATTTTGATTGTGAGTCCAATTCAAAAAATATACGGGAATACTCCTAGCCTTCGAACTTACAGTGTCTTCCCTATTGGTAAATTCGACTATCATTCTTGGCATTCTTGTTGAATAAGCTCCTCTACTTCACTTGGGACATCGTGTTCCCATTTGAAAAGTCTGTCACCATCGACACCCAAATTGGCCAGCTTATCAACAATTTTGTTAGCTTCTCGAAAGACATGTTAGGATTTTCTGTCCTGTCTTCCCTGGAAAAGGATCCTAGCCTCTTCAACAATTATTTTAATCCTACAAGGAGGTGTTTTCCAATTATTGAGGAGATTTATAACATGCATAGAGTCTCCTTCTGCGATCAAATTTCCTTCTAAGTCTTGAGTCATTTGAAGGCTTCTCCACATAGCTCTAGCTTCAACTTCGTTGTTCGTCCTTGTTCCCAAATATTTGGAAAATGCAAGAATCATATTCCCATTATAATTTCGTACAATGCCACCAGCACCTGATCTACCAAGATTTTCCTTAGCTGCTCCATCAAAATTAAGCTTAAACCAACCCGTAGGAGGTGGATACCACTTAACATTGGCTCTGGGGTTGACTACCCTAGGCATAAAGTCATCTAACAAGGTTAAGCTTAAATATTAAGCAATCGTGGTCTCCTGTAGATGAGGTTTATAGCTATCAAAAGGGATAAGGTTCACATTCTCATTGGCAAAGGATATGATCCTGGCAATGATAGTTTGATGATCATAGATAGACTCATTAAAGACTCTATGGTTCCTTTCTAACCACACCTGCAAAAGATAGTGATTGAGACAAATTTTCCACATGTATCTAAGTCTTTGGCTTGAAAAGGGGTAAGGCCACTAGATGAACAAATCAAGTACGGTGGCTGGTTTAACCCATGAAATATTGAAGGCCTAAAAAACCCCACTTAAGACAGTCAAGTAAAAAGGGCACTCAAGGAAAATGTGATAAATGGTCTCCTAATTAGCCCTACACAGATAACAACGATTAGTGATACAAATACCTTTACGCATCATATTATCAATGGTTAGAATTCTTCCTTGGATAACTAGCCATGAAAAGACTACAATTTTTGGAATTAAATTTTTTATCCAAACTAAGTCTTTTTGGAGGACAAAATCCTCATCATCAAGTAGAAGCTTGTAAGTTGATTTAATAGTGAATTGCCCATTTTTCGTAGGAGCCTAGGTCACTTGATCTTCCTTGGGTCTCATGGGGATAAACTATTGCCCGAGAATGTTACAAAGATCATTTGATTCTGCTTGAAATCCCTGAATTCTTATTTTTTTCCACTTCATTCTACCTTTGTCCTTAACCATATAATCGACGACTTTTATGCCAATGAGTTCTTCTGTGATATCTCTGATTCGTGCTAAGTTAGGATATTGCGTCAGTGGTTTTTCCTTAGCCCACCTGTCATTCCAGCAATTTATCCTCTCACCATTGCCTAAAACCCATCTTAAACCTTTTTTGATGATTTCCTTACAATTAAGAATTGCTTTCCAAAAAGCAGAACCTCTGATTGGAACTGAGTCACTTAAAAATTTCATATTTTGAAGATACTTTCATTTGATGATAGCTGTCCATTCATTTTCTTCACCAAAAATGAGACGCCATGCCTGCTTAGCTAGTAAAGCTAAATTTATATGAGCAATTCTCCTTAGACCTAAGCCCCCATTTTCCCTGGGTCTGCACACTTTGGTCCATCCTACAAGGTGTATCATTTTTTTCTCCTCTAATCCAATCCATAAAAATTCTTTTTGGAGTTTCTCAATTTTTTGGAAAACCTTCATAGGGGCTTTGAAAACAAAGAGGAAATATGCTGGAATGCTCTTAAGAGAGGCCTTAGTGAGGGTCAGCTTTCCTGCTTGAGATAGAATATGACCTTTCCATACAGCAAGTTTTTTTTGAATTCTTTCAATAACCCTGTCCCACATTGACTCTATCGGAGAACCAATGAAAAGAGGGAGACCAAGATACGAAGTGGGGAGGTTTGCTATATCACACCCTAAAATTTTTGCAATCCTTCCTTGCCTCCGAATGGGGGTGTTCAAGAAATATAACTTGCTTTTACTGAAATTAACTTTCTGACCAGCAGTGTCCTCGTAGAGTTGCAGGATGTATTTAATTATTTTGGCCTCAACCACTGATGCCTTAGTTAATATAAGGGTATCATCGACGAATTGTTGGTGAGAAATAGCCCTATGAGATATGTTGCCTTGATTCTCGATATTAGACTTGAACTACAAGAATTTTTTATGGTTCTGCCTAAAGCTTATGCCATAATGATGAATAACATGGGGCTGATAGGGTCCCCCTTTCAAATTCCTCTGTGACTTTGAAAGTAACCAGCAGTTGTTCCATTAACTAGAATTGAGAACCATGCTTTAGAAATACATTCTTTGATCAAATTAACCCATTGGTGGTGAAAACCAAACTTAAGGAGGACAACAATCAGAAAATCCCAATTTAGCCTGTCAAATGCTTTGTTCATATCAATCTTGAGGGCAAAAACAGACTTGTTAGTCTTATGAGCAAAGTGCAGAGCTTCATGAACTGTGATAACTCCATCCAAGATTGACCTATTACTCGTAATACACAATCATTAAATCAAATCAAATTATTTTACAAATACCACATTGCTCCATAATATACAATACTATCTTGTCAAGATTATACAATACTTTAAAGTAAATCTTAATCATTATTTTAATCAAGTAATCAACATTTTATTGTTAGCTTCAACTAAACTTACTACTTCCTCTAACCATGGAAAAGATATTTTAACTTCATGATCATCAATTAAAACCCCTCTATTGACTAGTCTATCTACACATTTGTTTCCTTTATTTAATAGATGTGTAAACCTGATTTCTTTAAACTCCATAGCAAGGTCTTGAATTTCCATAATTATCTCGTGTATATTCCATAGATCCTTTGCTTTCCTCAAAATTACATTTATTACTATGAGTGAATCACCTTCCATCCATGCTTTGTTCCATTTCATTTGTTTGCATATTTTTAACCCTTCCAAAGCCATCCAAGTTTCAACTTCATTACTTGTCTTAAATCCACTATTGAAAACACAATGAGATAAAATCTCTCCTCTGCTAATTCTAATTATTCCTCCTCCTTATCCTCCTCCTAGTCCTAGATTTTCTTTATATGCTTCATCAAAATTTAATTTAACCAACTCCACATCTGGTGGTTTCCACTTTATATTTTTAGCCTTCGTTTTATTTCTCCTATATACAACATCATAAATCCATTTGATGATTTAAATCCATCTATCAAGGCTCTCTACTTCCATATTAGGGATTGGGTGAGTTAATATGGTTGGATTAGACTCCTTTATGGCTAAAGAATTATTTCTTTCATTACCTCTAAATTGCTTTTCTTTCCTTTAAATATTCTTCAATTCCTTTCTAGCCATATAGTCCAAAGAATTGTATCTTTTAATACATCCTAGATTGTCTATAAAGCCTTGCTTTTAAAAGTGCTCTGCCATTGCTTTAATCAGTATTTAATTATGTCATTCATAACCATGTATTTACCAAATATACTAAAAATCCAGTGCCATAGTTTCCAAACTATTGAGCAATGTCCCAAGAGATGGTCTATGTTCTTATCCTTTTTACAAAGAACACATTGTGAGGGGCCATGAAAACCCCTTTTCATAAGGTTATCCTAGGATAAAATTATTCTATGACCTACTATCCAAACAAACATGTTGATTTTAGGAATGCTTGGGCTATCCAAATATCTCTTTGTTGTATATTAAGCCTTACTATCTCAAAATATCATAGGTCCTTTAATAAATAAGCCACAATATTATAGGTCAAAATATCAATAATCAAGAGTAGAATTATATATGTGAGAAATCAAATATATATCTAGGCCAATATAATGATAAAATAACATTCACTTATAATATCAAATATGAATGTAAAATGGCCAAAATCATTCATGTATATGCATGAAGAATACTTACAATATGAATTGCTCAAAAATTTGTATACAATATTTATTATCAATGCTTGCTATATGGTGAGTTACAAAATATTTTTCCTTACTAACCTCTCTATTGTATGGAGTTTTATCTCCATAATATAGACATATAAGATGACTCTTCATGTACTTGACTATTTCTCTCCATATGACAACTCCTATGACCTTTGGATTATCATCTTGCCACTTGTATACTAGACTCTTCACTCTCTTCTTACATGCATACCTAATATAAGACACTTGTGCACATCCTCACTTTACATATTTGCACACTTACATACAAGACACTTGTGCACATTCTCTCAATATACACTTGC
This sequence comes from Wollemia nobilis, assembly GCA_028583015.1. NCBI lineage: Eukaryota > Viridiplantae > Streptophyta > Pinopsida > Araucariales > Araucariaceae > Wollemia > Wollemia nobilis. The sequence continues at coordinate 321,872 of JAQPPZ010003102.1, forward strand.
ACTCTTACTTACATGACACTTGTGCATTTCCTACACATTGACACATAAAAGAGAAATATAAATCACTCATATAAACTATAGACTCAACCCTAATCTATTACATATATACATTTGAACCATCAAGGTACCATGGAGGTACATTAGCATGTACCAAATAATGAATATTCTCCAATGTTTTCCATATTCGTGTAATATTCCTATTTTGTTGGTGCTTTACATTATATCCATTTCTTGTTGTGTATTCTCCTGAGCTATTCAACTCCCACACCAATTTATCCTTGGTTCCCCTTGAAATAATCATAGTTGTTATCTTTATACTCAACTATCTCCTAGCATCAATGTCTTGTACACTTGTAAAAAATATTATTTCTAGTTGTATCTTCCTTCTTGGTCCTTGTACAAAATGTTTGAAACCCTATCACCATATTTATCTTGAAGTAATCTCATCAAAGGTTTCAAAATTGGATCTAGGCTGAGTGGTTTTTTATCACACCAAGTATCCATCCAAATTTTTTATCTCCAGTTCCCACTACCCATATTAAACCTTTAATCACAAGATCAATAGATTTTTTTAAACCATTCCAAAGTGTAGAACCATTTGGTAGAGATTGTAGTAAAAATTAAGCTTGGGTCATTAGGCTTAACATACTTAGAATAATTCTTGCCCATTGTCTTTGACTCTCTTTGTTCAATTTCCAGATTACTTTTTCCCTAAGAGATAAGTTTACATCCGTAGTAACTCTTAAACCGAGACCCCCATAGTTTTATTATCACACACCTTGCTCCATTTTACTGAAGAAAAATTCCATTTATCATGTAATCCTGACCACAAAAATGATTGCATAATATATACTAAACTTTTTTCTATTTATTTTGGCATAGTATACAATAACATAATAAGTTGGAATGGCCTATAAGACTAATTTAATTAGTTGTACTCTTCCTGCTAACAATAACCATCTACCTTTCCATGTTGATAGTTTATTCTAAAATATACTTATAACTAGATTCCATAGTTCTATCATCATTCTCCCCTTAAATAAGGGCATCCCTAGATAAGTTGACGATAAATTTACCTTTGTAACCTACATATCCTTGCTTTGATTTTAGCTAGAGTGTTTAGGAAGTAAATTTTGGAAATTTTCCTATTAATTTTTTGCCTTGATGCTCTTTCATATTCCTTTAATAAGTTATTCAAAGCTCTAGGCTCGTTTATACTTGCCCTCCCAAAAGGGTTGTATCATCTACAAATTGTTGATGGGTGATGTTGTAAATGTTATTATTAGCCTTAAGTCCACTTATAAGCCCATATTTGTTAGCCTTCTTCAAGTTCCTACCCAAAACCTCTACCATAATAATGAACAAATATGGTGATGGAGGATCTCCTTGTCTAAGACCTCTCTCAGCTTTAAAATATTATGTTACTAACCCATTTACCAACAATAAATATGAAATTGTAGATACGTAAGCTTTAATCCATCTAACCCATTTCTTCCCAAAACCAAAATTTTCTAATATTGCAAAAAGAAAATCCTATTTAACCCTATCATAGCATTTACTCATATCAAGTTTTAAGATCATTGTTTTCTCTTTTCTTGAAGCTTCTGAATGTATAAATTTATGAGCTACTATGATCTCATCTAGAATTTATCTTCTTTTCACAAATCCTCCTTGCTCTTCTAAAATAATTTTTTCTAACAATGGTCTTAACTAATTTGCCATCACTTTGGAGATAATCTTATATGCCATATTACATAGGCTTATGGATCTAAATGAATCAAACAATTATGCATCCTTCTTTTTTGGAATAGAGTAATATATGTTGCATTTATATTATAAGGTATATATTATTTTACCCAAGACTATTCCACTACCACCAATAAAGAATCCTTCACTATATCCCAATTATGTTGATAGAATACTATAGAGAACCTATCCGAACCTGGGGATTTATCTTTATTAAAATAGAAAATATCTAAATGAACTTCTTCTAGAGTAATAGGCTCCATCAGTTTCCTATTGTCTTCATCTATTATAACTGAAGGTACTTCTTATAGAATTTTATCATTAAGAACTTCAGACTCCTCTAATCCTAGAATATTATGATAAAAAGACCTTGTCTCCTTTCTAATTTCACTTTGTTCTTCAATCCAAACCCCTTCTATTGATTTAGTTCTACTAATTTTAGATGTTAATCTCTATACTATAGCATCACATGAAAAAACTTTGTATTTTTATCTCCTTCTTTTAACCAAGTTTGTCTTGATTTTAATCTCCAAAATTTCTCTTCCTTACTCAAAATATTATGATATTCACTAAGCAACTTCCTTTCTCGTGAGCTTGGATTATTATGGTCACCTTTTTAGAATTTTGAAATTTTATCTTTCTTCTCAAAAATATTTTCAAAAGTGTTCTTGTTCATTTTTTTCAATCTAGATGTTATTGATTTATTTTTTTTGGAAGTGTATATAGCCCATTGTTTCTTGAAGAATTCCACATTTGTGTTATCATATCAAAAAATTGATGATGGTCTTCACACGTCTGTTCATAATTAAAATATGATATTTTTTAATTCACTTACCACCATTTTAACTCTTATTGGCCAGTACCCACGTGTTGTAGGTGAGTTGAAGAGGGTAGGGAAATCCTCCAAGAGAGGTCCCTGGTTGGAATATCCACCCTACCAAACACACATCAGTATCCAAAATCCAGTTGATAATGTTGGTGTAGTCAGGGTAGGGTGTGACTGTTGGGTGATTTTAACGATATAGAATCCCTTGGTCATGGTTTCTTAGACCAAGGTGGCCTTGCAAGGGGTTTTTTCTATTTAAAAAACTCTTATTGGCCAATTATTTAAACCAATCTTTGTCAAAGTTTTAATTTTAGCATAAGTCTTTCATCTAGCCAATGATATGAGAGTACACATCTGTCTAATTTTTCTTGCTTAACTTACTACTTCCTCTAACCAAGGAAAAGAGAATTTAACTTCACGATCCTCAATTAAAACCCCTCTATTGGGTATCCTATCTACACATTTTTTTCTCACCTTAATGTACGTGTAAACCTAATTTTTTCAAACTATATAGCAAGGTCTTGAATTTCCATAATTATCTCTTGTATATTCCATGGATCCTTTGCTTTCCTCAAAATACCATTTATTATTATGAGTGAATCACCTCCCATCCATACTTTATTCCATTTCATTTTTTTGCATATTCTTAACCCTTCCAAAGCCACCCAAGATTTAACTTTATTATTTGTCTTAAATCTACTATTGAAAGCATAATGAGAAAAATATCTCCTCTATTATTTCTAATTATTCCTCCTCCTCCTGTTGGTCCTAGATTTCCTTTAGATGCTCCATCAAAATTCAATTTGACCAACTCCACATTTGGTGGTTTCCACTTTATATTATTTTCCTTCTTTTTGTTTCTCTTATCCCCAACATCATAATTCTATTTGATGACTTGAATCCATCTATCAAGGCTCTCTACTTCTATATTAGATATTGGGTGAGTTGATAGGGTTGGTTTAGAATTCTCTATGGCTAAATAAATATTCCTTTTTATTACCTCTAAATTGCTTTCCTTTCCTTTAAAAATTCTTCCATTCCTTTCTACAAATACAGTCCAAAGTATTGTATCTTTTGATATATTTCATATTGTTTGTAAAGCATCACTTTTAAAAGTGCTCTACTATTATGTTAACCATTCTTCAATTTTGTCATTCATCACCATGTATTTACTAAACATATTAAGAATCCATTGCCATAGTTTTTAGAGTATTTAGCGATATCCCAAAAGATGGTATATACTCTCCTCCTTAGTTTTAAAAAGAACACGTTATGAGGGGCCATGAAAACCCCTTTTCATAAGGTTATCCCAAGAAAAAATTCTTCTATGACCTACTAGATATTTTCACTTGAGGAATGCTCGGGCTATCCTAGATATCTCTTCATATTCTTGTGGTATTCCTATTTTGATGGTGCTTTCTATTATATCCACTTATTTGTGTGTATTCTCCTGAGCTATTCAACTCCCAAACCAAATTATCCTTGGCTCCCCTTGAAGTAATCATTATTTTTATCTTTCTACTCAAGTGCCTCCTCACATCAATGTCTTGTATACTTGTAAAAAAATATTATTTCCATTTGTATATTCCTTCCTTATCCTTATACAAAATGTTTGAAACCCTATCACCATATTTGTCTTTAAGTAATCTCATCCATGGTTTCAAAATTGAATCTAGATTGAGTGGTTTTTTATCACACCAAGTATCCATCCAAATAGAATTTTTTTCTCCAATTTCCATCATCCATCTTAAACCTTTAATAACTAGATCAATCGTTTTTTTTAAATCATTCCATAGTATAGAACCATTTGTTAGAGAGAATGCAGTAAATATTAAGCTTAGGTCATTGGGCTCAACATAGTTAAAATAATTCTTACCCATTTTATTTGACTCTCTTTGTATAATCTGCAAATTACTTTTTCCCTAAGAGCTAACTTTGCATCCATAAGAACTCTTAAATTGAGACCTTCCCTAGTTTTATCATCACACATATTACTCCATTTTACTAAATAAAATTTCCTTTAATCATGTAATCTTGACCACAAAAATGAGCACATAATAAAGCTTGATCTTTTTTCTATTGATTTTTACATAGTTAACAAGGACATATAATATGTTGGAATGGCTTGTAAGATTGGTTTAATTAGCTCTACTCTTTTTGCTAACAATAACCATCTACCTTTCCATTCTAGTAGTTTATTCTAAAATTTACTTATAACTGGATTTTATAATTCTATCCTCATTCTCCCCTTAAATAAGGGCATCCCTAGATAAGTTGTCAGTAAATTTGCCTCCTCCATTAGAAGTAACTTGCATATCCCTAATTTGATTTTAGTTGGGATGTTTAGGAAGTAAATTTTAGATTTTGTCCTATTAAATTTCTACCTTGATGCTCTTTCATGTTCCTTTCATAAGTTATTCAAATCTTTGGGCTCGTTTATCTTTGCCCTCCCAAAAAGGGTTTTATCATCTACAAATTTTTGATGGGTGATGTTGTCGATGTTATTATTAGCCTTAAGTCCACTTATAAGCGCATATTTGTTATCCTTATTCAAGTTCCTACCCAAAACCTCTACCATAATAATAAAAAAATATGGTGATAGAGGATCTCCCTTTCTAATACCTCTCTTGAATTTAAAATATTATGTTACTAACCCATTGACCAACACTAAATATAAAATTGTAGAGATGTAATATTTAATCCATATAACCCATTTCTTACCAAAACCAAAATTTTCTAATACTACAAAAAGAAAATCCCATTTAATCCTATCATAGCATTTACTCATATCAAATTTTAAGATCATTGCGTTATCTTTTCTTTAAGATATTGAATGTATAACTTTATGAGCTACTATGATGTCATCTAGAATTTATCTTCCTTTCACAAATCCTCCTTGCTCTTCTAAAATATTTTTTCTACCAATGGTCTTAACTAATTTGCCATCACTTTGGAGATAATCTTATATGTCATATTACATAGGCTTATGGGTCTAAATGAATCAAACAATTATGCATCCTTCTTTTTAGGAATAGGGTAAGATATGTTGCATTTATCTTATAAGGTATGTATTATTTTAACCTAGGTTGTTATGCTACCACCAATAAAAAATCCTTCACTATATCCCAATTATTTTGATATAATATTTTAAATAGCCCATCCGAACCTGAGAATTTATCCTTATTAAAATAGAAAAGAGCTAAATGAACTTATTTCAGAGTAATATGCTCCATCAATTTCCTATTGTCTTCATCTATTATAACTGAAGGTACTTCTTGTAGAAGTTTATCATTAAGAACTTCAGACTCTTCTGATTCTAGAATATTCTAATAAAAATACCTTACCTCCTTTATAATTTCACTTTTATCTTCAATCCAAACCCGTTCTACTAATTTAATTCTACTAATTCTAGATGTTGATCTATGTACTATAGCTATCCTATGAAAAACTTTGTATTCTTATCTCATTTTAACCAAGTATGTCTTGATTTTAATCTCTAAAATTTATCTTCCTTACTCAAACTATTATGATATTCACTAAGCAACTCCCTTTCCTCTGAGCTTGGATTATTATAATAACCTTTTCATAATTTTGAAAGTTTTCCTTTTAGTTATTTATTCTCAAAATTATTTCCCAAAGTGTTCTTATTCCATTCTTTTAATCTAGATGTCATTGATTTAATTTATTTTGGAAGTGTATACAACCCATCGTTTTATGAAGAATTCCATGTTTGTGCTATCATAGAATGGTCTTCCCACATATACTCATATTTAAAATATGATATTTTTTTGAATTCACTTACCACCATTTTAACTTTTATTGGCCAATGATCTAAACCAATCCTTATCAAGGTATTAATTTTAGCACAAGTCCCTTCATCTAGCCAATGATCTAATAGAATACATCTATCTATTTTTTTCTATTAGGTTATGGCCTCTCCTATTGTTGGACCATGTATAATTGTCTTCTTCAAACTCAACCTCCCATAGATTATTATTTTAAATAAAATTTGAGAAATCTCTTGTACTTTGGGTTAGTTTCCTAAACCCCCTTAATTTTTCATTCCACTTGGTTATGGCATTAAAATATCCTATGATCATGAATCGATTTTCCTGGTCTTTAATTCTCATAAAGGATTTAATCCCACTCTAAACTTCTAATCTGCCTGACTGAGTTGTAGGTCCATAGACATTGATAAGGATGAAATGAGTATCTGTAAAGAAGCATGTGACTAAAGAGGCTATCCAATACCTATTTTTATGAATGGTTACACATGAGATTCTAATAGGATTCCAAGAAGTTAGAATTCCCCTACCACTCCTTCAGAATCTATAGCATCTCATTCACATCTTGCCATACTACTTTCATATTTTTGGAAACTTTTTTTGTCATTTTAGTTTCTTGGATACAAATAATATCAGGCTTATTACTTAAACAAAGGTCCCTTATATACCTCTACTTTGATATGGCATTAGCACTACTTATATCCCATGATATGGTAATCATGTCTCGTTAGGGGCTACTGGCCCTGCCTACAAATTACCAATATTATTTTATTGTTTGGTAAAGAGAAGTTCAACCAACTTAGTTTGTGTTCCTTTCTTTATGTTTGCTCTTGTTTCCTTGGATCTCACTTGATAATTTGAGGGTTTTCATATTTTTGTCTTACCTATATCAAGAGTAAGTCTTATTATTATGTTCCTCAATATTCTTTCACAACTTTATTTTTCCACAAATTTATCCTCTCCTGGCTCTACTATGGAAGCTTTTGACTTTTCCTACTCATTTTTTGGTATTTCCTTTCTAATGGTAGATGTATTTACATCTAACACTACATTATATTTACAAATTTTTTCTCATGAATGATGCATGGTACTTCAAGAGAGTCTTAAAATTCTGATTTGGCACATTACTTAGGTTCATCGAGAATGTTCATTCCTAAATCAAGATCAAACTCATTAGAAAAATCCTTGTTAATATGTTGAACGTGTTGTATTGTGTCCTCTAAGCTTTGATATACATTTTCTTCATAGGCTAAAGCCTCTAAAGAGTTGTATTTCTTCATTATTGTGTCCTTACTAGTATCCTTTGTTTATATGCTTTCATTTGTCCATTTCTATGGAAGTTGAAAACCATCCTCATCCATATCCATTTGTAGGTTTCTCTTAACATTTTCTACATATGATTTTTTTGAACTCTTCTTAGGGCATGATATCTCAATATGCCCCACCTCATGACATCTACATCTAAAATATATGTTTTTGTAATCTATGGTTTGGGTCCACATCTTATCCCTATACTTAAGAATAACTAATTCTGGTAAAGGTTTACTTATGTCAATCATGACCAATATTCAAGCATAAATAGGAAAGAATCTATATTTCATTGTTTATGAAATCTCAAGGAATTCTCATAGAGTGTTTCCTATTACCTTGAAGGTATCTTAAAACTCAATGGAAAACCTATACATCCTAACCAAGACTGATGTTAAGGATAGATTTACATTTTAGATGAAAAGCGCTCATACCAACGGGTAAGGAAGAGTCCTACTCTTCCCATAAACCAAGGACCCTCTTTTAAGTTTCTATCTCTTTTTTTCCTAGAACAAAAATGGTTAGGAAGAAACATTTGGGAAGAAGGGATAGAATCTCTCCTGGAGACTTCCAACTCCTATCAATCTATTCTCTCAAGGATGAATCCCCTATCCAATACCCATTAAATTTACCAAAAGCCACCCTATCTTTGAGCAGCAAGGATCGATATTTTGTGGTTTTGTCACTAACATCTACTACTAGAGATGATTCTAAGGATTTAGCTATAAATCAATCCATGGAAATGAAACTAAAACTTAAAATCTACTAAAATTTACCATAATATCCTATAGAGAATATAATATTTGATAATAAAAAAATTATAATAATTTGCAAGAAAAATTTCTAATATAAATAAGGAAAAAAGAAACTTAGCTGAAAAAATATATGTACAGATAGAATGTCTTGTCTCATTTAATCCCCTAGCCCTCCACTTCTCCTTCCATCATCCAAACCTTGGCTTATAGATATTTGTAATTTTGTTTTTTGCAACTTGAAAAATCAGCACTGCCTTTGTTCCAGATGGTTGACTTCATAGGGTGATATATCCCTCAATATTGCTTAGAGTCCTTCATATGACCAATTAGTTTAAAGCTCTTAAAATTCCATACAAAGTGGCCCAATAATTAGCTAAATCAAACAATCCTTCATGAATATATGACTCCTAAAATATGAGGCATCATTTATAAAAATATTGCCCTAATCCTTTGCGAAGTGATATAGATGATTTTAGATGGAAATTTTCTCTTTGTTGGTTTAAAGGTTAAAAATTATATTGTTGACAATGTTTTTAATTATATTTATAATTTTTTATATTATAATGAATATTTTGGTAATGGTTTTATTATTATCATCATCATTGATAGTTTTATATACAAACCTTGTCAACAGACTTGTTTGGCTTTATCTAACATTAATGATGATTTTTAAAGTTGGGTCAACATTTAGTTATGGAATGCCATGACTAGAATTGTTCTCCCCTTTTTGACACCCATAACTAATGAGAAAATGACTTGAGCTTACAACTAGTTCAACTCCTTAACTTTCAAGGAGGAGGCCTAGATTTGAATCTTGACAAATAATATATGCATAATTGTCAAGCTATTATAATACCAATATGTGGTGAATGGGTCATTTCAAACCCATATAACTAATAAAAAATAAAAAATATTCAAAATGTTTTTCTATTGATCTATGGTAACTTAATATCGTAGAGCTTATGAAACTAAAACAAATGACTTGTCATTACTACATTCTATATCATATTTTGTACTATAGTGTCATAATTATCTCAATATAGCACCAAAATTTATGGTATTTTTGGTGTTATGTTGGCGCTATCATGGCTTTGTTATGCATTTTCTATGTCAACATTGCATTTATGTAACATCAAGCAATAACATTAGCATAACACTCCCTTGCATGTAAAGGTAGCATTATTACAACATTAGCTTAACATCAAAATGAGTTTGCTAAATATTAATACCGAGTTATATTATATATATATATATATATATATATATATATATATATATATATATATATATATATATATATATATATATATATATATATATATATATATATATATATATATATATATATATATATATATATATATATATATATATATATATATATTGTAACAAACTCACACTCATCGTAATTTGAACCTAAATCTCTCAAAATATATCCCAAAGCTAAACCACTATAGTGTCCCATAGGGACATATATATTCAATTATTTGTTTATATAGTTTACATTATTAATTGTTGTGTAACTATATCTCAAACAATTCATTTAGAGATATCCTTATCAATTATCCCTCCTTAATGGGTGCCCTCCTACACTAAGATAATCTTGTAGTACAAAAATTAACTTTAGCATAAACTTTGTTAGGATATTTGTATATGTTGTATTAAAGGTACATAGAATAGGTTGATCATCTCATAAGTTAAAGATAATAAACATAGTATTTATCTATCCCATTGATCCTTGGGAAATCTATCTTAGGAATTCTTGGGGTCATACCTTTGTGGTTTCCTAACTGCTAGTATTTATTCTTAGAAATGATCCTAAAAAATTTTGACCTATCAAGATCCGTCCCCTTATGACTTTCTATATTTACAAGGCTATTTTCAGTATGTCCATCAAAACTTGTATCTTTGAGCTTAAGCATTTCAATAGGGTAGACATCTAAGTAGTAAGTATATTTATGGAATTTAACGTAGTGAGTTTTTCCTCCATCTTGTTCATTATGACCTCCATTGCTTGAGTTTGGGTCTCTGGTTGCATTTATTACAAATAGAATTGCAATTTTTAATAAATTACTATTTTTAGTAAGGATCCTAGTGTGGAACCCTATTGTGGTGACATACCAAAACGATCATGTCATCAAGGGGATTGAAATGACAGATATATTGAATCAATATTTTCAATCACTAACACTTTTTATTGGAAAGTTATTTTGTGTTGCATATCTTATTTAAAATGCTATGAATTGTATATAAAAAAACTTTTTTCTTTATGTAACTATAACTCAATTGTGATCACATTGTATTTAGTTGAACTAATATCTTTAAGCCATTATTTCTCTATGATTCCTATCTTGTAAAGGTCGACGTAATTATAAAACTAGCACAAGCAGAAGTAGGGAAGGGGGGTAGTCTAGGCTAAGGTGTGTGTACTTCCTATAGCCCTCTAATATACTACAACAACAATTGATGATGCTCGGACCAATATTTTAGGCCATTGTCCAAGGAGGATTTAGACCATACCTTTATATGCATTACCTAGCTCTCTGATTAGTACATCAGGGTAATCTTCTCGAGTTTGTTCTTGGTGCACTATGGATAAATACATGTTTGGCTCGATCGACTTCCTATATTTTAAGGTTTAGCTCAATGTTTTTAATAATGGTATTCTTATATATACAAGGTACGTGGGAGCTCACTTCTGTATTATAGGGTCATATCTCATGGCTTAGTTTTAGGACTTTTAGTTCCTGCACCTTCACACATCATCGTAAAAGAATAATATACTTTACCCTAATGACATATCCTCTTCATTATTTTAAAATAGTCAAAACACCTATTCTCACCTATAGACCTATGCTTAAAAAAATGTTTAACCACAATAGAAGCTTACCATACCCTAGAAAGGGCTTTGATACCACTTGTAATTAACCTTATCAACTAATGTGAGTATTTCACCTAAAATTTCTTGGTTTAGAGTTTTATTAAGACAAAAAAAAATTCACTGAGGATAATTCTAACTAAAATACAAGGACTAACAACAAAAGTAGGATTAATATTGAATTTCTAATAATAGAGATGCTAAATAAGTGGAACATGAAAACTATGAATTGATCTAACAAGATCAAATATATTAATATCATTTTCCTCTTTGAGGGGTCAACCTCTGATGCAGATGCAAGAAGAGGATTTAATAAAAAATTGTCTCCTTATGTAGTTCACTCACCAACTAGATCGTAATTTGATAATTTGCATCATCCAGTATTATTACTTGACTTGCATGTCACTATAACATCATAAGACGATGACAACAATCATAAGACAACACTATTGTCACTTATACGATACAGTCAACAACTCATAAAATGGTAAGATAGTAAAGTATCATGGAGGCAATGGTGCAAGACGACATCACTTAAGATGACAACACCACAATGTGGTAAGACAACCTTCTCAAACTCTTAGGACAACAAGGCTTCAAGTCCCAATAACTTTCTATGCAATGGCCTTCTATAATATTAATGACAATGTGTTTCTTTCAACAGTATGATGACACTCTTTAAGATTGTATGACAATACTTTCTTGGCATGTTAACATTATTTTGCTTGAAGATAACTAATCATATGATAATATTATCCTCACTAGAATGTTACTATAATATTCTACGTGAATGAAACTCTTATCCAGATAACTCCATTTCAATCGACTCCCAGTTAGATGGTACATTATAGGATGACTCGCTATAAGACAACACAATATATTATTTGAATGGTGCTTCCATTAGAACATAAATGACACTTCTACTTGATCAACACTTATTCTATAATTGTATGGTAAGTTCGTGTATGATAATAACACATACAATACATTGGCACAAGCTTGAAATGGTGTTCTCAACTCTCACAAGAACATAGGTTTATGTTAGGATAAAAAAATTATTACATTATTTAGATAGATTCTAGAAACCTATAGTGTTGTTATAGTTGGTTTTTTTAGAAGCTTACATGTATCACCTTATAGGAATATTGTTTAGTTTAAGATAGAAATATTTGAACTAATTGTTCACTAAGTTTAGCTTAGTGGTTACTGCTAATATAGGCATGTAACCTATATAAATTTATGTACATATTGAATAAATTTATTTGATCAGGGTGACTTACATTAGAATCAAAGTGGCATCTATGAGAGTGGATGATACATTCTAAGGGTCGTTAATCTAGTTCAACCTCCATAGTCAACCTAACATTGGTCATTGGCATCTTGAACGTGAAGGACATTATGTTATCATTGTAGTCCAAGAACATAGAGAAAGATGACAAATTTGATTGACCATATAGATATAGAATATAATCTGGCAAAGCAAACTGTGCTACGTGGGCCAAAAACAATGTCGATGGAAGGATTCTATGCATCAAAGCAAATGTTTATGGATTAACTAGAGGAACAAATAGTAGGTGGTGAAAGTTTATTTTTTGAATCACAGATAAGCAAAGTGTGCATTTTGGTGTCTTTATAAAAATCAATACACCATGGCAAAAATGAGTCATTGTCGATATGTTTAAAGTTTTTCTTTCCATCATTGATGAGGATTAAATTTGATATTGATCATGAAGATTTGATGCAAAATTGTTAGATTTGGTGTTGCTTCAGCCATAGATTTCATCCTTACAAAAACTTTATAATAGGATATTCTAAAGCATTCCTCCATCAGATAAATTCATCATCAAAGTACATGGAGATGAGGCTATGACATTAAGGAGTGTCTGGTGACGACGTGCAATAGTAAACCTATCAAAGCTTTGACAAGTCAACAAAGAATAATCCCAAGTTGACATCTGAAGATGATCAGGTGAAAATTAATGACATAATACATGTGAAGTGAAGTGACCATCATGGAGGTAAATTGATGATTGGGTTACTTCTAAACGTAAATTCAAAGTGACTAGTGGTGAGTTGAGGTGATACTAAGCCACTACAATGAAGGTACATCCAAGCGAAGTGACACCAAAGTGAGGTTGTGTGGCTGAGAGATAGTCAAGTGAAGAGGTGGATAAGTCACAATAGACCCATGGCAATTTCAAAAGGTGAAGTGGCCTGAAATAGGAACAACATCTCAAGAGAAGCCAACAACATCCATGCTTAGGGATTCACCCAGGTGGATACAAGTCATCAATGGCTCAAGGTGGATCAACCAAGTTTTTTAACCACCAATTAATCCAACATGTATGGGAAGATAGATTATTTGGAGTATAACATTAATTTGCTTCCATCTTTGAAGTGGTTGCATGAGCAATTTTTTCTCTCATCTTTGAAGTGGTTGCATGAGAAAGCAGTCCTACAGACACCAAGTGGAGGTTGATTGTGGTAGTTGATCTAAAGTCTCTACTAATAGACCGATCCAAACATGGACAAGTGGCAAATGGTGGATCACCTTTTTTCATTTTTTTTAAATTATGTAAAAAATATATATTTTTACAAACAAAAAAAATAAGCAGATAAACATGCCATGTGGCTAACACCATCAGTAAAAAATCATCCCATTAATAGAGCGAGAACCCAAGCAAACAAATTATAAATTTTCAACATCCCCTTACAAAATGAAATCAACCCCTAAAAGGGTGAATACACAACATAATTAAGCATAGCAAAATAAACTAGAAACCCTAAACCGTAGAACTGTAACTCTAGGCACCAGGTAGAATTACGTCTTCCTAGGTAGAATTACATCTTCCCAACTCAAAATTATTGGAACTTTTGGTTCAAATGGGTGAAACCATTTTTTAGGTAAAGTGTCTTCATCTTCTTTCCCTTGTCGAAGACTACGAGAACGTCAAAATCGCAAAGAAAGGGAGGAAACTTTAGATTTTACTTTCTCTGGAGAAATTATCAATTCCATCGATGATGGCTTTGCATCCAACGACATATCCTCACCGTCGTTAATATACTCCAATACACTATAGTTGTTGCCCAACTAAACATTGGTCATATGAAGTCACTTCTCTGGAGCAGCATCTTCTTCTGTAGATCCCCTTATCGGGATGTAGGAGTGCTTAGTGTTAGCTAGGTAAAATGTACTAGAGGACTTTAAAGCAAGCACTGTTGCATCTCTCTATTGAGACTGAGGAGCCTCATTGTTGACAGTTTCAACTATAGGATCAACTTTTCCTTTTCATATATTTTACCAACTATGATACATGTGTTGAATTGGATTGTGTACCTTTAGAAGCAACCAAATGTGTATTTTTATGTCCTCCTACAATCGTCCAACCATCCTCCTGAGGTTGAGGAGTGGGTACACTCGATGTGGTGGGACTCTACTTGTACCTTTTATGCGGCATCAAGGGACAATATTTGATCTTGTGTGCTGAGGATTGGCACCAAAAACAAGTGTTGGGTAAATTAATGTAGAGGACCCATTGGGATAACATAGCATCACAAAATTGTATGTCAATAGACTCCTTGATATCTCGAGAAACATCAATCTCAATACAAACACATTTTTTAGGATGTAAATGGAAAAAAAAATTTGCCTCCACCACAATGACACATCCAAGAGGGGCTAATGTGCAACTGAAGTAGCCAAATGTGCATTTTTAAGTCCTCCCACAATCGTCCAACCATCCTCCTGAGGTTGAGGAGTGGGTGCACTCAGCGTGGTGGGGATTTGCTTGTCCCTTTTATGCGGCATCAAGGGACAATATTTGATCTTGTGTATTGAGGCTGGCACCAAAAATAAGTGTTGGGAAAATTAATGTAGAGGACCCATTGGTATAACATGATGTCATAAACTTGTATGTTAATAGACTCCTTGAGATCTCTAGAAACATCAATCTCAACACAAACACGTTTTTGAGGGCATGCATGGAAAAATTTGTTTGCCTCCACCAAAATGACACACCCAAGAGGGGTTGCTATGTGACTGAGAAAGGGCCACAAAGGTAGAGGGAGTCCTAGGAATTCCACCCACACAGGTACTTTGGTAGATCTTTCCTCATAAATAGAAAAGTCACAGATCCAAGGAGAAAATAAGTAGAGAGCTTCTCATGTACTAGGGGCCATGTTCGTAAATCACCTTAGCATGGGTTGTTTTCGCAAAGCAAAATAGAAAAAATCCCTTTGTAAGATTTTGAACCATCGTTAGCTTGACTCCATGAGGAGTCCAAGCTGTGTTAACCTAGGCCCTAAGGGAATACTCATTAGGGATGCGTCCAATGAAATACTCGATAAGGGTGAGAGATTCTAAATTGTGACATGCAGAATCAACTTTAGGTAAAGAAAGAATTACATCAAGAGAATTAAGGTTACCTTGTGGACCATTCTCAACATAAACCTACATAGTTGAATAAGAAGAGTCATTATCACTTGCATTATCTTCTACGGTTCCAATGTTGTGCATTTGTCTGCAAAAGTTGGGGACCATAATGATACTCAAAACCCTAGCCTAGTAAGACCTTTTAAGTTTAAAATATTTTTTAAAATTAAATTATTAAATTATTTTTAAATCTAATTAATTAATTACTTTTTTCTTTGGATTAATTTTTTCAATGGGTTATATGGAATTGAAACAAACCCCACCCATATTACATCATCACCACATAGTGATATTACAACAAAGCTTAGATATTATCCATGTATCATTTGGCAAGATTCAAACCTAGGTCTCCTCCTTGAAATGTTGAGGAATCTAACCGATTGAGCTAATGCCACTTGATATTTTCAATGATTTTACACAAGTTTTTATGAGGGGTCCTAGTTCCCTCATATTGAGTGGGGTTTGAACCTTGGACCTCTCAAACAACGGCCAGAGTCCTTACCACTATAGTAAGCTTGCAACTACTTTTTCTTTGTATTAATTACGTAATTGATTTAATTAATTAGTTAAATATTTAATAAAATTCTAGCTTAAAAGTCTATTTCCTTCGCAAAATATTTTATTGTTTTGTTTTGTAAAATCTATTCAAAACTATTATAAAATTGGTATTGTAAAAAAAGGTGCATTTCTTGTGGAAAATGACACCTCTAAAATTTGTAGTCTTGTTTGTGTGTATTAATTTCTTTTGTAATGCATTTAATGTATTCAAAAACAACAAACAAAAGACCCCAATTTTTATCCTATATTTCTATAAATTGCACAAGATAGTGTTTGATATTTATGATGCCTTTGGCTCACTCTTACAGGTGATGATGTGGTGATTGAGATATTGCATTTAACACCTAGAATAGTTACAACAACGACATTTGGGGTCTATCCCTATAAACCATTGTGGAGAAATAAGGAAATTCAATATCATTTTTCACTTCGTAATTACCCTTATTCACTACTATCGTTAGGTGTAAATCCTAAAATTAAGTTCTTCCAAGTATTTAAGGAAAGTTACACCTTACATATGTAGAGGTCTTTTTAAGTAGGTTTCAAAGATAGAGTGAATCCCTTCGAGTACTAACTATGTATCACTTATCTTTTTGCTTCTAGTACTTTAAGGTTTCTCTCACGTACGGTCGTGTAAAATGAATTAAAGGATTAACTTCTTCCATTTATCAACGAAGCAAAATTAAATGCAATGGGAGAGAAACTGGAAGACAAATTCCTAGTACCCATTATGCTTAGAGTTTTACCAAATTCTTTTAGAGTGTTGCTCACTTTACTTCAAGTGTCAAATAAAAAAATCTCTTTTGAGGATTTGGTAAATTTGTTGCAACAAGAATAAGCCACAACAACTTGAGCTACTACAAAATCATGGATTTTTGGCACCCCATTCCCTTTGGACAACAAGGGATTCATAGTCTATATGGAGATCTCTGACCCCCACTAACACACAACTATCATCATGGCTTATGAACTGTCAACTGGAAAAATAGTGTGATGTGGGTGATTCTGTTTTGCGGCCTACCTGTGCTCCATCTGAGGATTCAATCCCAGACGTGTTCATTTTCTCTCATCAAGGCTAGGGTGTACAATGATTTTGACAACCTTCATCATGGCGATGAAAAATAGGATTCATGGCTTAACATTTTTTGTTGTCTTGTGTAAGTCTCTACAACCGAATTACGTGTTGGAAATCACATGCTTTGAGGCTTAAATTATGAATGCCACTTGGTGCTAGATGATGACATACCATTCACTTGGTGTAGGGCCACCCGGTCACTGCAGTGCCATTCACTTGGATTTTGTAGAGCATATTTTTGTTGCACATCTACAACTACAGCTTGGAAGGTTGTGCAAACGAAGACATTACCACCAATTAGCTTCATCATGACCATATTCTGAGATGACGAGCATTTTGGAGTGATGCGGATAATTTTTTCACAAAGGGAGGGAGATTTGGTGTTTTTATTACCTTTTTATCCCACATCTGTGGGGATAAAGACCTACCTTTTAAAAGCATCTTGCCACGCTAAATAATAGCTAGCATACGATGGTTGCGGCTTGATAGTTGGTGGCTCGTTAATTTTTCCATGTGATGCAATTGGTCTGTTGACCTCGATTACTGAGTGCTTTCATTGATGGATGCCCTCTATTGTAGGTGTTTTATCGTTAACATTTGCACTTTGCAAGCCCATCGAATGTAGTTGGTCTCTTGACCTTGACCTCGATTGCTGAGTGCTTTTATTGATCGATGCCCTATGTACTTTGTCGTTAACATTTGCACTTCCCAATGATTGGTAACAACCAATTGTTTCAAACTTTGGTGGTACTATTTAGCAAGATGATACAAACTCCGACCAGTGATTCCCATATCATGTCAGGTCAACAACAATGAGATAGAGTGTGTGACCTTGACCTCGATTGCTGAGTGCTTTTATTGATCGATGCCCTATGTACTTTGTCGTTAACATTTGCACTTCCCAATGATTGGTAACAACCAATTGTCATTAAGAGATCTAAGTTCAAACTTTTGTGGTACTATTTAGCAAGATGATACGAACTTCGACCAGTGATTCCCATCTCATGTCAGGTCAACAACAATGAGATAGAGTGTGTGTCAGACAATGATGATGGTACGAATTCTAATCGGTGGTCCTCATCTCATGTCAGGTGAAGAACAATGAGACAGAGTGCATGCCAGATTGACGATGATGGTACAAACCCTGATTGGTGGTCCCCATCTCATGTTGGCCAACAACAATGAGATGGAGTGCACGCCAAACCAATGATGATGGTAGAAACTCTAACTTTTGGTCCCCATATCACACTGAATCAACAACAAGACTAATAGGTTTATTGGGAGCAGTCCATGTGGTACCTTACGCTGACCAGTTACAAAAAATAATGGTTGTAACCAACTCTCCTAAATAACCTAAAAAAAATACTTCGAACAACGTTAAGCCCACCTTGGCCGCATGGGTGTGCAACATCACACCATTTTGGGCATTTTATCCCATATTGGAGGGGTGAACAACATTACGTCCTTTAATAGCATGATTGGCAGACATCGAGTAACCAGCCTACATTGGCTAGTACTAGTTCCATTAAATTGGTCATGGACTACTTGAGCTTGATAGATGGACAACCGATTTGATCAGTAGACCTTTACTTTTATTAATTATTTGCAATAATTAATTTCATCCGCAACTTTGTATTAAGGTGCATAGTATTTTTATATGCTTTTAGCATTTTTTTATCCACTTGGAGAAATTGTGGATTTGGAGGAATGAGTCCTCTTTTCCTCTTCTTATTTGAGGTTTTTGACAATTTTGTATCGTCCTATGTTGGACTTTATTTTTTCTACAAGCCATGTTTATGCTTTTACGCGTATTTATCCATTTGCAATTGTAGATTTTGTAATATGATCTATGAGATCGTTTGAAGTTTTTTGAGGATTTGAGTTGGCTTCTCACTCCTTCCGTTTTGGTTTTGTCAACCTTCTTTGTACACTTCTTTTAAAGTGTTTGTGGATTTGTATTAGAGTGTAAGCTTGGTGGTACCCAACACTCCATCCTCTCATGTAATTCCACTTTTATGTCAATTGGGAATTCTTATACTCCTTTAGTAGGAGTTGAAGTCATCATTGTTATTTTTTGAAGGCATTCCTCCACTACATGCCTTCTTTCACCTTGCTATTTTCTCACAAGGAATTATGCCTTTATCCTATTTTTGTTGCAATAAACAATATTTGGTGAAGACGATGACAGACTTGCTACCCTAGCCTTTTATCTTTGTTGCTTATGGGTGCTCTTATTGTAGGTATGGTACCCCTTCTCCCTTCTATTAGGGTGATTCTTTGTTCTTGTGTAGAGTCTCCACCATTTGTATGCTCTTTGTGACTAAGCAAAGCTTTGAGACGACTATATGCTGCTTCTTTTCGAACAAATATTTCCTTTGGGTTCTCTCTCTTTTTCTTCCCATTTGAGGATTATCATTTTTGGGCACTTGCACTTGATCTACAAGCATTGGATTCCAATGCTTCTATAGTGGGAAGGAGTGATGCATATATAATAGGATATTAATTAATTGTAAACACATGAGAAGATATTTAACTCATGTTTATGCCAAGGATAGCTTTTGTTACATTATTCTTGGTTTGTTAGTTGTTACGGCTATTTTAGCAATTCATGAGGATTGCTGAGGATTGCTTATTCTGATTTGCTTGTTGTTTTTTGGATATAATAGTGCCTATATATATTTTATAAATCAATGAAATAAGCAATTTTGTTTTGGAGCCTTATTAAATACAAACCACGTCCCAAATACAAGCAACCAAAAGTGCATGTTGCAATTAAATATTTAAAGTAAGCACACAAGGTACTCATGACTAAAGCCAAACCCAAACAAAAGAAAAAGGTTTTGTACATTGATTCAGGTGCCAGTAAGCACATGATAAAGGATAAGGAGTGGTTTGATTCTTTTGATTCCAAAGAAGGAAAACCGGTGAAAATCGTTGATGACAAAACCTATCAATTTAAAGACGTAGGTGATGTCTCCCTTACTCTTCTAGATGAGCAATACCGCATTGAAAGGGTACTCTATGTACTAGTACTTGCCAACAATTTGTTGTCAATTCCTCAAATTCTAGATAAAAATATGGTGGTTGATTTTAAAGTTGTTGATGGATAAAAGAGATGCTTCATTATCAAAATGGAAAGCTTATAACAACTAGTTCATACAAGTATGGCTTGTTTACTATTAATGCCCTCACTTCTTCTCATGTTGCCTTGGCTACCACAACCAAAGAAGCAACCTCCTTGTGGCACAAGCACTATGGGAATCTAATTTTAGGACATTTACTCTAGTTAAGTAACATAAAATTGTGTTAATCTTGCCCAACCTCTCACCAACATTGCCAGCATGCTCGGATTGCTTGGTAGGGAAACAACACCAATTCCCTTATGAATTGAGAACTTCTAGAGCTAAAGCATCATTGGAGTTGATACACATTGATCTATGTAGACCCATGCCAAACAATTTTGGTGGTAAGATATACTTTCAGTTGTTTATGGATGACTAATCTAGAAAATATGGGTGTCCTTTTTGTAGCTGAAGTCTAATACATTCTTGTATGTTTAGAAATTCAAGAAGCTTGTTGAAAAAGTATCAAGATAAGATCCTCTTCTTATATTTGCGGGAATATACCTCCAATAAATTTTGCACATCATGGGATCAAGATACAACTTACTATAGCTTATACTCCACAACATAATGGGGTTGTTGAAAGGAGGAATCATTCCATCATGGAGATGGTTCAATGTATGCTCATTGGAGCTCATCTTGGAAAACAATATTGGGCTAAATTTATCACCATTGTAGTGTATCTCTCAATAGAGCACCCATAAGAGCACTTCAAGGAGTTACACTTGAAGAAGCCTAGTATGGAAGAAAGCCATTCATTGCTCAACTAAGAATATTTGATAGAAAATCACATATGCATATTCCTAAGAAGAAAATGACAAAATTAGATGAGAAGCCCCTACAATGTATATTTATTGGGTATGATGATGAATCCAAAGGGTTCATTTGATTGACCCCATCACCAAGAATATGCATATTAGTAGAGATGTATTATTTGATGAAGGAATTGATCCCAACTCAAATACAATAGATTATGAAGATTCTAGCAACAACACATTTCTTGTTGTGCAATTAGAATTTTATGAAGTCCAAGATAATAGTACTTGTTGATGATCTTGAAGAGGATGCTCTCTCGCAATAAATAAAAATTCCAAAATGATACACAAGTTCTATGAGAGATGCAAAACTTGATGCACCTCTTGATCTTACTTCTACTCGATCATGTATTCAAAGTATGACAATTCAAGAATTAAATGGGTGATTGATGTCTTAAGTCATGGAGCATACAAAACCCACATCAGTGAAGGATGCACTTAGCTTACTTCAATGGGAGGAAGCTATAGAACCTGAATATAAATCTCTATTAAAAAATAATACATGGGAGTTGGTTGATTTGCCTAAAGGAAAGAAACACATAGGTTACAAGTGGGTATTCAAAATAAAATACAAGGTAGATGGATCAATTTATTAATATAAGGTTTGACTTGTTTCAAAGGGATATACTAAAAAAGATGACATTGACTATGAGGAAACATTTGCACCAACAACAAAGATAACAACCATTCATGCTCTTTGTGCAATGGCAGCTCAATTTGGTTAGAATATACATCATATGGATACTAAGAGTGCCTTCTTAAATGGTGATCTCAAGAAAGAGGTGTATATGGTTCAACCTGAAGGTTTTGATATTGAAGGGCAAGAGCAAAAAGTTTACAAACTGATAAAAATCTTTGTATGGGTAGAAGCAGGCTCCTAGAGTTTGGTACATCTAGATTAACAAT
Source organism: Wollemia nobilis (assembly GCA_028583015.1). Classification (NCBI taxonomy): domain Eukaryota; kingdom Viridiplantae; phylum Streptophyta; class Pinopsida; order Araucariales; family Araucariaceae; genus Wollemia; species Wollemia nobilis. The sequence continues at coordinate 344,078 of JAQPPZ010003102.1, forward strand.
TACCTATTATAGCACGGATTCAAAAGAATCCCCTTAGATTCAAATATTTATTTTAAGAAATTTGGCTCTAAAATAATGATTCTTGTGTTGTATGTTGATGATATGATCATCACTAGAAGTTCAAATGAAATGGTAGATGCTAGGAAAAGTGACTTGAAAAACTCTTTTGATATGACAAATCTAGGACTTCTACATAATTGTCTTGGCTTGGAGGTCTGGAAAAGGAAGAATCATATCAGGATCTCACAGATAAAATATGCCAAGACATTAATAAAAAAATATTAGATGACAAATTGTAAACCCAAGAAAAATCCAATGAAACCAAGGTTATAATTGTCCATATATGACAAATCTCCTCATGTATCTAGAACTCTCTATTGTCAATTGATTGGGAGTCTCATATATTTGACTAATACCATGCCATATATAAGCTTTGTTGTGAGCTATATTTTAAGGTTCATGCAGGAACCTAAGGTCATCCATTGGAAAGCAACAAAGAGAGTATTGTATTATGTTCATGGAACAATAGACTATGGCCTAGAATATAAAAAAGAATGGCAAGTTCTTACAAGGATACACAGACTCAGATTATGTAGGATCACTAGATGACAAGAAGTCAATGTATAGATACATGGATTTGTCTCATGGCATAAGAAGTAAAAAATAGTTTCATATCATCCATAAAGGTAGAATATCATGTCGTATGAGGAGTTGTGTGCAAAGCAATATGGCTACATTTCATTATTTCAAGTATAGGACTTTAGAAAAATCTACCAATATACTTGAAATGTGATAATCAAGGTGTTCTAAAATTAGTCAATAATCTAGTGTTCCATGAAAGAACGAAGCACATTGAAGCTCAATTTCACTTTATTTGAGATAAAATTTAGAAGCACAAAATCCAAATTCAATACATTCCCACCAAAAAACAAATGGACATTTTCACAAAGGCACTTGCACGTGTCAAATTTGAATTTTTTTGTAACTTTGTTTGTATTCCAAATAAGGTAATAAGGGGGGATGTTAGGATAAAAATATTCTATTACATTATTTAGATATATTCTAGAAACCTATAGTGTTGTTATAGTTGGTTTTCTAGAAGCTTATGTGTATCACCATATCTAGCTATTGTTAACAGGGAATATTATTTAGTTTAAGATAGAGATATTTGAACTAATTGTTCACTAAGTTTAGCTTAGTGGTTACTGGCTAATCTAATCCATGTAAGCTATATAAAATTATGTACATATTGAAAGAGCCATGGAAATTATCTCTAAGCATTTGTCTTGGATGCTTGGAAATGGGGAAAAGATAAAAATTCTTGAAGACAAAATCATGGAAAATTTTAGACTTGCCATTTTGAATAGATTACAAGATTGGCTAAATTCTTCTAACTTGCAATTCCTTTATTAGGTGGTGAATTTCATTGCCCCACCAAGAATCAAGTATTTTCTTGATCTTAACTAAAGACTATAATTGTTTTATTACTTCAATGGAGGGTAGAACTCCTCTCAATCCTTTGGTTGAAGATAAGTTAATTTGGGAGAGTATAAAAGGTTATGGTATTTATTCTGTCAACAAAGGTTATAAAATTATCTGAGGTTCCTCCCCTTCTATACCCAAATGGAGACACATTTGGCACAAAGGTGTTATTCCTAGAATCAATTTTTTTCTTTGGATCTTGTCTTTAAATAAGCAATTAACTTGGGGTAACATTCGAATAATAATTTTGGAGGCTCCAAGTTGATGTTGTTTATGCCATGTAGATAAATAAAGTATAGATCATCTTCTTGTGCATTATTCATATGTCAAGGAATTCTAGAGATTAATTCTCTCTAATACTGCTCCTATTGTTCCTGCACCTAATTCCTTTGAAGAAGTTATAAACAAGTACTCTCTTATTTTGGGTTTGACTAATTTTACTCTTTGGTCCATACAAATGAAGCAAATGATGCCTATATTTCTTTTTTGGAGTGTTTGAAAAACAATAAATTATGTCATATTCAAGAACCAATTCTCTCCTCCATGGGCTATGGACTCAAATATTGTTGCCCTCTTAAATGAGGCTACCCCAAGATTTCATGTCAAGAAGAAAACAATAAATTTTGATCCTACCCCCTTGATCTCTATTGGTTACTCCCTCTTCTTTTATGGGACCTTAAAAGAAAACCCAGTTGCAATTGGAGGTAGAGGTATTTTATTACTCAATGGTAAAAGTAGTGTGAAGTTTGCTATTGGACTGGACCTCTCTTCAAACAATAGTGCTAAGTCTAATGCTTTGAAATTGGGATTGATTTTAGTAAAATAAAAGGGATGTGACTCGATTCAGATCTTTGGCAATTCGAAACTCATTATAAGTGCCATCAAATTTGGTCATTGTAAGTCCATCAATATCTTGTATGTGACAAAGATTGTCAAGATTCTATTGAAGTAATTATCCAAGATAGAATTACATCATGTGTGCATAAATTATAACAAGGAAGCAGATAAGATGGCAAATGTTGGAGTGAACTTCACTCCTAGAATGTGGCATATTTGGTAAAACTTTGTTGAAACTGAATGGCAAAGGATGAGACTTGTAGTTTCAATAGGATCGTAAGAATTCAATTGAATGTTATGGTAATAAAATTGGATCTACTAGCTCTGATTTGATTTTTTCATTCCCTATATGTTTTGTAACTATTCACTTTGTGTAATAAAATCTAAAAAAAAATGTTAGTTGATTAGTGGCTTATAGTTCCAACACCTAGTTGCAACATGTTCAAATTTTCAATATTGACTACAACAACCCATCCTAGGACCTTCATCCCTTGTGTTGTTCTCTCTTATCACAAATTTAGTCTTACCACCTATTGCTTTACTTATATATCCATGGCCTTCATTTTCTTGGCCTTATTTATGGCATTATGGGAATTTTTACACCTTGCCCATATCTTCCTAATCCTTTGCATTATATCCCATTTTTCTCACTAAGTTAAAATCAATACCTTTGGTTTACCTTTCAAAGCACTCAATATCTTCACCACCACTACATTCTTCAACAATATGGTCTTTGTCGCATCCATCAATAACTTGATGAGTTTCATTTTCCTTTGTTCTCACTTTATTATTTTTCTCTTTCTCTTTCTCTATAGATATGGGAATCATTGCACTGTCATCTTCATCATCACTATTATTGGTGACATGGACCAACAACCTCTTCAGCATGCTTATTCTCTTGCTTGTTTCTATTTTTTCCTCTACTTGTTTTACAACTCCTCTCAACACTGTCTTTCTCCCTTCAAATGTGTTTCATATCCCTTCAAGAATTATTTTTCTATACTTAGGAATACTATAGGACTATTGTCCACCTTTTATCCTTTGTCTTTCAATGGACTTAGTATCCTTTCCATCCTTTTCAATAGTTTAATTGTTCTATTAGAGTTACTATGGTAAAGTAACTATTTACTATTACCTTATTTGGGTAATATGTAATAAGTCCTAGGTAGATTAGTAATTACATCATTTTTACTTAGGATATTTGTATTGTTCGGAAATATCTAAGTTGTTAGTGGTTAGCGCTTATTAGTATGTTGTATCACCAAGTTATATTTTGTTGTGAAGTTGTCGCAACATATTTCCTGTGTTATGATTTGTATTTAAGGACATCAAAGATTAATATTAAGGTAATGTTCATTGTTTAATTTTGCTCTCTACACCTTCATTGGTATCAGAGCGGAGACTCGCCTAGGCTTACCTAAACGAACCCTCAACACATATTTTGAGGCAACTTTTTTGGAAGGTCTAATGGGGTAATATTCCCAAGCTATGACCCCCTCCTGACGTAGCTGCATAGATTTCAAGGTGAATTAGTGGCACCGAGTCTCACGGAGACGCTAAAATTTTTGCAAAATTTTTCTCGAATTTGTTTTTGTGTGGTATTCATTTGACTCTGATAGCACTGTCAGAGTGTTGTCACTGATAGCCCAAGCGATCGTAGACTGACAGCCCACAGTCAGACTGTCAACCTGACAAATTGTAGACCTGTCAACTCTAACAGTTTGTAGGGGGTTGTCCCCCTATGGTTGGGTATGTGAAGCCACACCGGGTGCCTCGGTGTGACATCAAACTGTTTGTTTGACACATCTAATGATGCTACCCCTCTGATCGACAAGCGCACGAAGAACCAGGTGGACCGTAAACTACCAACAAAGCTTGAAACCGCACACAACCTGTGGAAATTGACGAAGCACTACTAGGCACATATTTCAAAGTTGCTGATGTGGCAGGGGAAACCTATGAGGCTACTACTAGGCACGTGGCACCAACCCATAGTGGACATCTAGCACTAACACAATGCTGACTCTGAAGCTGACGTGGTAGTAGAGAGCTGATGTGGCATATGGTGAGAGGTACACATGGCAACAGAGCTATAGCATGTGACGTGGTGCGAAGTGCTAGCGTATGACATGATGTTCATCCATTTAATGGTGTGGATAACAAAACATTATGTGGTTAGTTGGATTTCCCTAAGGTAATCGATAATAAAATGGTTGATTTTTCTTCTTAAAGCGATGAGAAATGCATCGGGTGGTGCATGTGGGATAATGTATCCCCATTGTCATCCACTCTTCAGCGGAGACAGAAAAAGACAAGGGACATGTTATCCCTTTGTCCTTTGGAAAGGCGCCAAAAATGAGTTTGACTCCCTTTCCTCCTGTCCTACACACCAGCTAGGATGGTAGACCATTCGTAACCGAAGCGTTGCAGCTCGAGAGGTCATGGGCTCAAATCTCGCCCATGCCAAAATAAAATACTTTTTTGGTAAAAAAAAAATCGGTGGCCATAAGGTAAAAAAATGTTTTTTTTTGGCAATTCTTTTAAGTTATTTCATTTTTTTTTAATAATTTAATACCTTTTGCTACATCAATTTTTTTATTAACTTTAAATTTGATAAAATTAAATTGATTTTGAGCAAATTATTTTATTATTAAATTAAATCAATGAGCAAATTTATTTTTGCAATAAAAAATAAGAGAAGGAGACCTATTTTTTTTGCAAATTTCTAACAAAAGAGTGTTTTTGTTTTTCTCCAAGAGGGGAATGTAAGACAAATAAATAGCACCTTTTTTTTTGCAAATTAGGAGTTCTTTAAAAACTTTCTCAAAATTTGAGAGTAAGAGTTTTTTCTCCTAACGAATAGACCTTGGGTCCACTAAAACCAAGTAGTGTGTTGACTGGTTTTGGATAGCCTTTCAAAAGTTTGTCGTGTCTTGACTTGGCTTGAAAGGAGTGCTACCTTGTTCAATTCGCAAAGAAAATGGAGGATAAGAAAATTGTGATTCTTTTTTGTAGAATTGTAACAAAGGAGAGGGGGCACTTGAAAATCAAAACTTTTTACAAAATAAAAATATAATTTGTGCATTTTGTTTTCTCAAACCTTGGGATATAACACAAAATATTGCACATTCATATTTTTTCAAATTGGAGAAGGATCTCATCACATTGAAGATCTAAAATTTTCATAACCTTGTTTATTTTACAAACAAGAGAGGGGACAAACCAAGATTTGGATTCTTCTTTTGCAAAATTGTAACACAAGGGGAAATTGTAAAAATCAAAGGGTTGAAACATTGAAAACTTGTTTATTTTGCAACATAAAAAGGAAAGGCAATTATTTTTGCCACATTCTTTGCAAAATTATAAGACAAGGGGAGAAATTGAATATCAAAATTTTTGCACAACAAAAATCAAAATTTTGTTGCAAAAATTAGTAATAAGGTGCATTTTCGATATTACTCGACACCTTTATTTTAAAAAAATGGCATATTATGAATTAGGTGTTTTTTTGGTTGCATCCGACACATTAGTGGTAGAAATTTGTGGGTACTCTTTGATTTATTATTGCATTTAATTTCTTGTTTTCTACAATTATAAGTCATCAAAATCAAGAGCACTCAAAACCCTAAATTTCACACTCATTTGTGTAATTCATTGCACATATATAAGCCAATTTTAATATTGATATTCACCCATAAACACCCTAATTCACTCTTCTTTTTTGGATCAATTTCCTCAAACTGATCATCCTTCTTTGGGAGGGTTTTCAAGCAGGTGCCATTAAATATCAATTAGAGTGAATTCTCTTTCATCACTTATTGTTTGGCTTAAATGTCCTCAAACTGATCATCCTTCTTCAAGAGGGGTTTTAGGTAGGTGCCATTAAATATCAATTAGAGTGAAAGAGAAATCATTTTGGTGCAATAGGAAACCTTTCTAATGGCTACTATAAACAAGTATCTCAATGATACCCAGTTGCTTAGAGGTTCTAACTATTCTACATGGAAAACCAAGATGAAGGCCATTCTTACTATAGAGGAATTATGGGATATAGTGATAGACACTGTAAAAAGACCCACTACACCAAGAGCAGATCAGAAGGCATGGGATAAAAGGGAAAAAAGACTTCTCATGTTGATTTTGCTAGCGACTACTGATGAAATTTAGCCTCACATTTGTGATGCTAAAAATGGTAAAGAAGCGTGGGATGCTTTATCTATCATTTTTGAAGGGAAAAATAAAGCCACAATTCTTAACCTTCAATCACAAATTCATACTATCCATATGAATTCAGGTGAAATAGTAGAGTTATTCCTCTATAGAGTGGTCAAAATAAAATCAAAACTAAATGATTTGGGAGAAAAAATTGAAGATAAGGTCTTGAATTCGATAATTTTAAGGGCTCTTCCAGACCTAAAAGATGTTAAATCTCTTCAAGGTATCAAAGAAAGGTGACCTTTTTGGAGTTAGTAAATTTGCTTAAAACTGAAGAAGCAAATCAGCTACAAAAATATGAAGTGTCCAATAGTGCACTTTATACACATAAACAATATCAACAGAAGAAGAGAGGGTCATATTCCAAAGATAAGGGCAAGCAACCTCAATCAAAAAATAAGTTTTGCACAACTTGTCAAAAGGATGGCCATTATGCCAATCGGTGTTGGTTTAAGAATAAACCAAACAAAAAAGGCAATGGCACACCATAGAAGCAAAATAGACAACAACAAGGACATGTTGCTAGTGAGGTTTTTAATTTTGATTCAAAAAGAGCACACAAGGTGCTCATGACCCATAAAACTTTGTAAGGGAAAAATAGATTTGTAAACATAGGCAACACCATTACAAACCTTTTTATATAGACTTCATAAATAACAAATATTTTTATTTGAAGTACTTGCAATAAAGGGGGGATTGTACCTCTTTTTAGGCTTCATAAATAGCAAACTCTTTTTTTTTGAAGTACTTGTAATAAAGGGGGGGATTTTTTTTGGTGATTTTTTTTTAAATTTGCCTAGGAGGAAATCTTTGTAAAAGCCTTCAAAAGCTTCATAAGTTGAAAAATTTTGCACTTAGGGGGGGATAAAAAATTTCTTTCCTACCTCACAAAATATTTTGCTAAAAATGGAGGAAGACTTAAAAAGGGTGCATTTTTTGCAGTGACCGAAACCTTAGTCAAACTTCTTACAAAATTTCATCAAAACAATATTTTGATAAAAATGGAGGATGACTTATAAGGGTGCACTTTCGGCGGAGACTGACACCTTAGTCAAACTTCTTTTAAAATTTCCATTACAACATGTTTTCCAAAAAGGGGAAAACTTATAAGGGTGCATTTTTGGCAGTGACCAACACCTTAGCTACCTTATCAAAACTTTTACAAAATCATATTGTAATAGAGTGAACCTCGTATATAGTGATCTACTCTAGTACACCTAGTGGTTGTAGTGGCTAGTTACCCATGCAATCCGATAGGATGAAAATATTACAATAAGGACATTTGTTTTTGTGAAAACAAAGTGAGGGATGCCCCATTTTTTCTTAAGTACTCATGAAGTACTTATTTTGCTTAGACCCAAAGGTGACAAACCCAAAGGTGGACCTAAGCAAGAGTAGCTAGAGCCACGAGCTAGAGCAAGAGCCATCAGATCAACATCTTTCATTTTCTCTCCTTCACATTAAGGGGGGATGTTAAAGTAATTATCATATTACTTGGATAATATCTAGATTTCTATCTTGGGTAGTTACCATTTTTGTTAAAGTAGAATATAAGTTGCTACATTCCCATCGACGAACAAGTTGACCTAGAAGATATTCACTATTTTGAATATCTTATGGTTAGTAGGTTACTTCACTGTATTAGGACAGTTATATACATTACCCAAATAATGTAATAAGGGGGGATGTTAGAGTTACTATGGTAAAGTAACTATTTACTATTACCTTATTTGGTAATATGTAATAAGTCCTAGGTAGATTAGTAATTACATCATTTTTACTTAGGATATTTGCATTGTTTGCAAATATCTAAGTTGTTAGTGGTTAGCGCTTATTAGTATGTTGTTAGCGCTAAGTTATATTTTGTTGTGAAGTTGTCGCAACATATATTTCCTATGCATTATTATTTGTATTAAATGGACATCAATGATTAATATTAAGGTAATTTTCATGGTTTAATTTTGCTCTCTACACCTTCATGTTCATCCTACCATCATGCACTGCCTTTTGATCAAACTGCCATGGTCTTCCCAACAAGACATGACAAGAATCCATAAGCATAACATTATATATAATCTCATTCTTGTAATAACTAATTTGGGAGTCCATCATAGATCATTAACTCACACAAATTTGATCTCCCTTTTGCAACCATGAAATCTTATATGGGTTTGGATGTTCAATATTCTTTAACCAAATTTTTTCTACCATCACTGTAGACACTAGACTATCCATACTCTATTATGGGTTTTAAAAATACCCTCTTGATCATAAGTGACTCTCCTTGTTTTGGTTTCTCCATGTGCTTTGAGGAAGCAAAACTCGCTCCATTTGCTTGTATAATTTGGTTACAAGATTCATTTCCACATACACTAATTTTCCATGTTTGAGGTTACTCATATGATCTATGTTCTTCTTCCAAGCACCTATAACACTTGCCTGTAAAACCACGTCCTCTTCCTCTACCAAATCCACCTTTTTCTCTCGATGATTCACCCTTTTTTTGAGTAATTTGATTAAAATAACTTTAAAAAGTACTAAGTTCTTCTTCAAGATGCGACCCTCTACCATTATTTAATGGTCCTCTTCCTTTGGAGAATTTTCCTTTTCCTTTGTAATTATTTTGTTGCTTGTGAGTTAACTTATATTTATCCTTGAGTGCATATTGATATGCCTTTTCAGCTATCCTAATTCGAAGCATACTAATTTCATCTTGTATGGATAACCTTCGTACATTAATATATCTCATTACATTTTCCTCGTCATCTTTAGCATGACCATCTCTTATGGTCAATTTATAGGACTCTGTATACTCCTTCACTCTACGCTCCTTTGCTTGAGGTTTTAGAATATTCTAAACAATCATATTTGGTAATCAATAGGCAAAAAATTAGACTTCAATTTGATTGTTAACTTATCCCAAGTACAAATTTTATCCTACATTTTCATTGTCTCTCTATTTGAACATGATCTCACCAAATTGAAACTTGTCCCTTTGGTATCGTACCTAAAAATTTGACCCATTTTGGATCCTCTATAGATTCTTAGTAAAATAATATCTCCATGTTTTTTATCAAATCAACTCTTTTGGGTTTAAAAATCCATTAAAATTTATAGTATCCATCTATGGTTTACTTCTCATATTTGAGATTTCTCGAATCAGTTGTTGCTCTAGTTATTTTCCTTACTCTTCATCTCAAGCTTTTACTTGACCAGTTTCCTCTTCATTGTCACTAATCTCCTCAATATGAATACCTCTCCTTTAGATAGTCTCAATTGTCTCTATCCTAGAGGTGATTCTTCTCAATTCCTTTTCTATATATATTGGTCAGGGTCCCAGACCATGCGATCTTTCTCTTTCTCGTTATGGCATATCTCCTCTAATACATATTGCAAAACTCTAAAAATAAAATTTGGATCTGATATCCCTACTTACACAACTCACTCACCAATCAGGTTGTAATTTGATAATTTGCATCATCCAATTTTAGCACTTGACTTTAACATCATTAGAATGCCATAAGATGACAATACGAG